>CM019073.1:39032650-39547650 GCA_009667805.1 Leptobrachium leishanense | reverse complement strand
CTCTACAAACCATCTGTTCAATGTTTGCAAAACACAGGACATAACACAGCACTCTATTCTAAACAACATCATTTAACTGGTCCCTAAAGGACATTTATATAATTACTACTTCAAAACAGTGGTCAAGGACAAGATACAATGATGCATTTATAGAAGAGGGTCTAGTATTCTGTCAAACCATATTTTCTATCTTCTTGCATTTGCCAAAGAATAGCACAAGTGAGACAATTATATAATTATACAAAATATAGTTACCATCTCACAATTATAAAATGTTAAGTATTATTATTTTATTATTATTGTTATTATTATTACTATTATTATTTTCATTAATAATAAATATTAATTATATTTATGTTCTGACCTAAACTTTACTTGACTATTTTCAGCAACCTCAGGTTTAAGTGAATAATATCGAAAACTGTTAAAGTCAAAGCACACAGGGTAATTCAAAGAGATCCGAATGGCCGCCGAAAGGGAACCTTTCTTGGCCATTCGGCTATCCAGAGAGCAGGCAATTCGCCAAATCCTGTCGAATTGCCTGCACATTCAGTGCCTGTTCGTTGCCTGTTCGAGGGCAGTGAATTCCCCATAGAGAAGCAATGTTTCATCTATTCAGAGAACAAAAACCAGCAGTGAATAGGGATGTGCGTTTCGGGTTTCGGAATTTCGGAATTTTCACGAAATTTCCCGATTCGTGCATTCGAATTCGGCCGATTTTCGAATTCGGCCTATTTTCCGAAAATTTTCATATCAGAAAATGAATTTTCGAATGGAGTAGAAATGTGTAAAATCGAAATTCATTTTCGTTCAATTCGTGATTTCGGCTTCATTCCTGATTTCGTTCCATTTCAGTAATTTCGGACATCGTATTTATATCGCTGATTCTGTAATTAAATTTGATATCATTCCCCTATGTATCCTTCCTGGAAAACCAGAGAAATCTCAATGTATCCTTCTTGTAAAACATGAGAAATCTCAATGGCAGAATTCTGCGTCTGCGGTGTCGGCTTTTTCCGGCGGCTTCGCTGCGTGTGATCGGCTCCTGTTCGGGTTTTTCCGTGGTGGTCAGCGGGTTAATCCAGATGTTTTTGCGGGTTTTCGGCGTGCATTCGCCGTGTTTTGCGGTTAGTTTTCGTCGGGTTTGCGCAGCCTTTCCCTGTAATTCGGGGACCCTGTGGTGCTTGCTGAATACACCGCAGGGTCACCGAAATGGGATCGGCAAAACGAACCGAATTGAAGAGAACGAAAAGTCACTGAGCGTGCGGTGACTTTTCGATTCTCTTTGAATTACCCGGACAGTCGTTTTATTTGCATGACACAAACAACATACACATGTAGTTAAGCAGCATAATATATACAGCAATATTTTAAAGTTCAGTTTAGAAGATTAGGAAAAAAATGCTGCTCCCCTCCAAGCTGCTGCTCATTATGCCCTATGAAAGAATACACCACTGGGTGTTTCAATGCACATTCACGAAGCGGTAAAATGTGCCATGTAATGTTTAGTAAGTCATTTCGTTAGGGTGTGTGACCATAGAACATGGAGGAATGACAAACAAGAATTATCTAGTTTTATAATAATCTTCTTAGTTTAAAAATGATAGATTAACCATCTTGAACTATCACGGTCGAATATACTTGATGTTCAAAGCACCTACTGCAGCCCCGATATGTAGTATACTCGATGTGCACTAATTCTAGAGCAATGCCAGAGAAGTTATTTTATTGTATCCAATATTCATTTGCAATTGGGCTTCAAAATGTGCCTCAAATGTTTTAGCTGCTTGTGCTAAAACAGTTTGCACAGCTGGGACCGTGTGTCTAAAACACAGATTCCCAGCTGGTTCAGCACGGAATCTCAGCAGCAGTAGTGCTTTTTGGCCAGAAGATGGCGATGACTGCTTGTCAAATAGAGCTACCACAGTAAAAAAATACATTACAGATCTTTTCAATGATTTTTTTACTGTGTAATTAATGAAAAGAATCAAAGAAAGAAAGAAAAAGATTGGCCCCTGACAGTGGTTTTATGGGAAATTACTTAGTATTGAAAATATTAAAATAAGGCACAAAATATAGATGTCTATTTGGCAATAGTCATAGTGTATAGCATGATACAGTCAATCATCAATCTTTTATCGCTGACAAGATTGCAGGCATCCAAAAACCAGTAGTGTGGACTCTAAATGACCAATTCACTCAGCATCAAGATATCCTGGGGCATATATGCTGAAAAAAGGTTTTGTGCCTATTCGCTACCAGGGCGGCTGCGGAGACCAGAACTTTGGGCCCTATTACATTCTTAACGCAAAAACGCTTGCTAAACGCGTGTTTTTTTGCGCGAAGCGTTAAACATTAACGCACGAAAATCACTGCTGGAATTACATTCCTCGTGGTTTTTTTCATCCGTCGGGAAATTGTGATCGTAAAACCGACACGCAAAAATGCGCGCAAAGTACCGCGCAGAAATCAGTGAGCGCAATGTAATTTTTAACGCGAGTCCGTCAGATGAACGCATTTTGTGCGGACTGCGCACAACAGACGTACGTTCTGATGGAAGACAAGGTAGTGGCCGTCATTTTTGACTGATCCAGTAAAATAAAACGTGCGCATCGACGTTCTCCGTTGTGAATCCGCAGTTTGGTACGGTCAGGTTGTTACAATTTGCCGTTACCACCAGCTTTTCAAAGACGTTAAAATTATGCGCGCAAACGTTGCCCGTTAAATTTTGCGCAAAGATTGTAATACCATGCGCGGACCAGCGCACAAACGTTTTTGCGCTCACAATGTTAAGTATAGGATGCGCGCACTAAATTGCGCTCGCAAAGGGTTCGCGCAGGGTCACTCGCGTTAGACGTTAACGCGCATTTTGTGCGCGAACGTCGTAATACGACGTTCAGCGCAATGGGTTTTGCCCCTCGCGTTAATGCATTTTTGCGCGCGCGCACAATTGTGTGCGAACAATGTAATAGGGCCCTGAATGTATAAAATATAACAAGAAAGAAAGTTGGCATTTGTGCTCACCACTGTAGCTCCATGCAAAACAAAACACAATCAGAGGTTTTGGTTTACTTGAATGGCCATTAAAGTGTAAGCTCACTTGCCACGTCACGTCACCTCTGGGTCTTAATCTAATGAAACCAAAAGCTGTTTTCTAAGCAACCACATATCCTCATGCTGCTTCTCAGCCAATAGAGAGACTGGAAGGTTTACCTCTTGTGCATTCCTATGTTTGAGAGTGTTATGCCAAATATGTTAAATAATTTTACATTTCTTACACTTTCAGGGTTAATGCTAAACATGAATATAATATGAAATATCTTTTTGTGAATGGATATTAAATTCAATGGACTGTCAAGAAGGATTCTACAAACAGCTAAAGTTGGGATATAATCCTTCTAGCAGCAGAAAGCAGTCACTATGTTTGTGTTTTCTTTCTTTTTATATTTTTGTACCTGTTAAGATACTAAGTAACCAGGCATCACCAGGTAACCAGGCAACATGCACAGTTTCAACCACGATTTTAGGACTGGGATTAGAACACTGGAGCCCCTATTACATTCTTCGCGGAATTTTCGTTTGTGGAGCGCAAATTTTTTTTGTGCGCATTGTTTAGCGTTATCGCGTGAAAATTAACGGTGGTATTACGATCCGAACGCATGTTCTCATCCGTCAAAAAATAACATTCGTAAAAACGACGCGCAAAACGAAGAGTAATACGCACGCAGTAATGTAGCGCACGTAAATCAGTGAGCGGACTGGTTTTTTTGCGGGATTCAGCCAATCAGAATTGTTCAATGTATTGTAACCCTGTCTATACTGTGCTTATTGTACAGCGCTGCGGAATATGCTGGCGCTTTATAAATAAAGAATAATAATAATAATAATAATAATTAAGAACCTTAATTGACATAAATTTACCTTAATTGACTCATTTAAGTTTTTGCGCCTGTCAAAGTAAATCTGAGTATATATGCTGCAGCAATAATAAAAACACGCACAAATTCACAATTTTATTGTTTGGGTATGTGTAGAATGTGTAACTATACTGTGCTGTATTATTTTTTTTCGTGCTGATGTTTTTCGTTTCGGCCAGAACGTTCCGATTTGCCGTTACCACCAGCTTTTCAAAGCCGTTAAAATTCTGCGCGCAAACGTCGTTCGTAAAAAGATGCGCATCGATTGTAATACCATCCGCGTACCAGCGCACGAATGAATTTGCGCTCACAATGTTAAGTATGGGACGCGCACAGTTCATCACGCTCGCGCAGGTCCATCCGCGTTAAACGATAACGCACATCATTTGCGCGAACGTTGTAATACGACGTTCAGTGCAAAGGGTTTTGCCCCTCGCGCAAATACGCATTTCCGCGCGGCGCAAAAGCAAATGCGCGAGGAATGTAATAGGGGCCTTGCTGTTCAGAAATATCCCGGGATATTACGTAACACCAGACTCTTAGGTAAAAGTTTAGCTGTATTCATACAAAGTCTAGCAGAGAAATGTACAAATCCACCATAATCCTATTTCTTTACTTAAAAAAAAAAACTATAAACAACAAAAAAAAAAGACAATTTTTAAGTGTTTCAATTTCCAGAGAAAATGTGTTTATCAAGCCAGCTATTCTCCCTCCACTAAAAGGAAAATTGACAATGTTGATTTATTGAGTGGAGCGTTCAAGATAAAATCAATCTTGTCAAAACAACATTGCTTGGCGTGGAGGAAGGAGAACAGTGGGATGAGACAGAATAAATGAAGGTAAACAGACTCTGCCATAAAACAAGGCTGTCTTTTCTGAGGAAATGATACATGCATCATCCATTTCTTCTTCTTAAATAGTTCTTAACCCCTTTTGTTTAAAAAAAGAAAAATGGAGAAAAAACAAATCAAACAGCTATTGGGTTGATTCCTTCGGGTGTTCGTAGCTGCCCTCGTCTTTTCGCAAAATTCCTCTTCTCAATTTTCTCAATTCCAAAGCTCTATTTTTTTGGCAATTCTATAATAAGAGGTTTCAGAAATTTCACAGTTCAACTTATCTTTATCACAATAAGTGTGATAAAGATCCTGAGATTATTAGCAATGCGGCTTCCAAAAATACCAGTATAATATAAAGTAATCTGTGTGTGACATAATGTCTGTGTATGGAAATTACAGTTACACCATCAGGGTTATCCAAAGAGATCAGAATTACTGGAGAAAGGTAACCGAATGCTGAAAATCAGCGTTCGGTTACCTTTCTTGGCCATTCGGCTATCCAGAGAGCAGGCAATTCGCCAAATCCTGGCGAATTGCCTGCACATACGGTGCCTGTTCATTGCCTGTTCGAGGGCAGTGAATCCCCATAGAGAAGCAATGCTTCGTCTATTCAGAGAACACAAACCAGCCGTGAAAGGTTTCCGAAATGCCCTGCCATTCGGTGGTTTCATTCGGCAGGTTTATTCAGGCGAATCCCATAGACTTCAATGTTAAAAATATTCCCGTTTTAATTCAATATCTAATAAACCGTTCATTATAATATTCTGCAGTAAAGAGTCTCTTTATTTATAGATTTTTTAGGATATTTTAAGCATAATTCTGGATTATTTTTTTTTTTTTTAAAAAAATCTGATTTTTCCTTTTTTTTTTAACCACTTCAATGCGGAGGACGCGCTGAGCGCGTCCTCCGCATGGCTGCTGGTGTGCGGAGGACGCGCTGAGCGCGTCCTCCCTTTGGGGTCAGCGTTCGGCCGGGTTCCGGCCGATCGCTGGCCCCCCCGGTGCGGGCTGACATCCTCGATGTCAGCCCAGCATCCGGAACCGCAGCCGCTGAAATTAGGTGTCATCGCGTCAGCGCGATGACACCTAATTCAGGCGCCCCCCCGCATGTGCGGAGGAGGCGCCTGAAAGGGAGGGGGGGAGGTCCTTCGGACCTCTCTCCCTCCCGATCGGCGGCATTGCGGGGGTTAACCCAGGCACCATTTGGAAGGGCACAGCCTGCCCTTCCAAATGGTGCCTGGCATTAACCCCTGGGGAGCTGGATCGCGAATCGGCGCTGAAAAGCGCCGGTTCGTGATCCTTTCCCGGAGCTGGCCGACATCTTGGATGTCGGCCAAGCCTCCGGGAACTCCCCCTGAGGACTGGCGTCATCGTGCATAGCACGATGACGCCAGTCCTAGAGTTAACCCCTAACTGCCACCAACGGTGGAGATAGGGAGTTCCAATGAACTCCCTATCTCCCGATCCGTGGCAGCTAGGGGTTAAAGTTTGGTATGGTTGGATCGGCCAGAGCATGGCCGTTCCAACGATACCAAACACTACTGTGAAAAAAGCTGTTTTAAAAAAATAAAAATTAAAAATAAAAATTAAAATATATTTAAAAAAAAATTATAAAAAAAAATAAACATTTTATTTTTCTTTTTTTTGGTTCGTTAATGCAGCAATATTGTTCCCATTTCAATTATAATGTGAACAATGATGCTGCACTAACGATTTTTGTATGCGGTGCGTTTGTTAAAAATCGTGTAATTTCCCCCAAAAAAAATGTAACGAGACCCCATCTCTAATTTTTTTAACAAGCGCACCCCATACAAAATATAACCGCAATTGCTCGCATGTTAAAATGTGAAAAAAAACACTTTACACATTGTAAATTATTGAAAATACATATTTTATTGCATTTTTTGTTATAATATACAGACAGGTCATGACGTATACATATAATAATGACATATTATGAATCTACCGAGTCTGACGGAAAGAACGATATATAATATGTCTGGGTCATATACTAAAATAAGCCTTCAAAACACGTTTAAACATGATGAGCAAAACCGGTAAAAATGACCTCAGCACAGAGGTGTGAAAAGCCTCAGCAGCGAAAGGGTTAAAGTTTACTTATTTTTTCTGTAACAGCCCTCTTTATTATCATTCATTGGATCATATGTAAATTTCAGACATTTTCGCTCAGTAGTTTCTTTGCAAACAGCGTTTCACTTTTCAAACATTAACCCTTTCGCTGCTGAGGCTTTTCCCGCCCCTGTGCTGAGGTCATTTTTTACCGGTTTTGCGCATCATGTTTAAACGTGTTTTAAAGGCTTATTTTAGTATATGACACCGACATATTATATATCGTTCTTTCCGTCAGACTCGGTAGATTCATAATATGTCATTATTATATGTATACGTTATGTCATGTTTGTATATTATAACAAAAAATGCAATAAAATATGTATTTTCAATAATTTACAATGTGTAAAGTGTTTTTTTCCACATTTTAACATGCGAGCAATTGCGGTTATATTTTGTATGGGGTGCGCTTGTTAAAAAAATTAGAGATGGGGTCTCGTTACATTTTTTTTTGGGGAAAATGACACCATTTTTAACAAACGCACCGCATACAAAAATCGTTAATGCAGCATCATTGTTCACATTATAATTGAAATGGGAACAATATTGCTGCATTAACAAACAAAAAAATAAAAAAAAAGTGTTTATTTATTTTTTTTTATTTATTTTTTTTAATTTTCTTTTATTTTTATTTTTATTTTTTTTTATTTTTTTACAAATTTTTTTACTTTCATGTTTGGTATCGTTGGAACGGCCATGCTCTGGCCGATCCAACCATATCAAAATTTAACCCCTAACTGCCACGGATCGGGAGATAGGGAGTTCATTGGAACTCCCTATCTCCACAGTTCGTGGCAGTTAGGGGTTAACTGTAGGACTGGCGTCATCGTGCTACGCACGATGACGCCAGTCCTCTGGGGGAGTTCCCGGAAGCTTGGCCGACATCCAAGATGTCGGCCAGCTCCCGGGAAGGATCGCGAATCGGCGCTTTTCAGCGCCGATTTGCGATCCAGCTCCCCAGGGGTTAATGTCAGGCATCATTTGGAAGGGCAGGCTGTGCCCTTCCAAATGATGCCTGGGTTAAGCCCCTGTGTGCCGCCGATCGGGAGGGAGAGAGGTCCGAAGGACCTCCCCCCCTCCCTTTCAGGCGCCTCCTCCGCACATGCGGGGGGGGGCGCCTGAATTAGGTGTCATCGCGGGGGCGCGATGACACCTAATAATGGCGGCCGCTGCTCCGGATGCCGGGCTGACATCCAGGATGTCAGCCCGCACCGGAGGGGCCAGCGATCGGCCGGAACCTGGCCGAACGCTGACCCAATGCGAGGACGCGCTCAGCGCGTCCTCCGCATACCAGCGGTAATGCTGAGGACGCGCTGAGCGCGTCCTTAGCATTGAACTGGTTAAAGCAAACTGGTTTGCTAATTTATTCACTGCATTCGTCTACGGCTTTTTCCAGCGGCTTCGCTGTGTTTGATCGGCTCCTGCTCAGGTTTTTCTGGCGTTTGCGCTGCTTTTCCCTGCAATTCAGGGACCCTGTGGTGCTTGCTGAATACACCGCAGGGTCACCGAAATGGGATCGGCAAAACGAACCGAATTGAAGAGAACGAAAAGTCACTGAACGTGCGGTGACTTTTCGATTCTCTTTGAATTACCCTGCATGTATCTGTACTGTACAGGGATTTTCACTTATCCTAACCCCATGAATCGTGTCTCTGTACAGCAATGTGTGACCACAGAGCTCTCCCTGTATTATACTCTCTTTCTGGCTGTTGTAATGCAGCAGCAAAGTTTGAGCTTTTTGTTACAGTGAGGGTAGGGGCCGCAGGGTAAAACACTAATCTCACATTAAAAAATGTATGGAAATAAACTTTTTTCTCTGAACTCTATAATGTTTCGCCTTAGTTTCTCCGTCTGCTGACACACCCAGCTTTTTATATAATGTGACCCTGCTCCCCCTTGTTATAATTTCTATTAACATTTTGGTCAATGAAACCTGCATTGCGAATTGTCCAACCGACATAGGCGTCGACTTAATTTGGATGGTTTTTCGAGAAAAATATCAGCTGATTGAGTCGAGCGGATTTGGCTAAAGCTGAATTCTGAAAAACGTCACTGTTTTGAAAAAAACCTGGCCGGCAATAAGGCAGAAAAACACATAGGACTATATTCCATATTTGGTGCTAATGTATCATCTCAATATGTAATCGTAAGCACTAGGAATAGTCAATTTAATGTCTAGAATTGATATTTCAATCTTGATGGTAAACTGGGAGAAATCAGTTTGCGTTTCACAGCTTGCATGAGCTTACTGTACTTTGGCTCTATTACATTCTTCGCGCAAACATTATCGCGTGAGCAAAAACGCATTAACGCAAGAGGAAAAACCATTTGCGCACAACGTCGTATTACAATGTCTGTGCAACGAATGCGCATATTCGTCTACCGCGGGTGAACCTGCGCAGCGTCGCTGCGCAAGCTTACTGTACTTCGCACGTCCTATACTTAACATTGTGAGCGCAAATGCGTTTGTGCGCTGGTACGCGGATGGTATTACAATCTATGCGCAAATTTTGACGGACGTTTGCGCGCATAATTTTAATGTTTTTGGAAAGCTGGTGTTAATGTCAAATCTGAACGTCCTGGCCGAAAGCAAATACACCAGCCCCAAAAAAAATATAGCACAGTATAGTTACACATTCTACACATACCCAAACAATAAATTTGAGAATTTGTGCGAGTTTTAATTATTGCTGCAGCATATATACTCAGATTTACTTTGACAGGCGCAAAAATGTAAGTGAGTCAATTAAGGTCAATTAAGGTCAATTAATGTCAATCAAGGTTCTTAATTCTGATTGGCTGAATCCCGCGAAAAAAACAGTCCGCACACTGATTTCCGCACGCTATGTTACTGCGCGCGTATTTATCTTCGTTTTGCACGTTTGTTTTACTTGCGTTATTTTTTGCCGGATGAATAAATGCGTTCGGATTGTAATACCACCGTTAATTTTTTGCACGTTAACGCTGGAAGCGTTAGCGCTGCGCGCGCGTTTTTGCGTTGAGGATATTATAGAGCCCTTTGTGTCTCGTTATCATTGGGAGGGCAATCTATTTTTAGCATCTCAACAAGTGAGGTATTACAAAGTGCTGGCTTAATGTATCATCGGAACTCAAGATGAAGAATGTTATCAGATCCAATACTCGCCTCTCATCCAGCATTGAAAAGAGTGGCCCGATCCGCTACATCTTCTTGCCGGGAGCAGAAGGAAACTGGAAACAAATAGTTCCTATCCCCTTCCGCGATCACTCTGCAGCGCTGCGAGATTGAGCTCGCACAGCTTGCGGCCCGGAAGTGCAAAGCTCCTTGGAGTGCTACGGACTCCAGGAGCTGATACTTGCAGCGGCGCAGAACCCTTAATGTTGATATAAGGAGATAGCACCTTTCCCAGAATACAAAGTTAGCACACGCACATTGTCCTGCTTACCAGCTCCTTGATAGCTTCCACCATGGCATAGGGACCATATTCGGTCAGAAAGTATAGATTATATACACTAAATGGTGGCCTTTTTTGCACAATTTCACAAGCGGTCTGCATTATCAGCATACAGACAGAATTGGTCTTTGTGTCAAATACAATAAATGTAATAAAGGTGCTAACTTAACCAGAGCTGTTGTAAACTTAACAACTTCATAGATTATAATGGCTCTGGTTAAGTTAGCAGCAACTTTGCAATATAGCCCAATGCCTTCTTAAAGAAAAAAATAAAGCATCACGAAACGACAAGCATTACATAAATTAAAAGTTTTATATCAGATGATAAAACATAACGCTCTTTGTTTTATGCAAAAAAAAAGGAAAACATTCGCTAAGTGTAATGAATTCTTGCAATTTCACATTGTAGCCTCGCTCGTTGTTATGTGCAAGCGCTGCCATAATATTTAGTGGCAATTAAGTTCTTAAATATGTGCCGAATATGTTTCAGAAATTATAGATTGTAATTCTCAGACATTTTCGGCTTCGTGTAAAGGGAGGTGAAAGCAATATGAAGATTTATGTTCGGCCTTATGCTCTTAAAACAAACTACCCAAGTAGTTCAGGAAGAACTTTTTTAAGCATCATTAAGCAAGAAAGCAATTAGGTTGGATCAGATCATAAAGTCACACAAATAAAGAGGATGCAATCTTGAATCCAATCCTCAGTTTGTTTAGAAAACCAGAAAAAAAGGCATCTGACTCCACCATGTGTGAATTATGGCAACGTGTGACATCTGCCATGCCTGCTAATTATGTTCACGGTCCAGAGAGCAAGTGACAATGAAGTATGGTGGATATTTTTTTGAAAGTATGGACCTTTTGAGCTCCCTGCAAACAGTTAACTAAATAAGAACTATGGAAGACCATATAAAAATTAAAATGATGATTTTGATCTTTAACACAGCAGATGATATCTTATACAGGGTTATTCAAAGAGAATCGAAAAGTCACCGCACGTTCGGTGACTTTTCGTTCTCTTCAATTCAGTGCGATTTGGCGATCCCATTTCGGCGACCCTGCGGTGTATTCAGCAAGCACCACAGGGCCGTCGTAACGCAGGGAAAAGTCGCCGCAAACCCGCTGAAAACTCACCGCAAAACCCGGCGAAGGCTCACAGAAACCTACAAAAACATCTGGATTAACCCCACCGAAGACGCCGGAGAAACCAGAGCAGGAGCCGATCACAGCGCAGAGCAGCCGTTTTGCAAATGTTTTTTTGCAAAGAAATCCCGAAAAATGCCTAAAAGATTCTAAAAAATCTATAAATAAAGAGACTTTTTACTGCAGAATATTATGATACATGGTATATTAGATATTGAATTAGAACAGGAATATTTTTAACGTTGAAGCCTTATGGATTCGCCTGAATAAATCTGCCGCATGAAACCACCAAATGGCAGGCCATTTCGGCAACTTTTCACTGCTGGTTTTTGTTCTCTGAATAGACGAAGCTATGGGGATTTCACTGCCCTTGAACAGGCACCGAACAGGCACCATATGTGCAGGCAATTCGCCAACATTTTGCGACTGCCTGCTCTCTGGATAGCCGAATGGCTAAGAAAGGTAACCGAACGCTGATTTTAAGTGTTCGGTTACCTTTCGGCAGCCATTCGGATCTCTTTGAATAACCCTGATAGTCTTGTATATTAATGCGAATGTATCAACTAGTAGCCATATATGTAATCCAGCTCTACCATATACTAATGAATCTAAATATAAGGTTCACAAACATAGGTTCTTGTAGATCTAAAGTCTAATAATAATAATAATATAAAATATTTCTTGAAGGTCCTTGGTACTGAAACCTATTTCAGCACCAAGTACAGGGGGATCTTTTGCTCCAGAGCCCTGCAGAGCTGCTGTCCTTGGTACTGAAACCTATTTCAGCACTAAGTACAGGGGGATCTTTTGCTCCAGAGCCCTGCAGAGCTGCTGTCCTTGGTACTGAAACCTATTTCAGCACCAAGGACAGGGGGATCTTTTGCTCCAGAGCCCTGCAGAGCTGCTGTCCTTGGTACTGAAACCTATTTCAGCACTAAGTACAGGGGGATCTTTTGCTCCAGAGCCCTGCAGAGCTGCTGTCCTTGGTACTGAAACCTATTTCAGCACAAGGACAGGGGGATCTTTTGCTCCAGAGCCCTGCAGAGCTGCTGTCCTTGGTACTGAAACCTATTTCAGCACTAAGTACAGGGGGATCTTTTGCTCCAGAGCCCTGCAGAGCTGCTGTCCTTGGTACTGTAACCTATTTCAGCACCAAGGACAGGGGGATCTTTTGCTCCAGAGCCCCACGGAGATGCAGTCCTTGGTGCTGAAACATAATCTCAAATGACTTCAGATTGCAGTAATGAACACTTCTGCTACACTCAGCAACCTAACCATAGTCAAAATTTATATCACGTTCTCATGGCACAATCATATCTAATGATGTCATATCAAGAAAACCTCCAACAATGCTAAGAATGCAAATGTAATCAGTTCATGCCAACATACTCTGCCTGGTCAAAAAAGTCACAACATACCATACAAGACTGTGGGGGCAGTGTTATGATCTAGACTTGCTTCAGCGTTAACAGGTGCACCTAGAGCAGTACAGGTTATATTAAAGCAGAAAAGGATACAATAAATACAGTAAGGTTATCAGGAATAATTAGCTCTGAACAGATTACGGAGCAGTAGACGGTGATTCACTAATTATAGTAGACATGCAGTGGATATAAACTACATGGCCAAACAAAAATCACCACCACAAGCCTATGATGGTCCGTTGTTGTTTCAGTTGGTCAGGTCTGGGTTCAGCAACATTATTGCCCAAAACAATGACTCCGTGAATATACTGAATGAGAGGGTTTTTCCATCAATGGGTTTTTTATCCCTTGATGGCACAGCGGGCATATTCCAAACTGGCAATGCCAGGATTCATCAGGCTCAAATAGGTGCAAGAGTGGTTCAGGGAGCATGAGACATCATTTTCACACATGGATTGGCCACTGCACAGTCCAGACCTTAACCCCATTGAGAATCTTTGGGATAATGTGCTGGAGAAGACTTTATGCAGTGCTGCAACTCTCCCATCATCAATACAAGATCTTGGCTACAAATTAATGCCACTCTGGATGCAAATAAATTAAATGCTGTGACATTGCATGAGCTTATTGACACAATGCCGCGGAGAATGTGTGCTGGAATCACAGCAAAAGATGCTACAACCAAATATTAGTGTGTGTGACTTTTTTGTAAGGATGGGCTGCCGGTTTGATTCGAGTTCGTATCGAACATCGGCCGTTTGAGTGTTCGGCGAACGCCGAACATTATGGGATGTTCACGGTCTGTTCGACTGCGGACAATCCATAATAAAAAACGACTGCAAAATGTGTTCACAGTTCTCCTAAATGTACGAGCAGCTGCCAGACATTTAGGAGACCACTGGCTGCAGCCCCCGTGCCTTCGGCCCTCCTGTTTAGTCTGCTCCTCCATCTGGCCGTGGCTCCTCTGCCCCACGCCTCGTCTTCATGCTGAGCTGATTGGGCAAAGTCCTGCGCCTGAGCTGGACTTTGCCCAATCAGGGCTCTATTTCAATATTGAGCACTGATTGGGCAAAGTCCAGGTCAGGTGCAGGACTTTGACCAATCAGGGCTCAGTATTGAATTAGAGCCTTGATTGGGCAAAGTCCAGGTCAGGCACAGGACTTTGCCCAATCAGAGCTCAACATGAAGACGAGGCTTGGGGCAGAGGAGCCGCGGCCGGACGGAGGTACATTTAGGAGAACTGTGAACACATTTTGCATGTTTGACCCCCAATTGTTTACATTGTGTTTGAATTCGTATTCGAACTTTTGGGCTGTTCTAATGTTCGAATACGAACTGAACACAGGGGTGTTCGGCCCATCGCTACTTTTTTGGCCATGCAGTGTATAATGTATAATACTACGCAAGGAATCCCTGTGCAAGCAGATGAACTTGTATACCATTTTCACAGCTATTACCCTTACCATGTATTAATATGCCCAGAGCATCACTGGATCACACAGTTGATCTGTGAAGCTAAGTGTGTTGTATTCTTAACTCCACTGCCATGTTCATCCAATTTAACAGCTCAATAACATTAATTGAGGTGAACGAGCACGGAACTGACATCCAAAGTAACTGACACAATAATTCCTCTTTAAACATTTAATGCTCTCAATCCAATCTTTATATTAAAAAGTTATACAATTTGAATCATCTCCTCACTTACAACTGTGCATTTGGAAAAAAAATAATGGCAAAAACCTGTCCCCAACTTTTATAGGTCATGAACTTATGACGGAAAAACTAGAAAGAACACGTCTAGGGATGAAAAAAGAAAACAAAGCATTATTATCTGTTTGTGGTTGGCCATTCTCCGGTGGCTATTTCTTTTTGTGTGGTGAATTAAATTGGAGTTGACAGCTTGAGAGTGTTATGAAACAACTGGCATGCAATCAATTTCCTTCTTAGTGTTTTTTTTTGTTGTTGTAGTAAAGTGTGTCATTCCGAGGGCCCTGTCTGTCACAATATTATCTCCACGTCCCCTCACAGAACAAGACAAAGAAACAAAGAGAAAGAAACGGGGAAAGATGTTAGAACTCTTGATCATGTGGTATGAATGTAACAAATTCCTCCGCAGAGCGTTCCAATTTATAGAAAGCGGATTTAAAACCCTGAAGTGCCATTAGGATGGAGGCCTTCTTATGATGTGGCGTCAAGGCATTATGGGTAAGGTTTGTGAAAATCCGTTCGTATGCGTCTGCCGTCGTGCTAAAGATATTTCACTTCACGCTTAATGGAATTTATCATATAAAGTGCAGAATCTAGAGGGAAAACAAAGCTTTGCTGCTTTTGATAGATTTGTTGAGATAAAACAGCAAAATAACAAAATGCTCTTAGTCTTTTTATTTTTTTTCTTGAAGCCTTGTCTGATCCTTTGTTATCACTTTTGTTTCATACCTTTGAAGGGCCTTCAGCATTGTAGGACTGTCGCGCTTTTCCTTAATAATGTCCCTTGTTCTCTCCGCACCATCAAAAAATGGAAATAATAGCTTAAGTGAGTTTCTGTGTTTTGTTTTTGTTTTTTTGGGGAGATTCTGTTATTGTTTCGACACTCTGGATTTTTACTGTAAATCATAGGAGTGTGCAGTCATTAATTTACGGTATATACAGTACTTACAAACTGTAAATTCTCGCTGTTAATTATCCAGGACATACTTGAAAACGAGAGATAACTCAATGTGTCCTTCCAGGTAAAATACTTTATAAATAAATAAATAAGTTGCTGCATTAAAACTCGTCACATTTCGGTAATTACAATGAGCAAATAAATTCTTGAAAAAAAATATTAGAAGTGTGGATTGCAGTGCTGTGAAAAATACCAATACCATATGAAACATATGTTTTACACTCCCTTAAGACTTTCCTATTTAGGGAAACCTACCACCGACTCACTGATGCAACCAGTCCATCACTCTCACCCTGCAGTCCATCACTCTCACCCTGCAGTCCATCACTCTCACCCTGCAGTCCATCACTCTCATCCTGCAGTCCATTACTCTCACCTTGCAGTCCATCACTCTCACCCTGCAGTCCATCACTCTCACCTTGCAGTCCATCACTCCCACCCTGTAGTCCATCACTCTCACCCTGCAGTCCATCACTCCCACCCTGCAGTCCATCACTCCCACTCTGCAGTCCATCACTTCCAACCTTCAGTCCATCACTCCCACCCTGCAGTCCATCACTCCCACCCTGCAGTCCTCTCCTCCTTTTTCCACCCCAACCCATCTAGATCGTGAGTTCCCACGGGAATAGGACCCTTCTTTCCTCCTGTACTGATTTGTAAAATTTTGTTCAATGTATTGTAGCCTTGTCTATATTGTGCCCATTGTACAGCGCTGCGGAATGTGCTGGCGCTTTATAAAAAAAGAATAATAATAATAAAAATAATATGTTTTATTGATAAAAGCAAAAAAGTGTTCAGCTTCACCTGCATATTGTGGGTCTCTCTCAGTCTGCTAATACAGCTCTGATGCACCAAGGCATGGACTCTAGAAAACCTCTGAAAGTGTCCTATGGTATCTGGTACCAAGACATTAGCCGCAGATCCTTTACGTCCTGCAAGTTGTGAGGTGCGGCCTCCATGGTTTAGATTTGTTGCTCCAGCACATCCCACAGATACTCAATCAGATTGAGATCTGGAGAATTTGGAAACCAATGCAACACCCTGAAATCTTTGTAATGTTCCTCAAACCATTCCTGAACAGTTTCTGAAGGGCAGCAGGGGGCATTATCCTGCTGAAAGAGACCTCTGCCATCAGGCACCACCATGTCCATGAAGGAGTGCATGGTCTGCAAAAATTTCTTGGTAGATGGTACGTGTCACGTGTGTCCTGACAACTTTCTGTCATGAACAGCATTAAGTTTTTCAGTAATTTGAGCCACAGTAGCGTTTCTGTGTGATCAGACTAGGTGGTCTAGCCTTCGTTCTCCACATGCATCAATGAGCCATGGGCGTCCATGACCCTAATGCTGGTTCACAAGTTGTCCTTCCTTGCACCACTTTTGGTAGGCACTAATAACTGCATACGGAACACCACAAGACTTGTCATTTTTTAGATGCTCTGATCCAGGCATCTAGCTGTCACTATTGGTTATCATGGTTATCATGGTCACTCGGATCTTCATTATCAGTAAAATCTAAAAACTAAAATGCTCAAACTAGAAAATACTTTTACATAAAATATAATATAATATGATAATGTAAGTAATAATTCCTTGTTCGGCGAGAGACACGGGAAGATAAAATGACTCTCCATGGTGACAAGTAGCCACTTATTACAGTGTCTCTTGGACAGTAGTGGTCAACCATTGAACTGTTCAATTACATAGACGTTAATCTTGCTCGAGGGTCAACATGCTGATTTCCAAGCTTTGCTGAGAAAACTGAACTGCCTTAGGGGCTCTTCGAATTTGCCTAGAAGTAAAATAGAACCTATGGTCAACGAGGAACTACAATTAAGCAGATCCCGGTTGGATTCAGTGATGAGCCCAGCTGCTGACATAAAGAAACATCTATATTTCAATCTGTCATACAACGCCAGCTATTTTCTCCATCAAGTAGCATTAAATATTCCATACTTAAACCTTTCACTACCGAGCAATTTTTTTTGATATTTTTTTTATTATAACATTTATTTGAACCATGGGATGTGAAGTTAACAATAATATATATATAGAGTGAAATAACGGTTTTGCACAGAAGTTGTTATTCTAAGTTAAAAAATTGTTAATTTGCTAATTTGCTAATTTTGTAAGATTTCATGTATTTGTTTATCATTTACAGAAATATTGTTGAAATGCAAGATTCTGAGCTCTAGATGGTGACCTCTATCATACACAAATTTCAAACGGGGTCTGTATTAGTATCATACAGGCATAAAATACCTTTGTGTTAGATACAGTAACTGTGATAAAGATAAATAATAAAAATGGTGAGATCTCCTGCTTATGGGAATTTGTAATGATCATGAGATTATTAATGCAGTCTCCACAAAAAATACCAATAGAATATAAAAATAGTATCTGTGTGTGGCATAATGCCTGTATATGGAAATTACAGTAGCACCTTGTATCTCTACTGTACAGGGATTTTCTTTTATTATAAACCCCATGATCTAATCCCTGTACAGAAGTGAGTGACTTCAGAGCTCTCCCTGTATTCTGCCCTCTTCCTGGCAGCTGTATTGCAACAGTAATCTATTTGAACTTTTTGTTACAGTGAGGGCTGTGGCTTCTTTTTGCAGATGGTTTTATGTCTCTCCAGGGTGCTTGGAGAACACTAAAACAAAGGATTTCATTTCTCCACGGGGGACACACTAATAATGCTTTAAAAAGTTGTGAAAATTGTCTTTTGATGTGCCAGTGTGTGCTTTTCAATGCAAAATCGGTATAACTCGATTTTGGGTGCGAAGGGGTTAAAATAAAAAAACTCATTACGGTTCCAGGACATTTCAGCTCAAATTGTATTTCTAAGGTTAGAATACATCAGTTCATCAGGACGAGAAGCACAGCTACATATAAAACGGAAACGATAACCCCGAATGTACTCCATTCTGCCACCTTTACAAAACCTTACAAAGTCACGGCTGCCCTTTTTATTAGCTGCAAGGGTTAAACTGAAACGTTAGACCCTGCTCTCCGGGGTGAGATAGAAAGAACGTCTATTTCAGTGCCGATTTAAAGCTCAGCCCTCTCTGACATCCTAAGGGACATTAGCCTCGTAATCGCACAAAGTGAAGCAAAGAAGCAGAGCTAAAGGGGGAAAAAGAAGTAAAAACTGTAATCAGCTAGAAACAGAAACTTAATGCTGTGCTTAGTTTTGCTAAGAGCTGAAAAATGTTTATTTCAAGCCTGAAGGGTTTAATAGTTTCCCTTATAATTAAAACCCATCAGCAGTTAGGCCTGCCAATGGAAAATAAAGCTTAATTTCTAAATGTAATTCACTTTTTTTCTTTTTAAGCTGTATTGGAAGAAGGTATCACTTTATTTGCCTGTTTTTTCGCTAAAAAGTAACGATTAACGTGTCATTGCCATGTACGGAAATAAAACGTGATTATTTGTGCTCTATGGGCTATCAATGACGTATAGATAGGATAATTAATTTTATGATTTCGGTTGGGATCGATTCGGGATTTGGTTGAATAAACTGCAGTTCATTGACGAAAATTAATCCGAATTCCAAACTGCCAATATCTGAACCGAATTGCTCTCCAAATAAAAAATCCTGAAATGATTTGAATCAAATTTATTATAATTAATCAGATCTGAATATAATCAGATATATTCAAAATAAGTCGGAATGCTTCACAGCTGTAATGTTGCCTGCACTTAATTTTTTTGAGTATATGCCCCATTCTGTGAGTCATATTGGATCAAGTGCTCCATTTAGAGCATCAATTTTTGGAGCATATGCTCTATCATGGGCATTATTTTTCAAGCACTTGCTGCTCCCATTTGCACATCATTTTGCTTAATTCTATGCCTCAATTTGGAGCATATGCATCATTATGTTGGGTCATTTTTGTGTCTGTGCATCATTCTGGAAACATTTGTGTGTCCTTCTGTAGGTTTTTGTATTTTATTTCATCTCCGTTCTGAATATCCTAAATGACTGAATATATTAGACTCTTCTGATATTCTGAATCAGTCCGGAAATACAGGAAGCTTCCGATATCACAAATTGGCCTGTTCTGAATATTTCGAAATCTGAAATTTTTAGATTCAGAAATATTCCGAACCAAACAGAAAATTTGCCTGTGAACATGTGTACTGTTGTTTAAAAGAACTCATAAATTCATATTTAATCTTTATAGAGGAATTCTTGTTGTGTTCAATTGCTCCCTAAATATAAACGCAGACCTGGACTGGCCTTCTGGCACACTAGGTAAATGTCAAGTTGTTTGGGATACCCATGGCCTGCAACACAGGCCCAAACCCTGCCCACGAGCGACCAACCCAACCCCACTCATGGCTAAACAGATGCATTTGACAGGCATATGACCTGTCGTTTGAGCTCCACCTCTTCCTGCCGTGGCCGTGCCACTTCCTGGACCAATTTATGGCTCTATTTCATCCCTTACCAAATGTATCACAATTCCCTTGAAACTGATAAAAATTAAGTACCTTTGTAATAGAACACAATGCACTTTATGTTTTTGTAATTCTCCTTTTTCTCCCTGCTCCTCAACACTGAACCCACTTCAGATATCTCTTCCCCAGCAGTGAACAAACAAGGTGAGAATCACAGAACTGAGGCCTGAAGGCTGCGAAAATAATAGGATTAACTCCTTGTAGTCAGAATATGGGAAATTGTTTCAATTGCTAAACTGATTTTACTTTAGATTCCACTGGAATGTCGATTAAGAGAGGGTTTCCTGGAGTTAGAAGTTGCAATAATCTAAAATTATAATAATAAAACTATATATTTCTAGTATTATCATCGTAACATCCTTGAATAAAGGTTTGTCATCGGCAAAAATCGAAGTATGTCATAGATATATGGATGTCAAAAAGCAAGCAGCGCTAGAATTCCCATTACACTTCGGGAGCATAGGTGAAGGCCTTTCAGATATTTTTGAGAGCTTATCCCTGCCATTCATACATTCCAAGAAGATAACTTAATAAAGATGTATATGCGGGGTTTTTTTTGGGGAAAGGATTTTTACCAGGAAGGATACATTGAGATTTCTCTCGTTTTCAAGTATGTCCTGGGTGGCGAGTATGTACCGTTAGGTGTCTTGCCCAAGGACACTTACTGGAGAGGTGCTCTTGCTTGGATCAAACCCATTCCTTAAGCCATTCTTGTGGTGTTTTGGCTGCTTGTTTAAGGTCCATGTCCTTTTGGAAGGTCAACCTTCAACCCAGTCAAGTGGCCAGGTCTATGAAGAGTCCTAGTTGTTAGAAAAATTTTCAGTTTAAGAATTATGGAGGCCACTTTGCTCTAAGGAACCTTCAATGCAACCAAATGTTTTTGTAGGCTCCCTAGATCTGTCGTTGACATTTTGGTGCTCTCTGAATAACCCTGATTGTCTTATTGTGATTAAGTCAACCAGAGTTTGTGGCCAGTTTTCCAAGGGTTTTCTTATATTGTCACTTGACTGAAATATGTGTTAATTATCTATGAAACATCTCAGTTGCAATTCGGCATTATTAGTATTATTATTTTTATTAAGGCATGGTATAAACACAATCATGAATTGTATCGGGACTGCTTTCAGATTAACCTGTTGGAAGATTTACAAAACTCCATACAACACACATTAGAAACATGCTGAAAATAGCACACTTGACTCCTGTATGATGATTAATGCTCAGCAGTGACATACAGAGATGCTTTTTAATCATCCTCAAATAGGGCTTATTTTCCATTTTAAGTCATCATTCTTATTTTCCACTCTTTACGTCCAACAGTGATGCACCGAGCCTTCTGATACTAACTCTGTGCTTTCAATCTGCAAGACATCCATCTTATTTACTATGTGTCAGGGACAATTGTTTCTAGTTGTAAAAGGAATGATATGAATTTCTATGATATCACACACAGCAAGTCTCTCGAGGAGAGAAACTGATAAACACCCGAGAATATAATTTCCAAGCAGTTATCATAGTCTCAGGATGGTTACCTATCTGTCCATCTATTTCTTAACTCTCTCCTTCCCTGCGTGTGGCTAGATGTTGGTTCGAGGCTCCCTGTTGATGGCTCGAAGGCTCAAAGTATTGTTGTTTCAAATTTTAATATGTCCCTCTCATTACCTATAACTAATAAATTTTAACCCATTAAAGGGCTCTATCATCTGCCCTAAGCTAAAACGGGGACGCTAAGGGGAAAAATTTGAGCTCACACATTTCCCCTTAGCATCCCTGTTTTAAAAGCACATTACGAGGCAGGCGCTGAATCAAGCAGTCTGCCCCGTAGCGGCCGCAAGCCTCTTGGATGCTCGGGGCAGTGCTAGCACGCCGCCACAAACATCTCCTCCATGGAGTCCTATGGAGTCCCATGGAGGCTTCTGCTGCCAGGTCACATGACCAGCAGGATCTCGCCTCTTGCGAGATCCGGCAGGTCGGCGGAGTGATCGCGGAGGGAGACTGGGGACTTTTTTCCCCATCTCACTCTGCTCCCAGTGGCCACAAGCAGCGGATCGGCCCGGCGTTCTCTTCGCGGGATGAGACGTGAGTACGTGATTTTTTTTTGGGGGGGGTGGTCCAGCTGCTGCTGATTCCAAAGAAGCTCTAAGCTGTAACAAACATTTTTAGTTAGCGGAAGAGGTTAGTAATTAGCATTAGGACTATCAGGGTTATTCAAAGAAAGGTGAAAACCAAGAGAATTGGGAGAATTTTTCTGGTTTGACTATATTGACCTAGAATTTTCACTTCTCCTTTCATTCTCCTGGTTTTCACCTTTCTCTGAATAGCCCTATATGCGATCCTAACACTAATTACTCGTTGCTTACTCTTTGCGCTTCCCATGTTAAGCATGAGGAGAGCAAAGTAGAGTAAGCTCGCGCTATAAAGCGCCAATACTGATGCGCTAACACATTTTTTAACCTGTTAGCGTCTGGGAGGTGATCTGTGTGGCATGCTATCACCTCAAATAATCTAGCGCTAACACTCATTTATGCGAGCGCTAGCACTAGAGTTGAGGAGGCGATAGAGCCATTAGTTTTCCGGCATCAAACCCAGGTAATTACCGGACTCCTTTTTATTGATTACTAACAAGTCTAATTAAAAAACGAGTGTTTTGACTCATTTGACAGTTTGCAAGGGAATCTCTGATCACTTTAATTTTATTCTTGCCATAAACCAAGAATTTAACAGTGAAAGATTTTACTCAGCAATCTGTCGTACGATTAGCTGCTACAACTTAAATGCCCTTTTTTCCCCTCAAAGCTTCATCATCTAGACACTTGTCCTGGTTTTGTCTCTGCCTTGTATACGGCTTTCACTTCTGTCATAGACTGGAAAGGACTATCTAAGTGTCAGTAGGGAATCAGATTAGGGAGTGAATTAGGTTCAATGTAACTACTTGACATTTGGGAACGTCCTGCTAAATCTTCTATCTGTTGCAACTTCAAAAAAACAAAGAGCCCTATTAGGCTCTTAGTGTTAAAACGCGGGCGCAAGGGAGGAAAGACTGTGCCTGCAGTTTTCCCCCTTGTGCCCGCGTTTTATCGCTGGATTACAATGCAGGCGCAAACAATGCTGCCTGCATTGTCATCAAGCGTAAAATCTTGGATGGTCGCGGCAGCGCTGAGCGCAGCCGCGAGCATCCACTCGCTGGAGTCCATAGGACTCCATTGAGTTCCTCCCTACCGGTCACGTGACCAGCCGGATCTCGCCTCGCGAGATCAGGCCGGTCGGCGTAGTGATATGCAGGGAGAGACTGGGGGGACTTTTTCCTCCAGTTTTTCCCTGCTCCCGCCAGCCAGTTGAGGCGGTTGGAGCCGCGGTCCTCACCGCGGGACAGAGGGTGAGTATAGGATCTGTTTTTTATTTTTAAAGCTGGTGTTAATGGATTCTGCAGAAGCGGAATCCGTAAACACCAAGTCCTGGCTCTGGTTAACTTTGCGCTGACCAGAGCCAGGCATTAATCAGCGCTGGGATTTTGTAATTCCAACGCTGATTAACCCTTTCGCTGCTGAGGCTTTTCCCGCCCCTGTGCTGAGGTCATTTTTTACCTGTTTTGCGCATCATGTTTAAACGTGTTTTTAAGGCTTATTTTAGTATATGACATCGACATATTATATATCGTTCTTTCCGTCAGACTCGGTAGATTCATAATATGTCATTATTATATGTATACGTTATGTCATGTTTGTATATTATAACAAAAAATGCAATAAAATATGTATTTTCAATAATTTACAGCGTGTAAAGTGTTTTTTTCCACATTTTAACATGCGAGCAATTGCGGTTATATTTTGTATGGGGTGCGCTTGTTAAAAAAATTAGAGATGGGGTCTCGTTACATTTTTTTTTGGGGAAAATGACACCATTTTTAACAAACGCACCGCATACAAAAATCGTTAATGCAGCATCATTGTTCACATTATAATTGAAATGGGAACAATATTGCTGCATTAACAAAACAAAAAAAAAAAAAAAAAAGTGTTTATTTTTTTTTTTTTTTTTTTTTTTAATTTTTTTTTATTTTTATTTTTTTTATTTTTTTTTTTTTTACAATTTTTTTTACTTTCATGTTTGGTATCGTTGGAACGGCCATGCTCTGGCCGATCCAACGATATCAAAATTTAACCCCTAACTGCCACGGATCGGGAGATAGGGAGTTCATTGGAACTCCCTATCTCCACAGTTCGTGGCAGTTAGGGGTTAATGCTAGGACTGGCGTCATCGTGCTACGCACGATGACGCCAGTCCTCTGGGGGAGTTCCCGGAAGCTTGGCCGACATCCAAGATGTCGGCCAGCTCCCGGGAAGGATCGCAAATCGGCGCTTTTCAGCGCCGATTTGCGATCCAGCTCCCCAGGGGTTAATGCCAGGCATCATTTGGAAGGGCAGGCTGTGCCCTTCCAAATGATGCCTGGGTTAAGCCCCTGTGAGCCGCCGATCGGGAGGGAGAGAGGTCCGAAGGACCTCCCCCCCTCCCTTTCAGGCGCCTCCTCCGCACATGCGGGGGGGGCGCCTGAATTATGTGTCATCGCGGGGGCGCGATGACACATAATAATGGCGGCCACTGCTCCGGATGCCGGGCTGACATCCAGGATGTCAGCCCGCACCGGAGGGGCCAGCGATCGGCCGGAACCCGGCCGAACGCTGACCCCAATGCGAGGACGCGCTCAGCGCGTCCTCCGCATACCAGCGGCAATGCTGAGGACGCGCTGAGCGCGTCCTTAGCATTGAAGTGGTTAACACATTGCACTCCCCATGTTAAGTATAGGGAGCACAAAGTACAGTAACCTCGCGCGGAGGAGCGCAAGGTACCAAACGCAAATGGGTTTTTTAACCCATTTGCATTTGGATTGTAATATGCGGTAAATACTGAAGCAAACGTTAATGCTCACGCAGGTGAGCGTTAACGTTTGCTTTAGGAATGTAATAGTGCCCAAAGAGTATAAAGTGAGAAACCCTAGACAAGGTCTTTTACCCAGTCTGTAAAGTTGCTCAAAATCCATTGAAGATAAATGTTGATTAAATATTGCTGTCAGTTTCCAAAATCCTGCTCTACCAGCCTCTGAATCAGGTCTGCTCTGTAGTCCTCTGCAATTTTACACCCCTCGATTCTCATGTTTCTTTGTCCTGATACTGATAGCAATCAGAATACATACAATTTACTGAGAACATTATCTGAAATCAGCCCTGATTTACTATGTTTCTAGGCTAAAGAAACCCACCTTAGTTTCAGTCTTCTCAAACAAGTAACCGCATTTTCCATAATGCTTCCATTTAATCAAAGTATGGGGACTTTGGGTAGATTGCTACATTAGGGCATTCTGGAAATACCCGCTTTGCATTGATTGATGTAGCCATCACACTGTTAGACCATTTTAGTAACACCCTCCGAACCAATAACAGGACACTATAAAGGCAACCACTGATTAATAAGGTCTTTCTCATTCAAGAGCATCCTGGAGATGCCGGACTGGAAGACTATTGTGGAGGCCATTAGATTTGTTGATTAGTCTTGTTGACACAAACCATGCCCAGGTACACGTAAAGGATACAGAAAGAGCCAAACCTGCACCGCTTCGGTGGTAACCTGAACCATGGCAGCCCCTTTCCTGCTTTGCTCCTTTTGATTTGTCCAGTCTGGATTTTATGTCATCTAGCCAGAAGGAAGCCTCGGGTGCTTCCATATCCAAGCCTGCTAATACCCATGGGCTATGTAAAGACTCGGGCCTCACCACTTCAGCGGTAACCTGGCCCATGGCCAGCCCTTTCCTGCTTTGCTCCTTAAGACCATTTTTAATTCCCCAGTCTGGATTTTCCTGACATCTAGCCTGAAGGAAGCCTTAGGTTCTTCCATACCCAGCCCTGCTAATACCCATGGAGTTCTTGTTAGTTATGGATTGTCCCGAAGGCCCTGATGCCTTTGCATAAGTATAGTTCTTGGTGCTACCAAAACTCTTTGATTTGCCTGTTTACATTTGTTTTGCTCTTCCAATGTCTTTCCTCTAAATATTGTGTCCCCGTTATGAGTTCCTGTCTTTACTTGCATCATCTTTACTTGTTGTGCGTGCTGTGATCCAGTGTCATTAAACCTCTGTCTCCAACCTTCCACCATTTTGCTTTGCCGTTTGTCCCCTGCACCATGGTCTCTCACCCCGGGCCATATACATGACACTTGTTTAGGGACCCAGTCATGATTTGTGATCGAGAACAGTGACTTTTGTAGGAGTTAGCTGTCTATGGATCAAAATTCATGTAGCACAGTTGTATTTTGCCGGCTGGGTGGATTAGAGGTAACATCACTGGTCTATAACTGTGGGGACAGACCATCGAGATACAGGTTCGAATCCCAGAAAGAGCACCTCTCCAGTAAGTGTCCTTGGGCAAGACACCTAACGGTACATACTCGTCGCCACCCAGGACATACTTGAAAACGAGATAAATCTCAAAGTATCCTTCCTGGTAAAATACTTTCTCGAAAAAAATAATAATAATTAGTTGTATCGACTCATTCTGCTGTGTTTATGCTTTCTAGCATCCTTTAGCCTTATTCCTTTACATTATTTTTTGTTTGTTGTTTTTCCTTTATTGTCTCTTTGTGACCCCTCTCTCAGCCATTATATCCCCTAACTGGCAGCTTAGTGAATCAACTCTAAAGTATTGAGCTAAAAACTAGATACAGAATGCTATTCGATCTTCACGTTGAAGAGAAAAAGAGATTTAAAAAAAGCAGCATAATTATCAAGTTGAGGTGAGATTGAATGGCTCTTCCCGTCGCTCCTTTCAGTGTGGTCAGTATGAGGTCGCAAAACTTTCAAAAGGGAATACGTGCCATTGTCCCTATGTGGATGAGTCAAGAAAAAAAACAGCAATTAGTTTTAATTAAGAAGGAGGAATTTAGGCCCCATGGATACAACTGCTGGCCGAGCTGACACTGCACTAATTACAGCTTCGCTCCATTGTTACAGAAGGAAATATGAAGCTTGAATCAATGGATTGCCTGGCATAATGGATGCACATTCTACAGCTCGTGTGAAAGGAAATGCGGGTCAGATAATCATTTTCAAGCCTGTAATTAATATCTTTTGCCCAAATGATTCAGTGATCCTCAACACTAAGAGGTGGCATCCAAAAAGGCCAACTGTCTGTATTGGGTTGGTTAGGGCTGCCAAGCTCCAGCCCCTTGGCCCCTAGACATTTCTGAAATACAACACCCACGATTCCCTGACCATCTGTTTAATTGAAGGCATTCTGGGAATTGTAGGCATCAACAACTGGGGGGGGCTGTGAGTTCAAAGTCCCGGTGTAAGTCATTGACATTGACTTCGGAGACTTAAGAATCTCTCCAGTCAACTAATTTCAAAGTAGAGCTATAGGTGTGTGGCCTAGCAAGGAGAGCTTACAATGTTTCCCTGTACCACCTAGGGATGTGCGTTTCGGAATTTCGGAATTTTCACGAAATTTCCCGATTCGTGTTTTCGGATGCTGCCGATTTGCCGAAAATTTTTAGATCCGAAAATGGCAGATCCGAAAACTTTTCCGAGCCGAAACGAAATATTTTCGGAATTTTCGAATGGACTTGAAATGTGTCAAATCGAAATTTATTTTTGCTCTATTCAGATTTGATCTTATTTAATAAAAAAAAACACGATAGAATCGCCAGAATTATCGTAGACAGTTTGAAACGAGGAGAACAGAAGTTCCGAAAAAACGAAAGTTTCCAAAATTTCCGAAAAAGTCGATACAAAAAACGAGCAAAGTGACACGAAAATACGAAAAATGGTCGATATTCCGAAAAAAAAATGTACACGAAAAACGAACCGAACCGAACCGAATCGAGACAGAAATCGGTCGAAACGAGCCGAATCGAAAAGTTTAAACATCCGAACAAATCGAACCGAATCGAACCGAAAAAGAAATCGGTGCACAAGCCTAGTACCACCTTTCTGTTGTGGACAGGCCATTTGAGACTGGACACCATGAACCTACCCTCATTCTGATGACCTCTACAGCCTAAACCATCAATAGAACCACCCAACGCTCTGCTCAAGCTGTGAAGGTTCCAGCAACCCCAGGATCACCAACCACAAGAACAGAAGGACCGGTCACTCAAACCTTGCTATGAATTTTTTTTTATTATGCAGCTGGAATATTTAAGTCCTGCACTGGAGGCCTTTCTCGAACAAAGTCCTCTGTACAGGACCAAAACATTGCGGCTCCGTAGCAACGCTCCTTTTCATACCAATTCTTGAGCGACCGGTTCTTCTGTTCCTTTAGGCCCCGTTCACACTGTGCGATTTATCGCACAGATTTTGCCACGATGTTGCAGCAAAATCATCGCGACGTCCCGCTGTGTAGCTTCTCCAATGCATTTTAATGGAGCTGTTCACATCTTGCCGTGCGACGTTGCATGTCGCGTGTCACGGTAACATGTCGCTGGTACATGACCCTTTTTTTGCGATTTACTATCTGCAATTTTGCGATTTGCATTGGTGGTGCTTTGCAAAAATAGCACAAAACCGCGATGTCGCGCGCGATATTATCGCACTATGTCGCGAATATGAAAATCGCGGGGAAAATCGCGCGACTTTCAAATCGCACAGCGTGAACGGGGCCTTAGGCATCTTTTTGTACAGTGAGGGTGTGGGCTTCTCCTTGTAGCTTCTTAACAGTAATACAGGGTGACAGGAGTGAGATCTCACAGAGAATTTCCTTTCTCCCTAGAGAGAGCACTAATCTCGCATTAATAATAGAGGTTATTTTTCATTTTCGTGGCATTTCAATGCAAAATGTCGAAAGGGTTAAAGCCTGTGTTCCGTTTCTAAACCTGCAATTCTAGATTAAGAACCGTTAGATAAATGATTTTTAAAAAAAATTAAAAAATCAGGGCGACAATTATCATTTTAACAAGATTCTAATTGTGAAGTTTTTTTAATAAATGCAGCGTTTTCCTCATTTGATAAATAAATATATAATACAAGTCCACATCGTGACGCCTACAGTTTCCACCATCTGTATACACACACGTGTGCACTCCACTGGATGTCTGTATGGGGTTAAACTAATAGGAAATACATGCCACATCCTCTCCTTCTGATTTGTCTACATAATCAAGATTCCATTCACATGGAAGGATAAACAAACAAAGAAAAACAAATCGGAAGGAGAAGAAGCAGGAAAGCTGTTTATTTCTTTCGGAAGTAGCTGATGGGATTCGTCTGAATAGCTCCCAACACTTTCCTGGTGTCTCCCACACCTCCCAATATCGAGTGACTCATTCCATCACGCCCCGCAGAGCCCTGTGAATGAGAAGGAAGTTTTCTTCCATCATTCTGAGTTCTTCACACAGAACAAGCAGCAACCTGACTATAGGAGGGCAACTGACCATTATCCAACTCTGAGTGAGACACTACTATTTGTTGCACTCATTCGCTGCCGGAAAGCTTTCTACCCAGCAGGACGTATGATTTAGGAACTGATATTTCCATTTTATCAGTTACTCATTCACAGTAATTTGCAAGGTATTTTCAAAAGAGATCTTATGTTACTAACACATCGGGATACTATTATATTGGCGCATGTTAAAAATGGCTTCCTATATCGGTTGTAAACTGGTTTCTTCAACCTCAGCCGAAAGTCTCTGATTAAATTAATCCTTCAACGCGGAGGACACGCTCTTCTAATCAACTAAACACGTCAAGGTAGCAAACCTCACAGCCCTCTGCAAGTAAACAGATAGGGCCCTATTACATTCTTAATGCAAAAACGCACAGTAAACACGTGAATTTTTGCGCAAAGCTTTAAACGTCAACGCGGGTAAATCAACGCTGCTATTACAATCCTCGCACATTTTTTCATCCGTCAAAAAATAACGCGCGTAAAAAGCGCGCGCAGCAGCGTTGCGCGCAGAAATCAGTGTGCAGACAGTTTTTTTCACGAGATTCAGCCAATCAGAATTAAGAACCACAATTGTCTGACGTTACGTTTTTGCGCCTGTCAAAATCAATCTGAGTATATATGCTGCAGCAATTAAAAAAACACGCACAACTTCTCCATTTTATTGGTTTGGTATGAGTAGAATGTGTAACTATACTTTGCTGCGTATTTTTTTTTGGGCTGGTGTATTTGATTTCGGCCAGGTTGATAGAATTTGCCATTAACACCAGCTTTTAGGAGTTGCTAAAATTAAGCGCGCAAAGGCTGTGCGTTACAAACTGCGCATAGACTGTAATACCATCCGCGTACCAGCGCACAAACGCATTTGCGCTCACAATGTTAAGTATAGGACGCGCAAAGTACAGTAAGCTCGTGCAGTGTTCACACAGGTTCACCCGCGGTAGACGTATATGCGCGTTTGTTGCGCTGAGATTGTAATACGACGTTCTGTGCAAAGGGTTTTGCGCCTCGCGTTAATGCGTTTTTGCGCGGGTCAAACGTATGCGCGAAGAATGTAATAGCCTCCATTGTCGGTCAAACCATGAACGTCCAATAGGAACCATTTATTGGGGTTTGTAAAGACTCAGGGGTTATTCATAAATGACAAACGCTCCACCGAAGGGAAGCGAACAGTGGGCCTTATTACAATGTTAACGCTAATGTTAGTGCTCAGCTGTGTGAGCATTAACGTTAGCGTTGGTGGCCCTAGCGCGGGCCGACCGTATTGCAATCTGAGTGCTAACGGGTTAGAAAACCCATTAGTGATTCGGATCTTGCAGTTTTCAGAGCGAGCTTACTGTACTTTGCGCTCCCTATGCTTAACATGGGGAGCGCAAAGAGTTAATTAGCAGTAGGATTACAAAGTCCTAACACTAATTATGTCCCGCTGCGGTTAACTCAAAAGGTAACCACAGCTTGTGCTAACTGATACTTCTTCTGTAGAACCAGTCAGCAACAGCTGAAAAAGAATATACAGTGAAATACGGCACGGTTCTCCGCAGATTCCTCGATCGTCAGCAGCAGTGAACTTGTCCCATAGAGCGGTCATGGTTACTCTATTCTATTCTTTCCTAAAAGCCAAACTGCCACAAAATTGCGCCATAAGGTGAAATTCACTGTACGGTGCAATTCGGTGGCAAGTTAAGTGCTCTTTGAATAACCCTTATAGGGCTCTATCAGCTGGTGTGAGCTAAAACGACAACGCTACATGAAAATTCTAGCGCGAGTCGCTAAAAGGTAGCGCCTGACAACCCACCAACAGATCACCTTGCCCGCGCTAGTCCGTGTACAAGATTCATTAGCGTGCGCTAGGGAAACGCTAAGACCTGGGCTGGGAACCAGCGCTGATGCATTGTATAGTATAACCACTGTGCTTCGTGAAACGTGAAAAGATACATTGTATGGTTAAACCGGTGTACTTCGGGGGTAATGTGAGAAGATGCATTGTATGGTTAAAAATAAAAAGCGTCCAGTGCAAAAAAGCCTCTTTTTTTAAAAAAACAAAACAAAATCGGAACCCCAAATTTTGCCTGAAAAATCCAGAAAAATACCTAATAAATTCTAAAAAAATTCAATAAATAAAGAGGATTTTTTGCTGGGGATTAAAAAAATGAATGGCTGAATAAATAAAGAATAAAAAGATAATATTTTTTACATTACATAGTACATAGTTATATAGTTATATAGGCTGAAAAAAGACATGCGTCCATCGGGTTCAGCCTCTCCCACATAACCTACTGCTGTTGATCCAAAAGAAGGCAAAAAACCCAGTCTGAATGCTCACCAATATGCAACATACTGGGAAAAAATTCCTTCTTGACCCCAGAATGGCAGTCAGATTTCTCCTTGGATCAAGAAGCTTTTACCCACATATTAAATATTATAACCCTTAATATTCTGTATCTGCAGGAAGTCATCCAGTCGTTTTTTAAAAGTCTGTACAGACTCTGACCCAACCACCTCAACAGGCAGAGAATTCCACAGCTTTATTGTTCTCACCGTAAAATAACCCTTCCTATGCTTTAAGCTAAATTTTCTTTCTTCCAGTCTAAATGGATGACCCCTTGTCCTGTGTATAGTCCTGTTAATGAATAGGTTATCAGACAATGGTTGATAATGGCCCCGTATATATTTATATAAGGTTATCAGATCCCCTCTAAGGCGCCTTTTCTCTAAACTAAACAGGTTTAAGCTTGTTAGTCTTTCCTCATAACTTAACCCTTCCATTCCCCTTATTAATTTAGTTGCCCGTCTCTGCACTTTTTCTAGCGATATAATATCTTTTTTTAAGACAGGTGCCCAAAATTGCACGGCATATTCAAGGTGCGGCCTGACCATTGATTTATACAGAGGCAAAATTATGTTTTCATCCCGTGAGTGAACTCCCCTTTTAATGCATGCCAATACTTTGCTGGCCTTGGCGGCTGCTGTTTGACATTGCACATTGTTACTTAGTTTGAAGTCTATGATTATTCCCAAATCCTTCTCCTGCTTGGATTTCCCTAACTCCGTACCATTTAGGGTATAAATTGCTTGTGTGTTCTTCACTCCAAAGTGCATAACTTTGCATTTATCTAGATTAAATTTCATCTGCCATTTAAGTGCCCAGTCCCCCAATCTATCTAAATCCCTCTGCAGCGAAGTAACATCCTGCTCACATTGTATTACTTTTCCTAGCTTTGTGTCATCTGCAAACACTGATACATGACTTTCAATGCCTATCTCAAGGTCATTTATAAATAAATTGAATAGTATTGGTCCTATAACAGACCCCTGAGGGACACCACTTACCACTGGTGTCCATCTTGAAAATGTACCATTTATGACCACTCTCTGTACCCTATCTTTTAGCCAGTTTTCTATCCAAGAACAAGTATTTTCATCTAGACCATTTTTTCTTAATTTAAATAGTAACCTTTTGTGTGGAACTGTGTCGAAAGCTTTGGCAAAATCTAAGTAAATCACATCCACTGCGACCCCCTGATCTATACTTCTACTTACTTCCTCATAGAACGTAATTAGTTTAGTCTGACATGATCTGTGTTTCATGAAACCATGCTGATTTTTGCCAATTACATTATACCTCCCAGTAAATTCCGGAATATTATCCCTTAGTAACCCCTCAAATACTTTCCCAGCCACAGATGTTAAGCTCACAGGTCTATAATTCCCAGGCACAAATTTTAAACCTTTCTTAAATATAGGGACCACGTCAGCTTTTCTCCAATCCTCTGGTACTATTCCATTGATTCGTATAGACTTCACACACGGCAGGTTTTCCTATACAATGCATCTTCTCACATTTCCCTAAAGCACGCCGGTTTAACCATACAATGCATCTTTTAACCACTTGGCTGCTAAGGACGCTGAGCGCGTCCTAGCACAGGAGGCAGCAATCGGCCGGGATTCTTCCAAATGGTGGCTGACATTAACCCCTGGGGAGCCAGATCACTATTCAGCACCGAAAAGTGCCAGATCATGATCCTCTCCTGGAGCTGGCTGACATCTTGTCGGCCAAGCCTCCGGGAACTCCCCCTGATGACTGGCGTCATTGTGTATAGCAGCACCAGTCCTGGAGTTAACCCCTAGCTGCCAGTAATGGTGGAGATAGGGGGTTCCAATGAATCCACTATCTCCCGATCCGTGGCAGCTAGGGGTTAATTTTTGATATCGTTAGATTGGCCAGAGCATGGCCTTTCCAACGATGCCAAACATGACCATGTAGAAAGTTTTTTTAAAAAAATTTAAATTAAATAAAAATAAAAAAATATTTTAAAAAAAATTGGTTTATTTTGTTAATGCAGCAATATTGTTCCCATTTCAATTATAATGTGAACAATGATGCTGCACTAACAATTTTTGTTTGGGGTGCGTTTGCTAAAAATCGCGTAATTTTCCCCCCAAAAAAATGTAACGAGACCACATTTCTAATTTTTGCGCACCCATACAAAATATAACCGCAATTGCTCGCATGTTAAAATGTGAAAAAAAACATTTTACACATTGTAAATTATTGAAAAATCAAATTTTATTGCATACATATAATAATGATATATTATGAATCTGCCGAGTCTGCCGGAAGGAACGATATATAATATGTCTGGGTCATATACTAAAATAAGGCTTCAAAACGCGTTTAAACATGATGAGCGAAACAGGTGAAAATTAGCTCTGCACAGAGCGAGAAATGCCTCAGCAGCAAAAGGGTTAAAGGTAAATTACATCCAGGGAGCAGAGAGACACCTGTGCTGCATTCCTTTCAATTGCCTGTTAATTGCCTGTTAATCTTGGGCGAGGACATTTGACGTTTTTATTCCTTTTTTCTTTCTTTTCTGTCAGTTAACACCAGGGTTGAGCAGTAGGTAAATTTTTTCGATTGCGATTGCGTACGTGTAGAAATTTGCACCGGGACCAAACGATCTGTTGGTTACAGTAGCGCAAGTTATCTCTAGCGCTGCCAATGAACTCACAACCCCTTGAAATACATTTTTGTTAAAACACTCTATAACCTGCGATAGCCTGACACAACTGTCTGAATTCATCACCTTCCTATATCGCTGCAGGAAAAGAGCCATAAATGCTGTCCAGCTGGAGGGATTGAGTTTTCAAACTGGGAAACAATTCCACAAAGCAATGAACTTAATTTTAATTGCAGAGATTTTTAAATTCTGGCAGAGCTATCGGCAACTAAGGAGCACCATGGCCAGAGATGTCCTATTTCAGCCAGATCGAAGCAGCGCTTCACTTTCAGACTATAAACATACAGAATGCACCTGTAAACATGTAGGGCTCTATTACATTCTCTGCGCAAAAATGTGCGCGTGCGCAAAAACGTATTAACGCAAGGGGCAAAACCCTTCGCGCTGAACGTCATATTACGACATTCGCACAAATGATGCGTGTTAACGTCTAACGCGAGTGACCCTGCATGAGCGCTAGTTCGTGCGCGCATCCCATACTTATCATTGTGAGCGCAAATGCGTTCGTGCGCTGATACGCAGATGGTATTACAATCGATGTGCAAATTTTTACGAACGACGTATACGAGCGTAAATTTAACGTCTTTGAAAAGCTGGTGGTAACTGCAAATAGGAATGTTCTGGCCGAAACCAAGTACACCAGCACGGAAAAAAAAATACACATTCTACACATACCCAAACAATAAAATTGAGAGGTTGTGCGTGTTTTTATTATTGCTGCAGCATATATACTCAGATTGATTTTGACAGGCGCAAAAACTTAATGGGAGACAATTGTGGTTCTTAATTCAGATTGGCTGAATCGCGTGAAAAAACAGTCTGCCCACCGGATTTCTGCACGCAACGTTAATGCGCGTGCGTTTTTGCAGGTCTTTTTTAAGCGCGTTATTTTTTGACAGATGAAAAAATGCGCTCGGATCGTAATACCAGCGTTAATTTACACGCGCTAACGTTTCACGATGCACGCAAAAAAAATTCCGCAGACTCCGCGGCAACAACTTGTAAGTGATCACGTAGATCAAAGAAGCAATCACATCCTTTGATCACTAGAGACAATCTTTGGGGATGATTGATATACTGTATCTGGGAATCCAATTAATGAAGAAGTGCACTGAGCATGCCCAGGAGTGGGAATTCTGGGAAATGTAGTGCACAGGCTGTACCAGCTAGGGGCTATCCTTAGAGGAACAGGGCAGCCCTATATATAGTCTGAGTCAAGCGTGGGCTCTTTGCTTTTTTCTGTGGGGCCACCTAAGAAAGTGAGAAACTGCCAGTTCTTCCAATCTCCAGCCTCAGGAGGACACGGATGTTCTGCTAGCTTGCTGACATGAGTAAGAGTCTGTGTTTTTAATCCTTTTGCTTTTATTTGCTCTATTTTTCTGTAATTCAAATGCACTGTGATATATCATATATTTGGTTTGTCATAATAAATATAAAACTTATTAAGCTCTGCTTCTGCCTGATATTCGATCCATGCTAACTGAAGGACTGGATTATCATAGAGATTTGCCTTTGTTTACGCTCGAGTCTATCTACTAAACCCTGAGTTGTGGTGGGGTGCATGACCAGAGTTTCAAACCGTCTCTGGGTCAGGCGGTAAGCCCCTTGGGTAAAAGGTTGGTTTGTGGTGGAAGTGTGACGAATAGAATAAGAAAAGTGGGCACAGGGATTGTGGGCAACGTAGTCAGGATTCCGGGTCAAGTGTAGACGGATACTGTGTTGCAACCCTGTGATCATTTCATCACGTTTGCGTGCTTGTCGCGAGCGAAGGTGTTGCTGGGACAGTTGGGCAAGCGCGAGTGGGGGATTGTTGGACGCATAGTCATTATTTTGGGTCTAGGATAGACAGATAGTGATTTGCTTAACCCTGCGCTTCCTTCGTGACAGCGCGTATTTTTCGTGACAATGCCTTTAAAATGCTGCTGAAGAATATTACATAAAAACAAATTTCACATCAATGTATTGAGTAGGTTTTGTAATGCAATCTAATGTGTCCTTAGCTGAGCGTTAACCCCTTCACTACCAAGTGATTTTCCAAAAAACATTGTTAGAAACCAGTGATTTTTGTAAAATTCTTTTAAGTTAATTATACATTAAGAAATATTTGGGCATATTCCTATTGTATTTCTTAATGTAAATAACCTATTTGGCCTGTAGATGTTACATTACATCTGGACATTACAGTTACAGTCGTTACAGCTGCCACTCGATTTTTTTCCCCCTGCATCGGCTGCTGAGATCACGATGTCAAGACATCATCAGCTGATTTTACACAGTTTTAGCTCTTTGGGCATTATGCCCACAGGGCTAAAACTTTGGGGGCACTTTCTGCAGCCCAGAAGCAAACAAAATGAATTTGCAGCAAACTAATTTAATTTGCTTTTGAGCTGCAGAGCTGCAGAGCTGCAGATCGAGATATATCGATATTGGCCACTGGGTGGGCCCTTTGAAGCCCGAGATATCACGATAAAGGTAGTGAAGAGGTTAAAGGAGCACTCTAATGAAAAGGTAGTGTTTCCTTTTTTGCCCTTAAATAATTGGGCAGAGCCTGCTGACAGTCGCTGTACAATTATTTTTTCTTTATTTAGGCTCATTTTACCCACCTTTCGTCCCTCAGCATGCAGCTCCTCCTCTTTGGCTCAGGGATCACAAACCTGGAAGTCCCTGAGGCTTTTCTGCATAATTTTCACTTTCTGCGCTACTTGCGTGGCGTTGGAACCGCAAACTGTGCAACACAACAGGACTTGCAAATCTTACGTATGCAATCTCTGTAGTGCTCATGCGCACAGTCGATCCATCGCATCATTTTTGAGACTGATCACTACCGCAAGATAGTTTTACAAGATAGTGACTAGGGATGAGCTGTTAGCGTTCGGACGGTTCGGAGTTCGGCCCGAACTTTGGCAGTTCGAAAGTTCACGAACTTTGAACTTTTTGGGTGTGTTCGAGTTCGGAAAAAAAAAATGAAATTTTGAAAAAAGTATAGAAAATGCTTAAAAAAATACTAAAAAATCTAGAAATAAAGAGACTCTTTACTGCAGAATATTATAAGCAACGGTTTATTAGATATTGAATTAAAAACTAATGTATACGTGGAAAGATTCTCAACTCTGAATGACCTCTGTTCACAAACGGGCATAACACCAGGTGTTTTTAGTCTGGTAATCAATTTGATACATTGCACACTATACTGAGGTACTGAGGGGGTGGGGTGGTGTCTGCTTTTGATTGAGAATTAATTTCCCTCCTAAAACTTCCTAATATGCTGCATTTAACTGGTGTTTGAAAAAAATTCAAAATAACATCTAAAGCAATGTTATTTTTCACCTCGGGATTAAACATTCACAGGGTTATTCAGAGAGCGGTGAAAAGCAGGAGAATAACTGGAGAAGTGAAAATTCTAGGTCAAAATAGCCAAACCAGAAATATTCTCCCATTTAACTCACTTTCCAAATTGGTTATTTGGTCTAGATTGTTCTCTTCTCCTGCCAGTTCTCCTGGCTTTCATCTCTCTCTCAGGGTTGTTCAGAGAAAGGTGAAAACCAGGAGAATGGCAGGAAAAGAGAACAATCTGGACCAAATAGCCAATTTGAAAAGTGAGATAAGGCTAGGGTCAGACTAACGCATTTTTCGCAGCGACCGTCAAAAAGTGCGTCTGAACGCATTGCCGTATTTTTTCACGGAATGTGCGAAAACGGTCATACGATGTGCATTTTTGTGCGTGATTTTTTATGGATCCAAACCAGGAAACTTTGGGTGTCTGGACGTTATGTTGGCCGGACATGAGCAGGGTCTGACGTCTCCAAATCATGCACACACGCCGCTAGTGGACGCAGCGCACTCTGTACGTCCGTACTAGCGGTTCTGCGTTCTGCATTTTCCACTTGCGTTGCGCAGCCGGACTTTCGTGCAACCATACTTCGTATATTGGCCGTCATTGCCTGTCATTTGCTGCTAGTGCGGCCGTGATTAAGTGCGCCTAAACGCACGTTAAAAATTCGCTAGTCTGACCCTAGCCTAAATGGGAGAATTTTTCTGGTTTGGCTATTTTGACCTAGAATTTGCCATTCTCCAGTCATTCTCCTGCTCTTCACCGCTCTCTGAATAACCCTGACAGGGTTATTCAGAGAAAGGTGAAACTCAGGAGAATGACTGAAGAGAAAATTCTAGGTCAAAATAGCCAAACCAGAAAAATTCTCCCATTTATCTCACTTTCCAAATCGGCTATTTGGGCTAGAATTTTCCATTCTCCAGTCATTCTCCTGCTTTTCACCGCCAAAAACTCAGTAAACTTTTTCTGCGTGTCCGAAAATGTCTCCTCTTTTCATACAGACTGCCGCCCCAAGCAGTTGTTTATGGATAGATTAAAGGAAAAGCATTTACCGTCATTTGAAATGTCATGTTTTGGTTTTTACATATTTCTATACATCCTAGAAATCTGCCACTTCACGGGCAGGTTATGGGGACCTCCTAGGCACGATATTTGAAGGATTTTTTCGTTTTTATTTTTAACCCTTATTTCATGGAAAACTCACTGTCCCTGTAAAAACCTTTTTTTTTAAACTTTTTGTCCTTGTTTCCTGTCCCCAAGGGCACTACCCGGACCCCCATACACCTTTTATGGCAAATGTCTAGCATATATGCCCTCTTGGAGGGCACTCTAAAAACCGAATTTTCAGCCCCATTGACTTGATTTGAGTTCGAGTTCGGGTTCGGATACGAACATTTGGAAAGTTCGGGTTCGGCTCCGAACCGAACTCAGGGAGTGTTCGGCTCATCCCTAATAGTGACATCAGCATGCTCTGTGCAAACCAATGTCACTAGTAACCGGTAGCTGGGAAATTCAATTTTCCGGCTGCTGAATGATAACACTGGGTGAGGTTGAGGAAACTCCTCCACTCCCCCCATCTTTTTAACCAGTAGTAGAAAGACAGGCGAGTGCACAGACAGAGAGGCAGACAGCAGATAGGAGGAAGGGTGTTTTAATGGACAGACGGACATGTGAATAAAAAATACCAGAGTGATTCAAATAGACCCAAATAATTTTTTATAGATCTTCAAACAATACGTTGAAACTAATGAGAATTTCAGGAAGCATACCTCCTCTTATGTTGAGCACATCCCATTGCAGTAAATGCTGGAAATGGCCTCCCTTTTCAGTGCTGCATATTGTGGCTAACGTGCCTAGATTTTGCATCACCATTGTATTGGATCTCATTCCTAATGTTATCCACTAATGAGTCAATCCAGTGGGGCTTGATAAGGTACACTAGTTCCTTCAGAAAGCTACACAAAAGAAATCCAGGCTGGTAGGATCAGAAGACCATGGTGTCCACAGATTCTTGGAAATGACACGGTCTTCAAAAATACTTTAGATTGTGTCAGGATTCCACCCTTACCAGCGATACGAGCCCTATAGCGGCGCCTCCTGCGGGTTGTATCTCTGAGAGAAAGGAGAGTGGAAAGAACCACCGTTTCTATACCTCAACGGAGAAACGCTCCACCTGTTCCCCTACCGTTTCCTGCTCTACCTCCCCCTGTATCAGAGCCGATGCAAGTAGGAGCGGCTAGAGGTCAACTGGATGAAAGAGAACGCGATAGGAGAAGGTCCTTAGGTCTCTGCATGTATTGTGGGAGAGCTGGTCATCAACTCCGTGAATGCAGATTGAAGCCGCAGAACTTAACCGGTAAGCCCACGACTCACATAACAAACTTTGCTAATTACTGTGCACTTGGTACATCAGGTGAACATCTCACCATTAATATATCGTTACAGTGGCAGGATCACACGACGGACCTGACTGCGTTGATTGATTCAGGAGCTAGTCAGAATTTTATTGATACATCACTAATATTAACAACAATTAAAAGTCCCATATAGGAAGAAACTCTACCCTTTTTCTGTCTCATTATTAGATGGTACTCTCATAAGTTCCGGACTTGTAACACAAGAGACAGAAATCATTACCATGAACATAGGAGCAGGACACTGTGAAGAAATAATACTTGATATAATCAAAACCCCCATTTTTCCTGTGATTCTCGGTATCGAGTGGTTACGACTTCACAATCGCAATATCGACTGGATAGGAGCTACACTCGCTTTCACCTCGGAACATTGTGTAACCAAGTGTATAGTCCACAAAATTATATACTTAACAATAGCATGATACCTAAACTGCCAACAATTTATTCAGATTTCCATGATATATTCGAAAAGAAGGGGGCTGATATACTCCCCCCTCATCGTTCCTATGACTGCCCGATCGATATTCTTCCTGGTGCCATGATTCCTTTCGGCAGAGTGTATCCCTTATCCGAACCTGAATTAAAAGTTTTGAAAGAGTACATTGATGAAAATTTAACAAAAGGTTTTATAAGACCCTCGACCTCTCCCACTGGGGCAGTGATCTTTTTTGTAGGAAAGAAAGACGGAGGACTGCGCCCCTGCATCGACTACCGAGCAATGAACGCGATAACCATCAAAAACAGATACCCGCTACCGCTCATAACCGAGTTGATGGATAGACTGAAGACAGCTAAGGTATTTACTAAATTAGATTTACGCGGAGCGTACAACTTAGTAAGAATCAAAAAAGGGGATGAATGGAAGACTGCCTTCAGGTCCAGGTACGGACACTATGAGTACTTAGATATGCCCTAAGGGCTCTGTAATGCACCTGCAACTTTTCAATATTTTCTGAACGACATCTTAAAAAATATGTTAGACCAGTACGTGATAGTATACCTAGATGATATATTGATATACTCCGATAGTCAAGAAGAACATACTCAACATGTAAGAAATGTTTTATTACGATTAAAACAACACAGACTGTATGCCAAGCTTGAAAAATGTTTATTCAATGTGACCACCTTAGAATTTCTTGGATTCGTGATAAAACCTGATAACATAATGATGGATCCCTCCAAAATCAAGGACATACAATCTTGGCCCATACCTGCGAATAAAAAAGGGATACAATGTTTTATTGGTTTTTGTAATTTTTATAGGAAATTCATCAAAGACGTCTCCCAGATCATCAGACCCTTAACATACCTAACCAAGCAATCTATACCATTCAAATGGTCAACAACAGCTAACGACGCCTTCTGTTACTTAAAACATCTATTCTCCACAGCTCCTATTCTAAGTATGCCTGATACGACGATGCCCTTCATCCTCGAAACCGATGCATCAAATACCGCCCTTGGCGCCATACTATCACAAATTCGGGGAGAAGATCAAAAACTACACCCCATCGCCTTCTACTCTAGAACCTTATCTCCAGCTGAAATTGACTACGACATTGGGGATAAAGAGCTTCTCGCTATAAAGTCTGCTCTTGAGGAATGGCGTCATCTCCTTGAAGGTACAATACATCCCATAACAATATATACCGATCATAAGAATTTAGAATATCTACGACAAGCGAAGAGGCTGAAGCCTAGTCAAGCCAGATGGGCTCTTTTCTTTTCCAGATTCATCTTTAATATAACATATAGACCAGGAAAAAAGGAACGGTAAAGCTGATGCTCTATCCAGAAGTATAGAATCTAGACCAAGATCAGAAATATCCTACGTATTACCGAGGAATTGTTTTCTCAATACGACATTATCATTATGGGACATTATCAAAAAATATTCCAAGATAGACGACAAGACGGCTCTACTGAGATCAGAAGTTCTACAAAGATGACAAGATATACGTTCCTCCCGAAGTAAAGAATAATATACTAAGCCACTTCCATGACTCACCCTTAGGAGGTCACGCTGGAATATACAAAACAAGGAAAGTATAGAACGTCTATTCTGGTGGCCTGGAATGTCAAAAGATATAAAACAGTATATCACTCATTGTACAATATGTATAAGATCCAAAGATGATAGAAGAAAACCACAAGGTCTATTACAACCACTCAAGATACCAGAAGCCCCTTGACAAGATATTTCTATGGATTTCATAGTAGACCTTCCACCATCTAACGAGTATACTACCATATTAGTGGTAGTAGATCGTTTTTCCAAGATGAGTCATTTCATAGCTACCAAATCTATCCCTACCGCTAAAGACACTGCTACGATCTTCATTAAAGAAATCTTCCGTCTACATGGCTTACCCGAGACCGTAGTAACGGATAGAAGTACCCAATTTACCGCTGGCTAGAATTCTAGCTAGAGTTCTGGCTAGAATTCTGCAAAGGTTTGCACATTAAACGATCCTTATCTACTGCCTACCACCCCCAGGCTAATGGACAGACCGAACGTACTAATGCTACCTTAGAACAGTATCTTCGCTGCTTTGTGACTTACCTACAATCCGATTGGAATGATCTTCTACCCCTAGCCGAATTCGTCTACAATAACCAAATTCATAAATCGACATCTATGACTCCTTTCTTTATCAATACCGGAAGACATCCCTCAATGCTACCAGGTTCTTCGCTCTACACCTCCTGTCCTGCAGTAAATGAAAGATTACAATCCATCACCGGAATTACAGAGAAGGTTAAAAGAATATTACAGAGAGCCCAATGGAGATACAAAATATATGCTGATCGTAAGCGGACACCTGCTCCGTTATACCAAGAAGGAAACCGAGTGTGGCTATCTACCCAATACATTAAATTAAACTGTCCCTCGAGGAAATTGGGTACCCGATTTCTTGGGCCTTATAAGATAGAGACTGTCCTCTCTCCTACGACGGTTCGTCTACGGCTACCAGCCTCCCTGAAAATACATCCCGTCTTCCATGTCTCATTGATTAAACCGCAAGGTACGGACCCTTTCCCTCATCGTACTCTCACCCTTCCGGGCCCGATACGCGCCCGTGATGATACTATCTACGAAATATCGAACATTCTTGACTCTCGTCTGTATCGAAGGAAACTTCAGTATCTGGTCCGTTGGAAGGGTTATGGTCCTGTCGAGGACTCCTGGATACCAGCGCTGGATGTCGATGCATCTTCCCTAATACGTCGGTTTCACGCGGCTCATCCTGATCGCCCACGGAGTGGTCGCCTTGTGAGGGGGTTATGTTAGGATTCCACCCTTACCAGTGGTACGAGCCCTATAGCAGCGCCTCCTGCGGGTCCCCGAGGGGTAGCTGTGCGGCATACCGAGGCGTTGGCGCTGCCGCGTGTCGGCACGCAGGCTAGAACTTCCTTCACCGCCGGATCAGACCTCCCGCGCATGCACATGATCCCGATGGGCCTTATGGGCTTAGAAAGATGCCGGCACAGACGGATGACATCAGCGCTGTACCCGGCTGCCTAATGAGACACCCTATAAAGATGACATCAGCGGGGTAAGTCATTGCTCTAATAATTTGTATTAACGCTGAGCTAACTACCCTCTTCATTCCCTGATCCCTCTTTGAACACTATTGACTCCTTTGGCTTATGACCCCTGCTTGGATACGACTTATGCATAGAACTCTACCTGCCTACGACCATATTGCTTGTTTATATCGATGCTGCACAGAACTCTGCCTACCCACGACCTTCTTGCTTGGTTATACGACGCTGCACAGTACTCTGCCTGCCTAATACCTACGCTATCTACCTCGACTACTCTACAGGTTAATATATATATATATGATACATCAAGACGTCTGGTACATCTTCAGACGAACAATACCATCTGATTTACTACAAACCTGACGCCACTGGTACCAGCAGACAGGCAGCGTTATATATATATTATTCCTCCTGACTCTGATACTCGCTACGTACAGGCAAGACTACTACATAGTGGTTCCACTCATACCTTCTATCGTCCAGGATACTTTCCTGAGAACTTTCCTGACAGATTGTCACCATTGATTTACGTGACACGTGGCATATAACTCAGTGGGTACACACTTTTCCAAAGAGGAAGTCATTTTGTTCTGTGGGAATACTTTCGTAGTGGCTGCACTTTTGTCATGGCTGTGCTGCCACCTAGTGACTATTTCCACCACCTACTGTAATGGGATGCGCTCAACATAAGAGAAGGTATGTGTCCTGAAACATTCATTAATTTCCTTTATTCTGTTTACATCTATAATGAAAAATTTAGGTACGGGTCTATATGAATTGTCCTTTATACACATAGATTGATAGCCATAAAGACAGATAGTCAGGTGGGTGGATGGAAGGACAGACAGATGGACAGATTGATGAGCATATGGAGAAATTAGTGAAATTAGCACAGAAATAGGTTATATTGTACTTTTAATGCAACATTGGAGAACTTTAAGAGATCCAGATATAAGCACTTTATCCATAGCAGTTCATTGAATCTGACTAAATCTTATGCATTCATTTCCCTGCTCAAGGTCAAAAGGGGGACAACTTCAAGAGTGTTTGAAACAGCTTAGGCTGCGGTCACATGAGTGCACTGAGTGCGTCCGTGTGACCACTCTTCCCTGTGTCCAGTTGCAGCTTTGTGACGCCTCAACATTGAGGGCACTAGTTACGCATGCTACCACCGGACGTGCTTTCAGCCTTCTGGTCAAAAGGCTATAACGGACGTAGGACGAGGCTACAAAACGCGATCCTCCATAGGAGGATTGATCTGTGTATCAGTTAGTGCACTAACTGCACTCAATGAGGTGGCCAATAGGCATCAGAGTGGAAGGAACGTCCACTCTCACTGATGTTCCATCCACTCTCAAAAACACTTGTGTGACCGAAGCCGTAGGCTCGGGTCAGACGACCGCACTGACCACATCTGTGTTGCCGCACATTTGTACATCCGTTATAGCATATAATTATGACCAATGGAGCGCCACACACAAAGTATGTCCGCACGGAACTGTGGACGCATAACGGACGCGGCAAACGGACGCAGGTTAGGCAAGAACGTAAATCCGCTAGAACGGATGCACAGAGTGCGCTGCGTCCGCACGTCCGCCTAGCTTTGTGTGTGAGTGATGGAACGTAGACAGACAGACTGCATTTATACGTCCAGCATTTTGATGGAGGAAATGTTTTTCATATTAATTTATTTTCCCATCTACATCAGTCAAAAAAACCCGTCAGTCACGAAAACGGATTGTGTGGCCACTACCTTGTCGTCAGTCAGAAAGTACGTCCATTGTGCACAGACGCACAGTCCACACAGAATGCGCTCGTCTGACCCTAGCCGTAAAGGACAGAGACTTTACAGCAAAATCAGCTAATCTTTATAACTTTGTCACACTGTATAATTTACTGCATATTCTTTCAAACAAGCAAAGAATTTCAAAAGTGCTAAGAAAGAAATAATAACTCCATGATAAATGGTTATGACCTAAGCCCACTTAAGAGATGGATTCCAGTAGATGTTCTCAGCTCCAGTTCCTAAACGGTCCTTCGTTCTATTTTAGTCTGTATGAGTTTTTGTAGAGAACCTGTTATTTTATTTCTCTGAAAGTATTAATTTCAGCAGATGCCGCCTTGGGGATTCTGTGAAATCACTACATTTGCTGGAAGAACAAAGAGGGACAGGCTGATTGACTTATAGCTGCGCTGATTAGCTTTTCTTGTGTGCCGTCCCTTCAATGAATGGGCCAATGTACTTTCGGCTTAGTCTGATCCACATATTAACCTACTGTTGATTTGTAAGTTGGGCTTGTGCTGTGAAGAGGCTATTAAGTGGGCAGCCTGGTCCTCCACAAGTGGGGCTAATCAGGCCCAAAACGGGAAAGATTATCGTATGGCAGTGGGTTGACTATTGCTGATTTCAGAAGAGGTTGTGTATATTTTTTCCTAAAGTAGACTTGAAAATGTACATGAGATATGGTGAGTTAACATGATTACCGATGTAAACATGTCACCATAGTCAAGCTTTTAGTTCTAAAGTGAAACAATGATAAAGACGCAGAATCTACAGCGTTCTGCACTAGGAACAGATTTTTCTCCAAATCTTCTCCTCTGCAAAACGACTGATTTATCAGACTAATAAATATTGGCGTGTAGGGGTGGATTCAGATAAATTTTTTGGAAGGAATCTCAACAAATTTTGGCTATTAGCTGGTGTTCGGAATGCAGTAACCGTGACAGTGTCGTGATGGTGCAGGATTGATTGCTGCACTCATAACATTCACTCTACCCAGAACATTGCTGCACAGGGTCTTGCTGCATGTGTAACACCTGAAAAACCCCGCACAACAATGTTCCACTCTTAAAATTGAAATGAGAAAGTAAGTTAGTGCAGCAGCATCTATTGATTTATAATTGAAAAGCAGACAATGCTCCTGCTTCCGAACAAAAAAGGACATATTTATTTTGTTTTTGTACATTTTACATGGTCACAATTGGAATGATTGGAGAGTCCAGACACTGTTTTTTGCTAAGATACTTTTACTTGACTTTGTGAGGTATATGGAAACCGTTATTATCATTTACAATAATATTATTATCAAAATAATTTCTACTTCTGCTAATAATAATGATAATGATTAGTAGTAGTAATTATAATAATTATTATCATTTTTATTATTATTATTAATATTATTTTACTCCCATTAATAAAACTAATAATAATTAGTAGTTGTAGCAATAATAATTATCATTCACAATAATGCTAATATAATAATTATTCTTACAATTAATAATCATTTATTATTATTTCAGATTACTGGTAATACAAATAATAATTATTATCATTACTACAGATAATTTATCATTATTATTACTGTTAAACATGATTATTGTAATTAGTATTAATTATTATTATTTATATTTTTTTAATATTGTTATTACTGGTTACAGTTACAAGTTTTACTGGTTTTACTTTTTACTGGTACTAATTTTAATAAGTTTTACTGGTACTCATTTATTATTATTATTACTACCACTGCTAAAAATTAGTATTAATATTAATAATTATTAATATTAATATTATTACTATGACTGATTACTGATATTATTATTGCTACTACTGCTACTAATAATAATTATGGGACAATTTTCCTGTATGTAATGTCTATAATATTTATACGAACATTTGACTTAAGTAGAAATAAAATATATCTAATATTTCTATTATGCTTCCGGACATGTGCTACTTCAGGTTCATTTATCCTAGAGAGTGGAAAAACTCTGCTACATAAATAATGTTACTAGGTTCTTAAAATGTTACAAAACATCTTATGTATATGATTCTCCAAGGATCCCTGCAGAGCTTTTCGGAATAGACCTGCTAAGAATCTAAACGAGCAACACGAATGAATAACCCTGCATTTGTTGTATTTAAAATATGCCGGCTGAACCCTGGAAATAAACACCTCTAGGTATATATCAGTGTGGAAAATGGAATTTATCTTCCATATAAGTCAGAACTTTGTTGTAATGAATTAAAAGCTGGAGATATCTGTAAAGCGAGACCAACATCAATCAGAAACATCATAAATTAAACATCTCACCGTTAATGTTCAGTCTCATTTAATTTGCTGAGGAAAGTGTAATGCGTCCAAGAACCAGAGCAATAAAAAAGCAGAAAAAAGGAATAATGACTGTGCAATGTTTATTAAGCTTAAGTATTTAAAACAAACCTTCAAATATATCATAATTTGCATTTTGTTAATGTATGAAAATAGTTTTTTTAATTAAAATTTATTTTTCACTACTTTCAGATTATTATTTCATATTTCATAATATATAAATTATATATACATTTAGTACAGTTTTTTCTTCAAAGAGAGATATATTTAATTAAAACTGATATCATAGGTTGGCAGCGAGGTGCCTTTTTAATAATGACGTTCCCTATGCTCCCCTTTGACCTCACCAAGGTATTTTATGATGAAAGATATTAGCTGCTCTACAAAACATACCATACCGAGAGCATTTATTCTGACTGAAAATTAGCCTGCAGGCCCAGTAACAGTAAAAATCATGTCTGAATAATAGCCGGTATTCATAACAGGTTATAGCTTTTACCGGAGCTAATAGAATCAATTTGTTAAAAGAAATCAACCTTTAAGGATCATGTCTGGAAAAGACAGAGTTACTGTAGCATTTCAACAAAGTGGGATTATTTTTTATTTTATTTTATTTTATTGTTATCAATATGTCATTCTTCACATCTCTTTATTTTTTTAAAAATAAATAAATAGTAAGTAAATTATGTAATCAATAAATACGTCAAACCGTCATTTTGCTTTTTTACTCTCTGTTTGCATCCTTGCTAAAGCTTGACCCAAGCTAAGGCTTCTTTGTGCTGGAGTACAGATCTTCCTGGAATTAAATAAAGTCGATGTTATCCCATAAATGTGGATCAATCACTTCTTGTAACTGATTGTTACATCTTGAGCTCATGAAGGGACACCCCAGGCAAAACGTAACCTTTTAAATTATATATTAAGATACAATAAAAAGTGAAGTCTTGCTTTTACGCTTTAAACATGTAGTTGCACTTTTTGACCAGCAGAGGGAGCCCTCTTACAGCTAAAAAGAGCTTACCTACAGTGAACATACCTGTGTATATATTTACTGAGTGTAGAATGGTATCACATACCACACCGTTCAGGTCTGCCAGCGCCCGGCAGCATGTTCCTCACTGCTCGCTGGCCGGTGCTGACTGATATCATCATGGGTCCTCGTGGTTACGGGTCAGGCACGTCCGCGTGTTTAAAGCCCCGTCTTTTACATCACTTTGTTGCCCTGACGTGGTTTATGTATCCTCTCAGTGCTCTCCTATGCTTGATTTGACTTCTTTGTGTATCGACTCTGGCAAGGCTGACTCTCTCTGTGTATCGATCCTGGCAAGGCTGACTCTCTCTCTCTCTCTGTGTACCGATCCTGGCAAGACAGACTGTCTCTCTCTGTGTACCGATCCTGGCAAGGCTGACTCTCTCTCTGTGTACCGATCCTGGCAAGACTGACTCTCTCTCTCTCTGTGTACTGACCTAAGCATACAGCTGACTTCTTCTCTTTGTACCGAACCGGGCAAAGGCTGATAATCTCACCTAGTGATACTACCCTTATTGTCCTGTGTGTCTGGTGTGTGAGCATCTTGCTCTCAACTGTACGAACATCATTTCTGTTAACCCTCTGTGTGTATACCTCTGTATGTTCATTGTCAATAGCTAGCTTTGCCGACTTCTCAAGGATCGGAAGAGTAGATAGTGGTTTGCGTACAGGGTCCAGCTTTATAGATTCTAGGAGGAATCGTGACAAATGGAAACTGATTTCCTTGACCCCTTAAGGACCAGGGGTCATTATAGTCAATGTATTTATGTTGTAAACGTTACGTCATTGGTCCTTAGGGGGTTAACCCTTTAAGGACCACTGACATATATAGAACATCCTGGGAAAACTCCCCTTAAGGACCAAGGATGTACAATATATGTCATGGTCCTCAATCCCCCTTCCGGGGCCTCCCTCCCTATCCTCACCTCTCTGTCCAGGCTCCTGGAATGACTTTTGGCCCCAGCCATCGCAATGATGTCATCGCCAGCCACGATGGTGTCCCTTATAGGTGTCACCCTGCTCCTGCAGAGGGAACCTGAAAGGGGAGGGTGGGGTCCTTTGGACGCCTCTTCCTCCAAAATAGCTGCAGCTAAAAAAAAAGGAAAGGTACCGCTTTAAAGGGCAGAGTCTTCCCTTTTCAGCAGTACCTCTCTTTAACCCCTTAGGTGCCGGATCGCGATTCAGTGCGCTGGATCACGATTCACACCCAGAAGTGGCTGACATCTTGGATGTCAGTCAAGCCTCTGGGTAACCCTCCACCCACTGACGTTGTCGCCAAATGTGCCAGTCGGCAAGTTATCCCCCAAGCTGCCAAGTGGAGCTAGTGGGATCATTTGGATCCCCGTATCTCCCGATCCGGTCAGATGATCATGGCCTTTCCAATGATACCAAACATGACTAGGTTTGGTGTAAACAAAATAATATAATGAAAAAAATATATAATAAAAAAGGGGGGTTTTATTAAAAAAAAATTGTCTGGTGGTATAATAAAATAGGACTTCAATTGAAGTTTAAACATGATGAGCATAAAACGGTCAAAATGAGCTCAGCGCACAGAGGTGAAATGGCTCTGTAGTGAAGGGGTTAGAAAGCAAAAACATGTAAAAATGGGGTATTTCTAATCTCAGGACAACATTTCAAAACTATTTAGCTGGAGTCTTTTTGTAGATTTCGGGGATTGAATTTTGAAAAAGTGTGCTTTTTCCAATTTTTCATCATATTTCATATTTTTTTATAGTAAATTAATTGAAATGATGGAAATAATGGTATCTTTAGAAAGTCCATTAAACCGTTAACGCCGCAGGACGTTCCATGACGTCCTGGCGGCGGGCGAGCTTTGAAAAAGCGGGGCGTACATCTACACCTGTACGCCTCGCTGGCGAAATCAACCCCTTGACGCCACCCCTGCGTCCTTAAGGGGTTAATGACAAGAAAAACGGTATTTAGTATGGGCCCTATTACATTCTCAGCGCAATTGTGCTCGTGCAGCACAATTTTTTTGTGCACGAAAAAAACTTTATCGCGCGAAAATTAACGTGATATTACGATCAGAGCGCATTTTTTCTTCCTTCAAGATTTTTCGTGCGCAAATCCGATGCACAAAGTTGTTCACAAATGAACGTTGCGTGCAGTAATCGGTGGGCAGACTGTTTTGTCACGGGATTTGTCACGGGATTCAGCCAACATCAATCACCCATTTCCAATAAAATATTTACAAACTAAAAAATAGGGAAAAAAAAATTAACAACCACCAGCCAAAAAAAGAAAAAATTTAGAATGACACAATTTATAAATTTTAATGTTTGGGTATGTGTAGAATGTGTAACTTGACTGTGCTGTATTTTTTTTTTTTCGTGCTGGTGTATTTCATTTAGGCCAGAACTATCACATTTACAGTTACCACCTGCTTTTCAAAGACGTTCTGAAAATGCGCGCAAACTTTCGTTCCGCGAAGATTGTAATACCATCCGCGCACCAGCGCACTAACGCATTGGCGCTCACAATGTTAAGTATGGGATGCGTGCAAGAACTTGCGCTCGCGCTGGGTTCGCGCAGGGTCACTCGCGTTGGATGTTAACGCGCATCGTTTGCACGTACGGCGTAATACGACGTTCTGCGCAAATGGTTTTGTCCTCACGCAAATGCGCATTTGCGAGCGCGCAAAACCGATGCACGAGGAATGTAATAGAGCCCTGTGTGTGGGTTGCATAAACGAGTAAGAGGAAAATTAGACCTAAACACAAACAGCGCAGAAACTGAAAAACAGCAGTGGGCATTTTCAGACTGACAATCGTAAAACCGCCTGGTCACTAAGGGGTTAAGAGCTTTTCTGGGAAGCTATCAACCTACCTGAATAGACTGCTTCCCCCAGCGTTCCCTTCTCCTATAACTTCTGATCCAGGACTTAATCCAGGATTTAATATCTTGCATTTATTACATTATATTTCTGTACCTACTGTAACAATTCAAAGTTCTTGAACCCAGGACATACTTGAAAACGAGAGAAATCTCAATGTATCCTTCCTGGTAAAATACTTTATAAATAAATAAATGTATTAATTAATTATAAAGGATTAAAAAAAAAACACTGGTTCCTATCATTTTTTTTAAAATTTCTTGTTAGTAAAGGGGTTAAAAAAACAGGCATCACTGGTATTTCCAAGTGCTTAAAGTTTAACTAAACAAAATATAGTCACGTATTTAAAATAAGGAAAGTTACCATTTGATTTTTGGGAAGGAATAACTACAATACAAAAAACACTATAAATAATTCATATCTTTCCCATAATATTTTTTGACATTAAAAAAAACATCTTTCAAAGAATGCTCACAGTGTGTCCTACAAAATAAAGGTTACATTCACAAATCAGCAAACAGACAGCATAATTCGTTGCACACTGGTTATGAAACCCGTCTCTCTGAACAGAATGTTCCCTTTTATGTGGGATATACACTATATTGCCAAAAAGTATTCGCTCACCTGCCTTGACTCGCATATGGATAGGGGAGCGAATACTTTTTTTTCAATATAGTGTATTTTGGTTTTGAACTAAGAAGTGAGAATTAGCAAATCATCTTACTGTCCCTAAATACATCATTAAATTTACATTGATTTTGCAGAAGCTGCAGAATTTTAAACGTATTGCGCAAGATTCCACGTGAACCGTCGGCATTAACAAAGGATTTGCTAGGTATAAGATCCCCACTTGTTTTTACCAATAGCTCCATTGCCGTGCCATCCAAAGTGCAAACTCCTTCTGTAGCTCGGCTTTTACAGCAGGTTACTGTACATTAATGCTTCCTATACTTTGCATAGGAAGCTACACAGTTAAGGAGGATGGAGAATAACAAGCGATTTCAAGTGTGCTCCTTATTCTTAAAGGGTCACTGCCACCCAAAAAATGAAATGCTGTTATTGTGTTGATTTTATGTTGCTGATATCTTACAAGTTTTCTTTGAGCCGTTTGAACTACAGGAGGTGATACTGGTGGAGCCATTCAGCGCCGCTACTATTAGCAGCACTTTAATGTGACTAGTCAAGTCACTTTCATGGCAGCTTAGTCATAAAAAAGGAGGCTTTAACCCTTTCACTGCAAAAGACGTGTGTGGAACGTCCTCATTGTCTCCCGCTGTATGCGGAGGATGTTCCCCACACAGAGCATGGCCTTCCAAATGATACCAAACATGACCATGGTAAATGTAATAGAAAATTAATAAAAATAAAAATATTTAAAAAATAAATAAAAAAAACAACTTGTTTTTTTTTATGTGTTATTTTTATTAATGCAGCAATATTGTTCCCATTTCAATTATGATGTGAACAATGATGCTGCACTAATGATTTTTTCTATGGGGTGCGTTTGCTAAAAATCACATAATCCCCCTCCAAAAAAAGTAACGAGTCCCCATTTCTAATTTTTTTAACAAGCGCACCCCATATAAAATATAAACGCAAAGGCTTGTGTGATAAAATGTGAAAAAAAAACTTTACACGCTGTAGATGATTAAAAATTCAAATTTTATTGCATGTTTTGTTATAATATTCAAGCAGGACATGACGTGTAGATATAAAAATGATATATTATGAATCTGCAGAGTCTGCCAGGAAGAACGATATATAATATGTCTGGATCGTATAATAAAACGTGGCTTCAAATCGCGTTTAAACATGGTGAGCAAAAGCGATAAAAATGAGCTCAGCACAGAGGTGTGAAATGGCTCAGCAGTGAAAGGGTTAACCCCTTCAATTCCACGATTGTGTTTTATCCTGCTAAGACAATCTGGAACTATGATGTATCATTGCAAATGAAATTAGTTTGTTACCAACTAATTTTGTTTGCACTTCGGCTCCAGAAGGTGCTGTAATGCCCCGAGACGCCAGCGCCGCAGGAAACCTAAAAGCAAGCCAGTTTCCTGTAAGGAGACTGGTAATTCCTCTACAACCAGGCTGATCCAGCAACCAGGTGCTGGCTAATGCACCCTTATTCCCCTCTACAAAAAGGAACCACTCCAAGGTCCAATGCTTCTGCATTACCTTGGTAAACACCAAGCTGACAGGGAGCTACCTCCTGTTCCTGCCTAAGAACATTAATCTATTTTGTTTCCTCCAGCATTTCTTGCCCGCTGTGCCAACATTCCACAGATTCCTCGGAGCCTGCTGCCCTGCACCTCGCAGAATCTTCAGCCTGCTGCCGAATCCTCCACCGCTGCCCTGCACCTCGCAGAACCCTCATTCCGTTGCTCTCTGTTCCTGCATTCCTCGGAGCCTGCTGCCCTGCACCTCGCAGAATCTTCAGCCGCTGCCGAATCCTCAACCGCTGCCCTGCACCTCGCAGAACCCTCATTCCGTTGCCCTCTGTTCCTGCATTCCTCGGAGCCTACTGCCCTGCACCTCGCAGAATCTTCAGTCCGCTGCCGAATCCTCAACCGCTGCCCTGCACCTCGCAGAACCCTCATTCCGTTGCTCTCTGTTCCTGCATTCCTCGGAGCCTGCTGCCCTGCACCTCGCAGAATCTTCAGCCGCTGCCGAATCCTCAACCGCTGCCCTGCACCTCGCAGAACCCTCTGTTCCTGCATTCCTCGGAGCCTGCTGCCCTGCACCTCGCAGAATCTTCAGCCCGCTGCCGTATCCTCGACCTGCTGCCCTGCACCTCGTAGAATCCTCTTCCCGTTGTCCTCTGTACCTGCATTCCTCGGAGTCTGCTGCCCTGCATCTCGCAGAACACTCAGCCCGTTACCTTGCATTCCCAGGAACACCTACAGACCCAAGACCCTTTGCCTACCAAGACTCTTCTGCCTTTTGTTTTCTATTTTTCTCTAACGATCTCCTTAGCCTTCATTCTCATATTGTCTCCTTTCTATAGTTTAGAGTAGCTTAGTACTATCCTTCTGTTTACTCTTTTCTCATCTTGCTTTCAGTTAATTACACATATATATATTCAGTGTCTTCCCTTCCTCCTCTTATCCAGCTCCTTCATATATATTTGTTTATTGCCTTTTATGTTACTCCAAATAAACCCTCTCTTGTATATGTTTATCTGAATCTTTGTTTCCCTTATTGCATATTGGGCTCAATCCTACCACCCCAGAACCAGCACCTGACAGGTGCCACCAAAGTTTTAGCACCTCAGCTGTGACACCCAAGGTATCGCAATAGTTTTTGAAAGTGAATATCTGTGTGTAACACACAGATATTCACTTCTTGCAGCACAGAGCCCAGGTGCAATAGCTCATTATGGACAGCAGATGGCGACATTCTCCTGTCAAATAGGACTAGTACAGTAAAACATGGATTAATTATATATTGGGACTCTTCCAACTTTATTATTAATGGAAAGTGATTTTTTTCAAAGCCTAGGGGCTATATTACAAAGTTGGTGCTAACTTAACCAGAGCTGTTGGAAACTTACCAGAGCCATTATAGCCTATGGAGCTGTTTAGTTTACAACAGCGCTGGTTAAGTTAGCACCAGCTATGTAATACTGCCCTAAGTGTCCAGGCAGAGGATTTCTGGAAAACCATGTGGTATTGAAGAGGTTAGTAGTTATCAGCTGTGAGATGGAATACATCGTTCTGTTATTCTACTCTAATCATTTTATGTATGTTACAATAACCAAAGTAGTGGTGTGGTTTATAAGCGCCTCCTAGTTTTATCCAGCCCGGATACTGAATATTTAAACGGTCTGCTGCTTACAACGGAAAATTACAACCCACCCTCTATCAGGATTGCCAAAACTATAGCTTTTAAAAGTGGCTAATAAAGTTATAATTTTATATAAGTTGTTGCATTTTTTCCTACTTTGTTGTTTGTAAACCAGTTTGTTTTGTTTTTCGTTTGATAGCTTCACAGCTTCATTATTAGTAAATAACCTCTGGCCCCATTTATATTATTATTGCTATTGGTAAGACGTTCTCATGACCCCTTTGGGTGGGGATCAAATACTACTTTGGAAATGTATCACAATGAACTTAAACAAGTAGCTTTTTCGTTCAATTCGAGTCACAAACATGAAATACTGTATGTCCAAAATACTGTATGTCCGAAAAATGTCTATCAACTTCCCAAAAGCTGCAAGTGAGCCAGTAATGTTTTCAAGGGAGCAGTTAACGCTTTTGGCTCCAACACACAATAGATCCCGATTGCTGGAGACAATCTAACTGCACTCTGGATGCTCCCATGAACCCTTTGGTGATCACTGGAAAATATATATTTTATTGAGCTTTATTTCTCGTTTATAAGTCTGGAATAAGTAATTGAAAGCTGCAGCTGATGATTTCCTGTGTGGTCTTCCGGGTCCTCCGTTCTCCACCCGGTTCCCGGGAGAGTCCACAGTTCTGGTAGTTCACCTCCAGCTCTGAGGATCCAGTGTGTAGTGATGTGTGATATTTTTTATCTTGCGCATGCTTTCCAAGACTATATCCCCACTGTCACGGGGTTGAACACTATTTACTTTCTTTGTATAGGTTCCATCTGTTGTATTTTTGTTTTTCGAGTGGAAGAGGGTCCTTAGTGAATAATCCCACAATAGCTGTGAGAATGGACACATAAATTAATTTGATAATGGAATCAGTTACTTGAATGCCTTTAATACATTCCATTTTATGATACTTTGTAACTAAAGCCGCACTCCACAGACCGGCATAAGTATTCATTTACAGTGAAATTAAACAAGCTCGGATAGATGTGCTTTATTAGAAGTGTACATTTCTGGTAAAAAAAAAAAAAACGAGAGACTGTTAAGCATTTCTATAATTACTGCCCTCTGGAACTTCAATTTGAGCTGGCCTTTTCTAATCAAATTGTATCGCACACAGACATTAGGATTCTCTGGCTTGTGGTCTGGATTTCATAGGTACAGTCTGCCAAATACACAGTCGCGCCAGATCAGCTGTTACTCTACTGCTGGATAGTCTGGCTGATTTCCCGTGTATCTTCCAGGCTCTGCAATTTTATATAAAACTGGTCTTAAAAATACATATGATTATTGTTAAAAGGGCTGTTTCTTTGCTTTGTTATTTTCTAAACACACACTTAATGGAATGCTATTGATCATAGGTGATTTCTACCTATCTGTTTTTAATTGAAACATTGTAGCAGCAATAAAATGGATCACAAACAGTACATTAGAGATACTCTCTTTGTTCTTGCCCAGTGCATAAGGGATGGGATAGACAAGAATAAATTAGTCTTAATCAGGTATTACTGTTTTATAATAAATAAATGAGAATCCTGTTCTTTTTTCGCACTGCTCATAAGAACACATATACGTAAGGGGAACCTGTCATAAGCAGGGGGACAAAATATGTGTTTTTCTTATTAGTTATTACTTTTTATTATTAACCCTTTCATATGAAGAGCGTTTTGTTAAAAAAATATCAAAACACTTATTTACAGTAGTTAGCACATGAAGTAGGTAAACTAGTAATGTTATCTATTGTTATTCTGGGATCCTTAGAAGATTAAAATAATGTAAATTTGCTCATTTTAAATTTGTCATTTATTAGTTTATCCTTTTCATAATTATCACTGGGATAAAAGGTTCTAAACTCTAGATGGTATCTTGCACTATTTCACATAGGGTTTGCATTATTAGCATACAGGATGAAAAGCCTGTTGGTCAACTACAGTGTAAGTGATAAAGGTATCATTAAATTGGCTGAACCTGTATATTTGTCATGCCTCAGCCCTGAGAGCCTGCTGTGGCCAGCCTGGGTCACTAGCTGCTTCCCACCTAAGGGTTAAGACCTGTGTCTGAACATTAGGTTCTGCATAAAACCAGACCACACCCTCCTCCCCATTCCTCTTTCATTTTGTGTATTCCCTTCCCTAAAGAGGTCCTGAGAGCTCCCTCTTGTTTATTTTCCTTGTCTCCTGATTGATTCCACTTTGCCGTGTATACCAGTATTGTTCCATCCTTTCTGTGTCTGCATGACCTGGTTCCTGCTTGCTAGATCCACTGCATGGTCCACTATCCAGTGGGTCCAGAGACTCTCAAGTGGCTCCCAGTCCTCAGCTCTCTCCTAGAGGTAGACCTTCTATCAAGGTACTGTTACCTAAGGCTCCTGCTTTTCCTCATAAGGATCCAGAGAGAGAGACTACGTGGCCCACCATCCACTTGCCATTGCTTGTATTTTTGTGTTTTGCAAGGACTGTTTGCTGTATACCAGATTCTACAATACAAGCTTATTGTGCCAATACAGTCTCCATTGTCTGTGTGCCTGCTCACCCCCAGCGCTTGGGAATATATCACTACACAGAGGCTGTGCCATGGCTCCTTCATGGTGCGAGCCTGACAATATTTAATTGCAGTTCCAAAAAGTAAACCCTACTCACAAACCTAATCAGCAGAGTTAAAAGCAATCCTTGGAATGGCCAGATTCATAGTAAAGAGTAGACTATGACAAGCCAAGGTCAGGGAATGGTGAGGTACACAAATATGAGGAAATAAATCAAGATCTGAGAACAGAGAAGGAAACAAGGTCAAGGTTGCATGGCAAGTGTTAGGTCTCAGCATGCAGGGTGAGGTTGCGAGCCTAGGATGCAGTTATACACTTGGAGAAACTTGGTATGGTGGGATTGTGTATAGGAGCATGTGCTATATTAGTTCTGATAACAACTGATCCAGACATTACCTTCACCACCTGTGCCGCTGTTACAACTCAGCCACAAGCTGTGGGAGGCCAGCAGATTGCTCAGATTTATTTAGCACTGGGCATTGATTTTACTAACAACCCGCCATAAGCACCGGCACTGATTGGTATAAAGAGGGCTAGACACCACCTTGGAGAGTGCCATATGTGCACAAGCTTAAACTGAGCCTCTTAGAGGCTCTACATCAGGTGAGTTTGTATAATCCACCACTTATTAGTTATATGGAACCTGTACAGATGTACTACCCCATGCAGCCTCTTATGTCTCTTTGAGGGATCTCTGGAGCAGGACCACAAATAGGGCTATGCCGCCCCAGAGTTGGCAAAGGCATTCGATACAGAGCCGATATTAGAGGCTCTGCATCACGTGAGTGAGCATTTCTATGGATCTATGTAGTTTTATGCATAAATAGACAGTATTGCACTATGTTTTATTCTATGTGTCCTCCTGAAGTTATCTGAAGGACCATAAGAGATCAACTGTAACAATAATATAAGTATACATCTTTTTGTGCTATACCACGAGGTGTTAAAACCCGTCACCAAAGGCATAAAGTGTATACTGAATGTATTTTATTGCACTTAAGGAAAGCTATATTACAAGCTCATTTAGCATCCCAACTACCGACTCCACAAGCTACAATCTTCAAATTCTCTCTGCCATATATCTTAATCCAGGCTAACAATATCTAAATGAATTTATTTTTGAAAACACAACCATAATCTGTTTATTAAGAATTTTGAGAAAAAAACGGAACTATCTCTAATAGTTGACTGAAACTTTAAAGCCTAACTCTATACTCTATCTATACTCTATACCTGTATCCAAACTTACAGTATCTGAACTGATTCCCTTACAAAAAAAAGCTAACGGCACTTTCTGAGAATTTTGAGAAAAATCTGTACCATTAACGATAAAGCTTGAAAGCCGATGCAGCAGAGGCTCGAGCAGTCAACAACACTTTCCGCTGACAGATGATGCTCTGATCAAGGAGTTTTGCTTAAAATAATTTCCCTCCTATGATGGAATATAAAGTATCCTGTCAATAAGCAGCAGCTAAACACATCATATGTATTTCCAGACTCAGCGAGTCTTTGAAGGTGTACGACTCATGCAAAAACACCTGGCGAAAGATTTGTGCCCGTCCAGAGCGGAGCACACACAAGATATGCAATAAAGCATGAACAGATGGTGGAGAATCTTAAACGAGGTGTTAATTAAGTATGGGTGAGCGTTGTTTGCTGTAGTGATCAGATTCTAATCATAGCTGTGTGTAATTCCATGGGCAGCGTAGAACTCATTTCTTCGTAGACCATATGGGGTTAGGGTAATGAACATACCTGTAATAATCTGCGTAAAAAGCATCACAGCAAGCTTCCAGAATCTCAATGTCTTTTTCTTTCTGCCAGCAGAGATTTTTGCATCAGATCTCCATTCAATCCAAGAATGTAACCATATGGAATGTGTTCTTATACCAACCTAATGTCACGTTTCCGGCCCTATAAGTGAGCCGACCCTGGGTGGTTCTTTCCCCTGTCTGGTTCATCCCTAATTGCCTTCTGCTCATGGATTTCCCTGCAGCCTACCAGGTATCTGACCACCTGACCCATAGAGCCCTCCCGTACTCCCTATATAAGGGAGTCCCTCCCATCCTGCAGTGCTCTATTATGGAGTCTATCTGCTGCTTGTTATTTTGTCTGTTCCTCCTCCAGTATATTCACCTCTGATTTTCCATTTGTATATTTTGTTCTATTTAACTTGATTCCCTGTTTCCCTTGCCTGTTTCTCCCTCCGTTTGCCTTGTCCTTGCCATTTGTTCATTTGGGTTTTTCCTTTTTGCTTTTTCCTTGTATCTCAGCTTGTTTGTTCTTCCCCTGCTTTTTACCGTCCTTGCTCCTCTGTGGGTTATTTTGAGATTTTAGGTTACTGTGCTGATTATCCCATGTACCGATTTTGACTTTCCTAATTGACTGGTCCGGGATGGTCGGCTTTTATTCGGCGGTGTTCGGCGGCTGATGGGAGGCATTCGGTGGTCTGTTCGGCGGATCGTCTGCTGCCTCCGGCAGTTTATGGCTGCATTCGACGGCTGATCAGAGATCTTTCTGGTGGTTTAACGGATGCGTTCCTTAATTTTTCGGCACTGTACAGCGGGTTTACCGGCGGCGTTTGGCCGATCCATTCAGTGCACTTCATGGACCCTGCAGTGAAGACTGAATTCACTGTATTATCAGCGAATTAAGCTCGAAAGAGCACCTACATTTTGGTGAAATTTCGGTGCTCTTTGAATATCCCTTTATGTCACCGTAACTTAGTTTTGATTTAGTTTTCGTCATTGAAAAAATGTAGTCGACATACAGGGTTATTCAAAGAGAATCGAAAAGCCACCGCACGTTCGGTGACTTTTCGTTCTCTTCAATTCGGTTCGATTTGGCGATCCGATTTCAGCAACCCTGTGGTGTATTCAGCAAGCACCACAGGGCCGTCTTAGTGCAAGGAAAGGCCGCCGCAAACGCAACGAAAACTCACCGCAAAACGAGGGTGAACGCACACCGAAACCTGCAAAAACATCTGGATTAACCTGCCGAAAACACCGGAAAAAGGAGCAGGAGCCGATCACATGCAGCGAAGCCGCCGGAAAAAGCCGACACCGCAGAAGAAGGGAGTGAATAAATTAGAAAAACCAGTACGCCTGAATGTTTGAAAAGTGAAACGCTGTTTGCAAAGAAACTACTGAGCGAAAATGTCTGAAATTTACATATGATCCAATGAATGATAATAAAAAGGGCTGTTACAGAAAAAATAAGTAAAGTTTATTAAAAAAAAAACGAAAAATGCTTAAAATATCCTAAAAAATCTATAAATAAAGAGGCTTTTTACTGCAGAATTTTATAATGAACGGTTTATTAGATATTGAATTAAAACGGGAATATTTTTAACATTGACGCCTATGGGATTCACCTGAATAAACCTGCCGAATTAAACCACCGAATGGCAGGGCATTTCGGGAACCTTTCACTGCTGGTTTGTGTCCTCTGAATAGCCGAAGCATTGCTTCTCTATGGGGATTCACTGCCCTCGAACAGGCACCGTATTTGCAGGCAATACGCCAGGATTTGGCGAATTGCCTGCTCTCCGGATAGCCGAATGGCCAAGAAAGGTTACGAACGCTGATTTTCAGCATTCGGTTCCCTTTCGGCAGACATTCGGATCTCTTTGAATAACCCTGATAGTCTTTGACGAAAATTATTAGTTGACAAATTAACACTTATCACAGGTAGAAGTACAGTATTGAGATTAAGTGTTAATTCTGATTAATCTGCTCTTTTATTAAAAACACATAGAATTCTACAAGGAAGTAGACAGAAGATAAGATACCTGCTGGTGACAAACGGTGTTTTGACTGTTAATGGAAGGATTACCCGACTGATTGGACCAAGGCGATTCCTCAGAGCTCTCATTGTCGCTCATGCAGGTTAATAATGATTGGAGTTCATTGACTCGAGAATACGTTATCGATAATAAAACATGTAGCAATAATATTGACTGCCTTTATGGCAGGATTCTTTAGATATCCACCATACTTGTCATGGGAGATGACCATGGATTACAGGGCCCTTGAGATTATGAAGGAAAGCATATCTCATAGGATGCGTGAATCACGGTTGAATAATCCGGTAGATTTAACAGATGTTTGAGTAGTTACAATTAGGCTGCCACAGATAGGATGGCAGATCATGAATCACACTTTTGCATTTCAGAAGCATTTTTGCATCTAGAACATAAGGTTTTGGGATGCTTGAAGGATCAGCCAAAGCAGAACAAGGAAAGACAATTTCTAAATATAATAATTAATATTATTATTACACTAATAGTCAATCATCCGCTGCTGATCTTTATGTTCTCTATTCACATATTTAACTATAAAACCAACTACAAATGTCTCCTTGTGTACATCTTACATGCATAGCCTGTAGTGTATATATAAGAAATTGTGGACCTCATTTGCATGCCCTACCCAGAATTCCTTGCTGCATACAGGGAGATGTAGCAAAGGAGTTCTGCGAGCATAGCAAATCAGAGATTTGCTTACATGTCCAAATGTTTTTTTACAATGGCTTATATTCTTTCTCGCAGTTTGGTCATTTGAGAATTTATTCTGGCTGCAGGGCGGTACCTTAACTCCACATCTATGGGAAGGCCATGGGGCGTGTTAGGCCCGCCCACCGTGGGGATGGCATAGCACGCCCCGTTATGTGAAAGGGTTCATTTTAATAGTTGTTTATATTATACATTGCCTGGCCAAAAAAAGCCACCACCTTCCGTACAAGTCTGTTATTATCTAAAGTGACTTCAGTCGGTCAGGTCTGGGTTCAGCAACGTTATGCACTGAAAAAGTGAGGTCATGTGACTCCCTGAATATACTGAATGAGCAGGTTTTTCCATCAATGGGTTTTTTTCTCCCCTGATGGCACAGCGGGCATATTCCAAGATGGCAATGCCAGTATTCATCGGGCTCAAATTGTGCAAGAGTGGTTCAGGGAGCATGAGACATCATTTTCACACATGGATTGGCCACCGCACAGTCCAGACCTTAACCCCATTGAGAATCTTTGGGATAATGTGCTGGAGAAGACTTTACGCAGCGCCGCGACTCTCCCATGATCAGTACAAGATCTTGGTCACAAATTAATGCCGCTCTGGACGCAAATAAATGCTGTGACACTGCATGAGGAGCTTATCGACACGATGCTACGGTGAATGCGTGCCGCAACCCCAGCAAAAGGTTGTCCTATGAAAGAGTAGTGTATGTGATTTTTTATTGTCTAGCCAGTGTATATTTTATTAATCTACATATATATATATGTTGGTAAATGTTACCTTTTTAAAATATACTTTATTCGGGAGGTTTCCGCTGATTACGTGTGGTATATGGTATATATTAATATGCCTGAGCTCCTCTGAATATTTTCCCATCTACTGCCTTATAATTCCTGTTTTTCATTTAATACTAAAGCTATATTTAAAGAAAATATCCAACGTGCCAAAAAGTCCAACTTTGGCAGAAAGATAAAAAAGGGACCTCTCTTTGAGAATGGATCTCACACTGTTTTTATTAACACAGTTTAATAGTTTGGGTCTGCACAGATTTATGAGATCAGCCTTGATATTTTTGTAATAAAGATGTCTGTTATTTATTTTATGCTGGGTTGTATAAATTTTCTTTAGCAGTTTTGTTGTACCATAGAACGTGCTTCATGTTTCTTGGTTTGAAGAAAAAGAGTCAAGCCAATCAATCTAGAAAATAATTAAATATATGATAAAAAATAAAAAAAATTTTTACAAAGTTTGCAAAGAAGGCATTCTAAATTAGAGAAAAGAGTAAGTCAGGAGATGGGTCTAAACTCTAAAGCAGTGGTTCCCAACCCTGGTCCTCAAGTCCTCCTCCATCCAGGTTTTAAGGATTGCCTTGGGGAAATGCAGACTGAATCCTGCAATCACTGAGCAGCAAATCATATCACCCGTGCTGTGCTTCACATGTCCTGCAAACCTGGCCTGTTAGGAGGACTTGAGGACTAGTGATGAGCCGAACACCCCTGTGTTCGGTTCGTAGCCGAACGGCCGAAATGTTCGAATACGAACTCGAACACAATGTAAACCAATGGGGCTGAACATGCAAAATGTGTTCGCAGTTCTCCTAAATGTACCGGCGGCTGCTGGTACATTTAGGAGACCTGTGGCCCTAAATATTGAATTAGAGCCCTGTTTGGGCAAAGTCCAGGTCAGGCACAGTACTTTGCCCAATCAGATCATTCAGCATGAAGACGTGGGGCAGAGAGGAGCCGCGGCCAGACGGACCGGAGGAGCTGACAGACCGGGGAACAGGAGGCCGGGACAACTGCAGGACAAGTGAGATATGGGGGCCGGGGCCGCAGCCACAGGTCTCCTAAATGTACCGGCAGCCACCGGTACATTTAGGAGACCTGTGAACGCATTTTTTATTATGGAATGTCCGCAGTCGAACAAACAGCGAACATCCCATAATGTTTGGCGTTCGCCGAACACTCGAACGGCCGATGTTCGATTCGAACTCACGTTCGAATCGAACCGAACGCTCATCCCTATTGAGGACCAGTGTTGAGAACCGCTGACCTGCATAATATACATAGCAGGTGAATCAGTCATAGGGGGTTAATCAGAGATGTTGCCTACATTTCAGTGCTCTCTTGTTCCCCACACTTCCCTGCACTTCTGAGAATCAATGTTCCCCACCCTGCGGTGAATTCACAAACAAAAACACCACGGTATATTGAGTATTGGAAATTTAGCACCAACGTCAACTTGTAATGATAAACACTGGAAAACTCAATAACAGGGACAGTGTGGAAGAGACATACGGCCAGGGAAAGAGTGTTACCAGTGACAGGGCGGGACCCAAATGATGGGTACCATGCAAATAGTATACATGGGGAATCTATGTGTAGAGTTAGACTTGGGGTGGTTTGAGTGGACTTTGGGTGTGTTTGTGGGTGTGGGCCATTGGAGCCCTCGCTGATCCTGGCCCACCGGGTATTTGTCCAGTGTACCAAGATGGCCAGTACAGACCAATAATCTTTAGGTTTATATTTAAAGGTTGGTTGACTTTGTATCTAGGTTGAAATAGATATAAGCGTAATAATTACCCCATTGATATATTATATCGGTGTTTCATATTTTATGTATTTTTTTCATTTGGTTTCAGTAAAGGTTTTCGTTCATTTTTGCTATTTATATGTGGTGCTAACTTACAGGGTAATTCAAAGAGATTCGAAAAGTCACCGCACGTTCGGTGACTTTTCGTTCTCTTCAATTATGTTCGTTTTGCCGATCCCATTTCGGTGACCCTGCGGTGTATTCAGCAAACACCACAGGGTCCCCGAATTGCAGGGAAAGGCTGCCGCAAACCTGACGAAAACTCACTGCAAAACCCAGCGAATGCACACCGAAAACCCGCAAAAACATCTTGATTAACCCGCCGAAAACCACAGAAAAACCCGAGCAGGAGTCGATCACACGCAGCGAAGCCACCGGAAAAAGCCGACACCGCAGACAGAGTGAAGTGAATAAATTAGCAAAACAATTTGCTTGAATGTTTGAAAAGTTAAACGCTGTTTGCAAAGAAACTACTGAGCGAAAATGTCTGAAATTTACATTTGATCCAATGAATGATAATAAAGAGGGCTGTTACAGAAAAAATAAGTAAACTTAAAAAAAAAAAATCTGACTTTTTTTAAAAAATAAAATAAAATCCAGAAAAATGCTTAAAATATCCAAAAAAAATCTATAAATAAAGAGACTCTTTGCTTCAGAATATTATGATAAACGGTTTATTAGATATTGAATTAAAACGGGAATATTTTTAACATTGAAGCCTATGGGATTCGCCTGAATAAATCTACCGCATGAAACCACTGAATGGCAGGGCATTTCGGCAACTTTTCACTGCTGGTTTTTGTTCTCTGAATAGTCAAAGCAGTGCTTTTCATGGGGATTTCACTGCCCTCGAACAGGCAACGAACAGGCACTGTAAGTGCAGGCAATTTGTCAGGATTTGGCATATTGCCTGCTCTCTGAATAGCCGAATGGCCAAGAAAGGTAACCGAACGCAGATTTTCGGCGTTCAGTTACCTTTCTCCAGCAATTCGGATCTCTTTGAATTACCCTGTTAATGTATCCATGCTTTTAAATAGGTTTCGGTGCCAGAATTTTTCTGACAAGTAGTCGTATTGTTTTTTGTTGTGTTTACGCCCCGTGGTATTGATATTTAATAAGCATAAATGGATATTTGCGTGTATTCTTTTTTAATTAGGGATGTGCGTTTCGGGTTTCGGAATTTCGGAATTTTCACGAAATTTCCCGATTCGTGTTTTCGGATGCGGCCGATTTTCCGGAAATTTTTAGATCCGAAAATGGCAGATCCGAAAAGTTTTCCGAGCCGAAACGAAATATTTTCGGAATTTTCGAATGTACTTGAAATGTGTCAAATCGAAATTTATTGCTTTGAAACGAGGAGAACAGACGTTCCGAAAAAATGAAAATTTCCGAAAATACGAAAAGTCGATACAAAAAACGAGCTGACACGAAAATACGAAAAATGGTCGATATTCCGAAACCATTTACAATTCCGAAAAACGAAAATTTCCGAAAATACGAAAAGTCGATACAAAAAAGAGCTAAGTGGCACAAAAATACGAAAAATGGTCGAAATTCCGAAAACATGTACACGAAAAACGAGTCGGGCCGAACCGGATCGAAACAGAAATCGGTCGAAACGAGCCGAATCGAAAAGTTTAAAAATCCGAAAAATCGAATCGAATCGAACCGAAAAAAAAAATCGGTGCACAAGCCTATTTTTAATTAAGGAATAAAAATGAAAAAAATAAATAAGTGTCCATAAAACTGTACCTATTTGATGTCTAAAAATAATATTTATGTATTTCAGCCCGGGTACATTCTGGTCTGGGTAGTATCTAGAATAAATAGATTCATTAACACATAACAATACTTCTCACTACTTTCTAATTGGAAGCACATTATTAAATATAAATAAGCCGCTTCTAAGTGGGGGTAAAATGCAATTAGTAGGTACTGAAAACCAGAGGATATACCTGAGGAGTTTCCAAGGTCTCCTGGGTACTAAAATCTCTCAATAAATGTTTAATGAATCCACATATTATAAAGTATACTTTTCCTTAGTGGGGATACGCAGACTAACATATAATTAAAATTATCACTTTAATAAAAATGCCGTTAAGCTATATTCAGGAGATCGATTTCCCTCTTCTGGGATGTCATTAGAATAATTTATTTTCTTTTTTCTTTTCATGTCTTTTAATATGTATCCATCCTCCCGGGTTGAAATAAAATCACAGTGTATATTTTATATTCATTCTCGACGCTCTCATAGCTATACAGTTATTTCCTCCCTTTCTATGCAGGTTTATGGAAGAGTAGCTCAATCTTTCACGCCATAAGAAAAGAATAGCATTTTAATGGGACACTCTACACATACTGACCACTTTAGCTCTTTTATAGAGGCTAGGATGTGTAGAGCCACGTCTCACCCCCTCCGCCGCTGCCCAGATCTGGAAAATCACTGGGTGAAGTGAAGGAGTTATCTCCACCCCACCAAGGGCCCTATTATAATCTTCGCGTTACAACGCTTGCGCAACCCGTGAATTTTTGCGCCAAGCGTTAAACATTAACGAGCGTAAATCATGGAATTACAATCCTCGGGCATTTTTTCATCCGTTGAGCAATAACGCGCGTTAAACGGACGCGCACAAAGGCGCGGGCAGCATGCAGAAATCAGTGTGCGGACTGTTTTTTTCACGCGATTCAGCCAATCAGAATTAAGAACTACAATTATCTCACGTTAAGTTTTTGCGCCTGTCAAAGTCAATCTGAGTATATATGCTGCAGCAATGAAAAAAATGCACACACAACTAAAATTTATTGGTTTGGGTATGTGTAGAATGTGTAACTATACTTTGCTGCATTTGTTTTTTGGGCTGGTGTATTTAGTTTCGGCCAGGTTGATAGAATTTGCCATTAACACCAGCTTTTAGGAGTTGCTAAAATTATGCGCGCAAAGGCTGTGCGTTACAAACTGCGCATAGATTGTAATACCATTAGTGTACCAGCACAAACGCATTTGCGCGCAGCCTTCAACAGGTTCACCCGTGTTAGATGTATATGTGCGTTTGAAACGCTGACATTGTAATACGACGTTCAGCGCAAAAGTTTTGCCCCTCGCGTTAATGCCTTTTTGCGCCGGCGCAAACGTTTGCGTGAAGAATGTAATAGATCCCCAAGTGTCTCCAGCAGCTGAGATTTTGAATTTCCCAGATGTCGATCACCAGATCGATTCCTAGTAGCGTCGCCCTCAGACTCTCAGGGAGTCAGACTCTCCTTGGCTGCTGTAATACAGCTGTACACTATTTGACCTTTTTGTTGCAGTGAGGATAGGGGCTGCTATTTGCAACTTGTTTTACGTCTCTTCAGGGTGCTTGAAGATACATAAAACAAAATATTATGTTTCTACATAGGATACACTAATCCTGCTTTTAAAAAAGTGTGAAAATGTTTTTTTTAATATGCTAATGAGTGCTTTTCAATGCATTACAATGCAAATTCGAGATAACTCGATTTTGGGTGTGAAGGCGTTAAGTGCCATACCCTGCAATGCGCTTATAAATAAAACCTTATAAAAAAACTACTTTCTGAGTCCAGCGCATAGAACAATTTTTCTCATACACCTTTCTAATAAACAGCACAATAAGCAATGTCTATATCCCAATCGCAAAACATTTCCAGTTTATATATTGTTCCAAAAAGTTATTTTTATCGAATCCTTGGCTTTGTGATTCACAGGTATTTTTCCCTTGAATTATTTCCTAGTTAATAAGCAGCAGCATGAGAACCTTGCTTATTATGGTTACATAGTTACATAGTTATATAGGCTGAAAAAAGACATGCGTCCATCGGGTTCAGCCTCTTCAACATCAACTACTGCTGTTGATCCAAAAGAAGGCAAAAAACCCGGTCTGAAATGCTCACCAATATGCAACACACTGGGAAAAAATTCCTTCTTGACCCCAGAATGGCGTCAGATTTCTCCTTGGATCAAGAAGCTTTTACCCACATATTAAATATTATAACCCTTAATATTCTATGGTGATTATTAGAAAGGTGAATGAGCAAATTGTTCTATGCGCTGGATTCAAAAAACGTTTTTTAAACTACCAAGATCCATCCCATGCTCTACAAATGGCCAGAGGGTGCTTGTTCCTTTAAGAGACCTGGACGGGATCGAACCCTGGTCCCCAGCTCTCCCAGTTGGCTTCTCCACCCAGTAAAAGGAAACTTTTTTTCAGGACACGTATAACACACAGAATCTGGTGAAATTGGAAGCTGCACATGTCAAAATCAAGAGGATCCTCTACAATTCTGTATACAAATAACGTGTATATATTGAACGATGACAAGCTGTCACAATGTTATGCTGCTGGGATGTTTCAATACTCAAATTTTGGACAGATTTGTGCTTTAATTGAAATAACACTCAAAGGAAAAAGAAAAACAGATGATAGGCGTGCGAGTAAGGGAGCTGGTGATATGAGCTGAAAAGTGAAGATTATTGATAGGTTGTGAAACCCAACAAAACAACGGAAAGGACCAGTTTGGTTTTCAATGGGAACCAGTTCCGAATGAGTGAGAAAACATGGAAGCATAAGGTTGTAGTAATTTATTCAATAATACTGCTACCATACAAATGTGAAAAGGTCAAATGTACAGAGAGTGTAGGAAAAATGGGTGCATCATAGACAGCACAAGGCTTTGTAACAAACAGTAGAGACCACGCAACATCAGGTACATCCAGGAGAGCGCATATTCCACCCAGGTGGGCCAGGCAATGTTTTGACTCGATATGAGTCTTTTACATGTATAAGACTCTGAGACGAGACTACATTTGACAAACTGTCAAAGGAGGAAATGAGGACCCTATGCCCTTGGGAATTTACAATCTAGAAGGGTTGGAGGATGAGAAACAGGAGGAGAGGACTGCAAGGTAAGAGTGATTGACTGGTTGGGGAAGTAAAGTGTATTAGTGAGTCGGGTGGTTGGCTTCCCTGAGCAGGAAGGTCTTTAGGGAACGATGAAGGAAGGTAAATTAGGGCAAAGTCAGACAGTATGAAGAAGAGCGTTCCAGAGGATGGGTGCTACCCATGAGAAGTCCTGCAGTCTAGCATGGGAAGAGGTGATATGGGAAGAAGATATGTGCAAATCACTGTTGGACCTTAGTGGGTTGGGGTGTTCTTCATGATTAGTGAGGACAGGTAGTGGGGAGTGGAGTTAGTGAGGGCTTTGTCAGTCAGGGTGAGAATGTTGAATTTAATTTATGCTGTGGATGGGGAGCCAGTGAAGGAACTCATAGAGAGTGGTGAGACAGAGCGTCGGTATGGTGTATAAGCCTGGCAGAGGCATTGAGGAGTGACTGTAGGGGTTAGAGGTGGGAGAGTGGAAGGCCATCTCGAAGGTTACTGCAGTAGTCAAGTCAGGAAATTACAAGGGCCTGGTTGAGTTGCTTGGTGGTGTCAACAGTCGGAAATGGCCAAATTTTGTAAATAGCTTGGGAAGCCTTCTAAGTGAAGTCTTCAAAGTGAGCACGTACAGGAGATCTTCTGGTGAGTGATTTAGATTTTTTTTTCAAACAGATCTTTTCTATTCATCTTAAGGTTTCAAGTTAGGTCTGGTGAGTAAATTAGGTTAGGCTGGTGACTCATTTTCATACTGATTAGCATACAATTGGAATCAATTGGGTGGTATTTGCTTCATGTTTAGCTTGTCCACTCCTTGCTGGGGGAGGTGTTCTTAGGTGATTATATAAAGCTTGTGGAATATTAGCTTGGTCTAATTGAGCTTGGGAAGCCTTCTAAGTGAAGTCTTCAAAGTGAGCACGTACAGAGATCTTCTGGTGAGTGATTTAGATTTTTGTTTCAAACAGATCTTTTCTATTCATCTTAAGGTTTCAAGTTAGGTCTGGTGAGTAAATTAGGTTAGGCTGGTGACTCATTTTCATACTGATTAGCATACAATTGGAATCAATTGGGTGGTATTTGCTTCAGGTTTAGCTTGTCCACTCCTTGCTGGGGGAGGTGTTCTTAGGTGATTATATAAAGCTTGTGGAATATTAGCTTGGTCTAATTGAGCTTGGGAAGCCTTCTAAGTGAAGTCTTCAAAGTGAGCACGTACAGGAGATCTTCTGGTGAGTGATTTAGATTTTTGTTTCAAACAGATCTTTTCTATTCATCTTAAGGTTTCAAGTTAGGTCTGGTGAGTAAATTAGGTTAGGCTGGTGACTCATTTTCATACTGATTAGCATACAATTGGAATCAATTGGGTGGTATTTGCTTCAGGTTTAGCTTGTCCTCTCCTTGCTGGGGGAGGTGTTCTTAGGTGATTATATAAAGCTTGTGGAATATTAGCTTGGTCTAATTGAGCTTGGGAAGCCTTCTAAGTGAAGTCTTCAAAGTGAGCACGTACAGGAGATCTTCTGGAGATACTCTGGAGGTAGTCTGAGGTTAGACAGGAGGTAGAAAACCTACAAAAAGGTAAGATTTGCTGGTTTTAAATCCATCCTTTTATAATGGCAGGCTTGGTCCAGTGTAAGAGCTGTCATGCATTTGTTTTTAGATCCAATTTTTGGAGGTTTGGAGTGTGCCTGATATGTAGGCAGCTCTCTTTATTGCAGCAGGAAATTGCCTGTTTGAAGTCTGAGATTTGTAAATTATCTGTTAGAGAAACTCAGGCTATGACTGTTACTAAGCCACTGCCACAGAGGCCTCCTAGGAGCGGCAGATGGACTACTGTAGGATCTGGTAGACTTAGAGTTGTTGATAGAAGGCATGTCCCACAATCTGTGGCTCTTCTTAATTCTTTTGAGGCACTTTCAGAGTGTAGTGATAAGACGGATGTAGGCTCAGACACCATAGTTGAGGAACCACCATCCACTATGCCTAAGGTATGCAGCACTGCAACCAAGGACAAAAATGAAAAGGTGGGACTTGATAGAAGGCAATTGTTGCTGGGTGATTCTATCATAAGAGGTGTTGAGCTGGAGAGTAGTGGTTTGGTGAGATGTCTTCCTGGGGCTACTGCTCGTAGAGACAAGAGACGTATTCTCAATATTGTCAAACAAGCAAAGCAACAAAGGGAAGTGAGGTTTCTGAGATTAAGGAAGATTTTTGTGTTCTTGGAGGTGAAATACAGCAGATTGCGTCCACTGTGTCATTCTCTGAAGTTTTGCCTGTGCATAACATTCAAGATAGGCAGATGTGCAATAGGGAATTCAATTTGTGGCTTCGGGAATGGTGTCGGGAGCAAGGATTTGGCTTTGTGTCCCATGATAGCTCTAATTGGAGCAGAAAGGAACTGTATAAAAAAGATGGTTTGCATCTTACTCATAGGGGAACATATGTTCTCAGTGAGAAGTTCAAAGGTTTCGCAAAGAAATATTTAAACTAGGAGGGGGGGACAAAAGGGTAAAAAACAATCTGCCCGATTGCCCCCCAAAACTAAATCGGAGGGTGCAAGCAACATGCGATGTAAAAAATGACAAGCTCAGAGTCGTGTCTACAAATGCTCGCAGTTTAGTCAATAAAATCAATGAACTAGAGGCAATGATGGCAGCTGAAAAAGTAGATTTAGTGGCGGTTACTGAGACATGGTTTAGTGAGAAAAATAACTGGGACATAACAATACCGGGGTACACTTTATATAGAAAAGACAGAGAAGGTAGGAAAGGAGGAGGAGTGGCCCTGTATGTGAAAAACAACATAAAAACGAACCAAATAAAAGTGAGCGAGGTGAACATAGAGTCAGTTTGGGTTACGCTAACATTTGGCAATCATACAGTAGCTCGTGTAGGTGTGATCTATAGACCCCCTGGACAAGCAGAAGAACTAGATAATCTGCTGGTTGAGGAAATAGCCAAAATGGCAATGAAGGGGGAAGTTATTATCATGGGGGACTTTAATCTTCCTGATGTGAACTGGAAAACCAAAACAGCTGGGTGCACCAGGAGTACAAATATTCTAAACTCCCTACTGGGATTATCTCTAACACAAGTAGTTGAGGAGCCGACCCGTAAAGAGGCCATATTGGATTTAATACTCACAAATGGAGGTTTGGTATCAGACGTTGTTGTAGGTGAAAATTTGGGATCTAGTGATCACCAGTCAGTATGGTTTAATATAACAACAGGGATGGAGCCGCACCACACAAGAACGAAAGTTTTAGACTTTAAAAAAACAGATTTTTTTAAAATGAGATTTTGTGTGAAGGAGTCATTATCAGACTGGATGAGTTTAAAGGGAGTCCAGGAGAAATGGGATTATTTAAAGGAAGCATTATTGAAGGCCACAGGAAATTGCATTCGGCTTGTTAGCAAAAACAAAAAAGGGAAGAAACCACTGTGGTACTCTGCAGAAGTGGCCAAAATAGTGAAGAACAAAAAGATAGCATTCAATAATTATAAAACAACTCAGAGTGAAGAAGATAGGCAAACCTATAAGATTAGGCAGAAAGAGGCAAAGCAATTTATAAGAGCTTCTAAAGCACACGCAGAAGAGAAAATAGCTCAGTCAGTAAAAAAGGGGGACAAAACATTTTTTAGATACATAAACGAGGAAAGAAAAGTAAAACAAGGATTAGTTAGATTAAAAACAAAGGAAGGAAGGTATGTAGAAGAGGATAAAGGTCTCGCTGACTGCCTCAATGAATATTTTTGTTCAGTCTTTGCAGAAGAAAAGGAAGGAAAGGGACCTCAGTTAGGAGAGAACACTAAAGAGACATTTACATATCAGTTTACAGAGGAGGAGGTTCTACAGCAGCTGTCTAAAGTAAAGACAAATAAGTCAATGGGGCCTGATGGGATCCACCCTAAATTATTAAAAGAGCTCAGTGATGTAATAGCAAAACCATTAACAGATTTATTTAACCAATCCTTGTTAACGGGAGTCGTCCCAGAAGACTGGAAATTAGCAAATGTTGTGCCCATTTACAAGAAGGGTAGTAGGGAGGAATCGGGGAACTATAGGCCAGTTAGTCTTACGTCAGTAGTGGGGAAATTAATGGAAACCATGTTAAAGGAAAGGATTGTTGAACATCTAAAAACACATAGATTACAGGATCAGAAACAACATGGGTTTACCTCAGGGAGATCATGCCAAACTAATCTTTATTGATTTTTTTTTTTTAAATGTAAGATTTTTTATTTTTTTCAAAACACATAGTCAATGGGGATACAGAAAAAAAGATAAGGGAAGGGAAACCAACATGAATTATCATATGCTTACAAATTGACATTGAGGCGTAAAGATAAAAAGGACACAAAAAACTCAAAAAAAAAGGAAAAAAAAAAAAGGGGGGGAACTTCCTCATCCCCAATAAAGTAAGAGCCATTGTCTATTATGTACAGGTAACTTTCTGGCACCCATTAACTAATTCCTCAATTCGCAGACTACCCGGGTCACCTGTTAACTTCCGAGACGCTCGCCTCCTCCCCATCCACGGGCCTATTCACCCCTCCATGCACACACTGTTTCACTAGATATATGTCCCACAATTCCCATGGGTCCTGTTTAGGGGGGTCACCGAGAGAAACTCTGTAGCCCTGCTGTCATAGGTCCTATCTCTAGTCATGTACGTCTTAAGGAGCCCCATAGATGGGACCGTGTCTGATTTCCATCTCTGTGCTATCAGCAGTAATGCGGTGGACATAATATGAAATGTCATTCTGGACTGTTGCCTAGTTAACTTGGGGCCTCCCAGTCCCACCAAGATGAATCCGGGATCCATAGGAATAGGACTACCCACCACTGCCGTAGCAAATTCCACCACCATAGTCCAGAAGGGAATCAATAGAGGGCACTGCCACCAGATATGCATATAAGTACCTGTCTGTGAACTACAACGCCAACATACTGAGGAAGAGGACGAAGCAAATTTAGAGGTTTTATCCGGCGTCCAGTACCATCGGTAGACAACCTTCCTACTTGTTTCCAGGAGAGTCGCGTTTCTAGACACCCCCACATCTCTACGGAACACAGCTGCCCACAATTCTGGCTCAATGGAACGTTTCAGATCTTTTTCCCACGCAGAATGATACCGCCACAAGGGTAGCTCCCTGTCCTTCATGATTGCATTGAGGCCGATGGAGATTAAGCCCTTCGGTAGCAATTGGGAGACACCCAGGGATTCAATTAACGTCAAGGGCGGCTTATGGATCGAGTAGAATGCTGCGAATCCCTGAGATCTCAAGTATGAACGCAATTGGCAATAAGATAAGAAATAAGAGTCCTGCAGGTGAAATTTAGATTGTACCGACGCAAATTCCAATACCCCGCATTTATCTGTTAATTGGCATAAATTGAAAACCCCCTTCGTCGCCCAACATTGCGCATTAAAATGGGGAAGGATATACTGAAACATCCTCAGTGGTGCCGCTCTTGATACGGGGCCCGTCCCCGATATCTTCAGGAACATACTGTCCCATATTCTCAAGGAGAGGGTCGTTGTAGCAAACAGAGATGTGAACATCCCCCTTGGTCTATTCGGAGGGGGAACCCATAACAGTACTCTTAAATCGTGAGGGGTCAGAGTAGTGGCCTCCATAACCGCCCATTGAGGACGGGAGGCATAGCCCAGGCACACTATCATCGCTGCAACATGTACAGCTCGGCTATATTTTGCAAAATCCGGTACCCCTAATCCACCCCCCTCGATTCGGCGTGAGAGGACAGGAAATTTGATTCTGGGGCGCCGATAATTCCATAGGAAGGCATTAACCACTCCCTGCAAAGTAGAAAAAAACGCTCTAGGTATAAAAATAGGAAGGGCTCGAAAAACATATAAAATTTTCGGTAGTATCGTCATTTTCACCGCCGCAATGCGACCAAACCACGACAATCGTCGGGGCTGCCAAGACCGCAATAGGGATTTAATTTCTATTAGCAACTTTCCGTAATTAATATCAAATAAGACCTGAGCCGAAAGAGCTAGCTTGATACCCAAATACGTGAGAAATTTAGTTCTCCAATCAAACGCGAATTCCTGTTTTAGTGTAATCAGCACGTCCTCTGGGATATTAACTGGCAGCGCCTGAGTCTTGGAAAAATTAATCTTATGATATGAAAATGTACCATATTCGTGCAATATGTTAGTCAGAGCCTCTAAGGAAGTTTTAGGGGATGTCAAAGTAAGGAGGACGTCGTCAGCAAAGAGGTTTAATTTGTGTGTCTGCGGACCCACCTCTATGCCCCTTACTTCATCGGACTGCCTGATCATCTGAGCCAGAGGTTCTAAGACGAGCGCATACAGTAGTGGAGACAGCGGGCAGCCCTGTCTTGTGCCGTTCGTGATAGGAAATGCTCGAGAATGGAATCCCGCAAAACGTACCGTGGCAGACGGAGAAGCATAAACCGAAAAAACCCCCTTAACAAACTCAGGTGGGATAGAGAATTTTGCCATCACCTCTGACATAAAACCCCAATGCACTCGGTCAAACGCCTTTTCCGCGTCCAATGACAGTATGAGACCAGGCGTAGAAGACGAAGTAAGCACTTGAATGAGATTGAGTAGTCGACGAGTGTTATCCGGACCCTGACGGCCGGGTATAAATCCGACCTGATCCATCCCGATCAAACTCGTGATAGTCAATGCCAAACGATTCGCCAGGATCTTAGTGTATATTTTAAGGTCTACATTTATCAGAGAGATTGGTCGAAAGTTTTGACAACTAGTGGGAGGTTTACCTAATTTGGGTAGGGTGACTATTGCGGCACCCAGTAGCTCAGAAGGGAGGTTCCCACTATCCATCGCAGTGGTAAACAAGCCATGGATATGGGGAAGTAGCGTTTGATGGAAAGTTCTGTAATAAGTGGATTTGAACCCATCGGGGCCTGGAGCCTTGCCTTTAGGTAGGGACGTAATCACCTCCGCGATTTCCTCGCATGTTATCGGGGAAGCCAAAGAGGCACGTTGTGTCTGTGATAGAGTCGGTAAGTTTATTTTGTCTAAATAGCCTCGTATATCCGATATCGAAGGTCCTGGGCCTGCGGTCCCGTCTCTTAAATTATATAGAGCCCGATAGTATGTCGCAAATTCGTTCGCTATGTCCTGTGGTTTATATATCCTTTCCCCTCGGTTATTTAACAAAAAGGACGTTCTGGTTGATTGCTGCAGAGTACGGAGGCGGAGCGCCAACGAGTGTCCCACCCTATTCGCGGTCGAATATCTATTTGCTCTAAGGCGTTGTAATGCGTAGAAATGTGTCGTACTGTCTAGGTCGGTCAGGTCCGCTCCCGCTTTGGCCAGTTCCCGAGCCGTGCTTGGATTCGGGTGGGTTTGGTTGGCCTTGGTCAAAGCGTCTATACGGGTCAGTAACTCCAGTCTATCTGCGATATGTTGTCTCTTCCTGATAGCTGCCCATCTAATGCACACCCCTCTCATAACTGCCTTGTGAGCTCTCCAGAGAATAGTCGGGTCCGAGGAAGAATCTTTATTCTCCGAGAAGTAGTTGTCAAGTGAGGACTGCAGGTCCGCTAATATCTCTGGATCGCCCAAAAGAGAGTCGTTGAGGCGCCAAGGAGGCCTGCTAAACACCTGGAAGTCGTCTGCTAGCGTCAAGAATACTGGGGCATGATCAGACAGCGTGAAGCTCGAGATGTCGCAGTCACGAACAGAAGGCAGTAAAGAACCTCTTATGCAAAAAAAATCTATTCTGGAATATGAATTGTGAGGCGGAGAGAACAAAGTATATCCTCTCTCGCCCGATGGAAAACCCTCCACACATCATAGAGATTAAAATGAGACAGAAGGTCCGTCAATTCCCTACATTGTTTTCTAATGTGCGCGTATGAGGCGGCTGACCTATCTAGAAGCGAATCTGGACAAACATTAAAATCGCCCATCACAATCACCTCGCCAGTTGATACTGTTAACATTTTGAGCAGTACATGTTTAAGAAACGATACTTGAGATGAGTTAGGACTATAGATATTACATATAGTGAACAATTTCTGATTAATCGTACACACTAAGATAAGGTAGCGGCCCTTCGGATCACTCAGCTTTCTGTGAAGTTGAAAAGACATTCTATCATGCAGTAGTATAGACACCCCTCTAGACTTGGTGGGGCCCGTAGCGTGGAATTGCGTGGTATATCGAGGTACCTGCAACAAAGGGTGAGACAATCTACGAAAGTGCGTCTCCTGTAGACACACCATATCTGGGTCTCCCCGTTTTATCTCTGAGCATAATGCATGTCTTTTAAATGGAGCGTTTAAGCCCCTAACGTTGAAGGACATAAGTTTCATACAATTGAGACCAAAAACTGTATACGGTTCCTGGGCCAACAGAGCCCCCAATTCACATTTTGGACAAACAAAGCAGCCCACATGGCTCGGGTCGAGCGTATTTGAGAACAGTCAGTGAATGGCGATGAGGAAAAAAGAAAACAACATAGAAACAAAAAACAGAAAAACACCACAGTGGTGTTGAAGAAACTATGTACATGTCTCAAAGAGACAATCTCTCTTGAGAACCCCGAGAAGCGGGTGTACTTCTCATACTCCGAAAAAAGAGCGAGAGTGGGGGTCAAAAAATGAACCCAACAGAACGCCCGGATGGAGGAACAAAAAGCAGCGCCGTGCTGCGCACGTCGGGACCCATCAACTCCAGCTGCTACCACAGTCCCGAAACCTGGGTCACGTGTATGGGAACATGGAATACCAACAGGAAAAAAAAAAAAGGACCCTGGAGGCACACTCGGCGAAATACGATACCGTCAAGACGATGAAATATCCCGAGAACTTTCTTCCTCTGCCCAAAGCACGTGGCAATCCGAAGATTCGCAAGACATCAATAGCATAGAGCAAATCACTTTTTCTTCTTGTGCCACTCCGGGTCGAGGCGGGGTGGAGGATCTTGCCGCTGTGATGGAGGGGTAGCAGGTTCCATTCCCCAATCTTTCAGGAGTTGCATGCCCTCCGATACGGAAGTCACCGAGTGGAAAACACGTTGCGAGATATCAACAGTTTGGTTGGGAAGCCCCACCTGTATGCGATACTGCGATCACGGAGCATCGTTGTCACTTGTTTAAAGTTGCGCCGGTGTTGGAGGGTAGTGCGAGACAGGTCCGGAAAGATAGCAATATGATCGTAGGTCGGAGATAGAGCCCCAGGACGTCTCAAGGCACGCAATATGTCCTCGCGAGGTTTATAATAGTGAAGACGAAGTAAGACATCTTTAGGCGCCTTAGCCGGAGCTGACGGTGGTTTAGGAAGTCGATGAATTCTGTCAAACAGGAGGGACTCCGAGGTGGCTTCAGGCAGGAGGTGTTGAAATAGTTCAGTAACATAATCCGGAAGGTCATGAGCTGATATCGAATCTGGGATACCTCTCACTTTCAAGTTATGGCGACGTGATCTATCCTCCAAGTCCGCAATTTTAGTAAGTGCCCCCAGATGAGATTGTAAATCCTCCACTTGTTCTGTCAGAACATTATGTGCCCCTGCAATTCCGCCATCTTTGCTTCCAATCTGTCTGTGCGGTCTCCTATTTCTTTGATATCTTTTTTAATGTCCGCCGCCACGCTGTCTAGGCGATTCGATAGTGCATCAGAAAGGGCTGCCAGCATAGGTGCCAGTTTGGCCGTCACCACGTCAATCCCTGAGCTGTCTTCAGCGGGGGAGGCAGATGCACGCGGGGACGAGGAGATTGAGCCGCCGCCATCTTGGGAGGCCCCAATGCCGCGCTGTTTCTGGCTCTTTGGCGCGAAAAAGTCGGCGGAACCCGCTTTTTTGGTACCGCTGCGGGAGGACATACTGTGCTCCACTGGTTCCCCGGTCCTGTGCTGCAGCTGCGCTTACTGTGAGTCGTTTTTTCCGTGTTTAGTGGGTCTCTAGTGCGGAGCTCCGGCGCTACACGTCCACCATCGAACGGAGTCAGGCCACGCCCCCTCTTTATTGATTTTTTTGATTGGGTAACAAAAATAATAGACACAGGTGGTGCAGTAGACATTGCTTATTTAGATTTCAGTAAGGCTTTTTGATACTGTTCCGCATAGAAGGCTTATCAATAAATTGCAATCTTTGAGTTTAGATTCCAATATTGTTGACTGGATTAGGCAGTGGCTGAGTGACAGACAACAGAGGGTTGTGGTAAATGGAGTTTATTCGGCACAAGGTCTTGTTACCAGTGGGGTACCTCAGGGGTCAGTACTTGGACCCATTCTCTTTAATATTTTTATTAGTGATATTGCAGAAGGTATTAATGGAAAAGTATGTCTTTTTGCTGATGACACAAAGATTTGCAACAGGGTTGACGTTCCTGGAGGGATCAGCAAATGACAAATGATTTAGGTAAACTAAAAAATGGTCGGAGTTGTGGCAATTGAGTTTTAATGTGGATAAGTGCAAGATAATGCACCTGGGACGTAAAAACCAAGGGATGAATATAGAATATTTGATACAGTCCTAACTTCAACATCTGAGGAAAGGGATTTAGGGGTCATTATTTCAGAGGATCTAAGGGTAAGTAGTCAATGTAATAGAGCAGCAGGAAATGCTAGCAGAATGCTTGGTTGTGTAGGGAGAGGTATTAGCAGTAGGAAAAGGGAAGTGCTCATGCCACTGTACAGAGCACTGGTGAGACCTCACTTGGAGTACTGTGTGCAGTACTGGAGACCGTATCTCCAGAAGGATATAGACATCTTAGAGAGAGTTCAGAGAAGGGCTACTAAAATGGTGTACGGCTTGAAGGAGAAAAGTTACCAGGAAAGGCTTAATGATCTTAACATGTACAGCTTGGAAAAAAGACGAGACAGAGGAGATATGATAGAAACATTTAAATACGTAAAGGGAATCCACAAGGTAGAGGAAGGAGTATATTTAAAAGGAAACAAAATAGCAAAACAAGAGGACATAGTCTTAGATTAGAGGGGCAAAGGTTTAAAAGTAACATCAGAAAGCATTATTTTACTGAGCGGGTGGTGGATACATGGAACAGTCTTCCAGTAGAAGTGGTAGAGGCAAAACAGTAATTGAATTTAAGCAAGCATGGGATAGCATAAGGCTATCCTAAACAAAAGATAAATCCAGGTAAAAGTATCCATGTAATTGGGCAGACTAGATGGGCCTAAAGGTTCTTATCTGCCGACATTTTTCTATGTTTCTATGTTTCTATTACTCAAATGGCAGGCGTAAGAGAGAGACTGGATTTATTTATTTTATTTATTTATTTATAAAGTATTTTACCAGGAAGGATACATTGAGATTTCTCTCGTTTTCAAGTATGTCCTGGGTTCAAGAACATTGAAGTGTTACAGTTACAGAAATACAAAGTAATACAATGCAAGATATTAAAAAAAAACACAAATATACAGATTAACAGAAAATAAATATGTAGGAAATAGTCATTATGTTACATGTTTACAGGTGCATTCTGTATTGAGGTATGTTAGTAAGGAGCTCTTGAGTAGGGATGAGCCGAACACTCCTCGAGTTCAGTTCGGATCCGAACCCTAACTTTCCAAATGTTCGAATCCGAATCCGAACCCGAACTCAAACTCAATACAAGTCAATGGGGCTGAAAATTCGATTTTTAGAGTGCCCACTAAGGCTAGGGTCAGACTAGCGCAGTTTTAACGTGCGTTTAGCCGCACAAAATCACGGCCGTACTAGCAGCAAATGACGTCCAATGCCGGGGAACATACGACGAACGGCCGCACGAAAGTTCGTCCGCGCAACGCAAGTGGCCAACGAACGCATTTTTTTCGAGAACGTCAAACCGCTACTACTGACGTACAGAGTGCGCTGCGGCCGCATAGCGGCGTGTGTGTGTGATTAGGAGACGTCAGACGCTGCTAATGTCCGGCCAACATAACGTCCAGACGCAAAAAGTGTTTTATTGATGATCCGTACAAAATCACGGACGAAAAGGCGCATCGTATGACCGCTGTCGCGTATTCCGGGAAAAAATACGTACGTTCGTTCGACCGCACTTTTTCACGGACGACGTGAAAAATGCGTTCGTCTGACCCTAGCCTAAGAGGGCATATATGCTAGATATTTGCCATAAAAGGTGTATGGGGGTCCGGGTAGTGCCCTGGGGGACAGGAAACAAGGACAAAAAGTAAAAAAAAAAAGTTTTTAAAGGGACAGTGAGTTTCCATGAAATAAGGGTTAAAAATAAAAATGAAAAATTCCTTCAAATATCGTGCCTAGGAGGTCCCCATAACCTGCCCGTGAAGTGGCTGATTTGTAGGATGTATAGAAATATGTAAAAATCTATCCATAAACAACTGCTTGGGGCGGCAGTCTGTGTGAAAAGGGGAGACATTTTCGGATACGCAGAAAGAGTTTAGTGATTTTTTTGGTTAAATTATTGTGAAACTTATGCAGGCTTTGGATGAAAGTAACAATAGGTGCTTTAAGGCTGGGGTCAGACTAGCGCACTTTTAACGTGTGTTTAGGCGCACTTAATCACGGCCGCACTAGCAGCAAATGACACGCAATGACGGCCAATATACGAAGTACGGCACGAAAGTCCGGCCGCGCAGCGCAAGTGGAAAATGAACACATTTTTTCGAGAATGCTGAACCGCTAGTACTGACGTACAGAGTGCGCTGCGTCCGCATAGCGGCGTGTGTACGTGATTAGGAGACGTCAGACGCTGCTCATGTCCGGCCAACATAACGTCCAGACACCCAAAGTTTCCTGGTTTGGATCCGTAAAAATATCACGCACAAAAATGCACATCGTATGACCGTTTAAGCGCTTTCCGTGAAAAAACACCTCAATGCGTTCGGACGCACTTTTTGACATTCGATGCGAAAAATGCGTTCATTTGACCCTAGCCTAAAATTGGACCTTTAGTGTCGGCAACAGTGCCGTCACACAGTCTCACCCCTCTGAGGATATGAATCTGATACAGGCGTCAGTGGCAGTGCAGCCAAATATTGTGCCTTTGGTGCGAGGCCAGCAAGTGCCATCATACAGTAACCCCTCTGTGGTATTGTGGAAGAGTGCAGGGGTGGACCATGTGGTCAGGGCCGGTGCTAGACTATTTTGCGCCCTAGGCAAGACCAGCTACTTGCACCCCCCAAAAAAAAAAAAACGACACAACATGAAACTGCTAAATTTCTTTTTACTTAAGAATAAAGTTTGAAAAGCACCAATAGTAAAGGTAAAATAAATATAAATAAACTGTATTAAACCATTCTAAATTAACTCTATTAAACAAATTAAAATGAACTGTATTGAACAAATATAAATTAACGGAAAAAATAAATAAAAGTTGTCACGTAAGTTTCAATTTCAGACACATCAAAATTTCACTTTGCGTGCCTTATCCTGTGCAAATTTTCATCATGCGTATATATATATATTGCCCAGGCCAGCTCACATCATGCGTATATATATTGCCCAGGCCAATCCCCTGGTGGAGATAGGGGGTTCATTTGAACCCCGATATCTCCAGGCATCTAGTGGGTCATGGAGGGTGTCAATCGAAAGGCCTGAGCATGGCCTTTCTAATGATACCCAACATGACCAGGTATAAAGTAAAAAAAATAAAAAATAAAAAAACATGTATTTTTTTTTGTGTGTTATTTTTATTAATGCAGCAATATTGTTCACATTGCAATTATAATGTGAACGATGATGCACTAATGATTTTTTTCTATGGGGTGCGTTTGCTATAAATCACGCAATTCCCCCCACAAAATGTAACAAGTCCCCATTTCTAATTTTTGTACAAGCGCACCCCATAGAAAACATAACCGCAAACGCTCATGTGCTAAAATGTGAAAAAAACCAACACTTTACACACTGCAGATGATTAAAAATTCTATTTTTATTGCATTTTTTTCATAATATACAGCCAGGACATGACGTATACATATAAAAATGATATATTATGAATCTGCGGAGTCTGCCGGAAAGAACGATATCTAACATGTCGGTCATTTAACAAAATGTGGCTTCAAAATCGCGTTTAAACATGTTGAGCGAAAGCGGTAAAAATGAGCTGAGCACACAGCGGTGAAATACAGCATATTAGAAGTTTTAGGAGGGAAATTAACACTTCTCAAATCTCAATCAGAAGCAGACACCACCCCACCCCCTCAGTATAGTCTACAATGTATCAAATTGATTAGAGCAGACTAAAACACCTGTTGTTATGCCGTTTGAAAAACACAGGTTATTTAGAGTTGAGAATCTTTGCACGTACACATTAGTTTTTAATTCAATATATAATAAACCGTTGCTTATAATATTCTGCAGTAAAGAGTCTCTTTATTTCTAGATTTTTTAATATTTTTTTAAGCATTTTCTATACTTTTTTCAAAATTTCTTTTTTTGAAAACTCGAACCGAACACACCCAAAAAGTTCGAAGTTCGCGAACTTTCGAACAACCAAAGTTCGTTTCGAACTCCGAACCGTCCGAACTGAACAGCTCATCCCTACTCTTGAGTGACTTAAGACTGGGGGAAGATTTGATGGTGTCTGGGAGGTTATTCCATAATTGTGGTGCTCTGTAGGAAAATGAGGACCGAGCCACTGTCTTTTTGTATTGTGGTATTGCAAGTAAGGATGTGAGGGATAAGGACAGAGCGGAGTCGGTCCTATCTCCTACACAGTGAATCTGGGCTGATGGGGAGATAGTGATGCCACAAACACTGATAGAGATGTCTAAAGGTGGTGGAGCATTAGAGGGTGTGAATGAAAACCAAACACCAGCAGGAAGAGGATATATGGGAGCAACCAAGGGCAACATTAAAGCCTCAGGGTATGCCAAGTTGTTTGATAATTACATGAGTAGCTATAACGAGCTGTGTTGCTGAGAGCCGCATGCCTCTCCCGATCCGCATTCCTGTAATATTACTTACACATTCCTCGTAATCTATGTTTATATCCTACAAGTGCTATTTATATAAGGAAATGCAGCGCAGGGGCTTCTTTCAATGAAAATCCCCATGTTTGCAGAAGGATGCACGATCCATTATGAGTTTGCTTATCACAATCAATATATAATGTTGGTATTGTTTACCCAGACACTTGGGAAAATAATCAGGCACGTTTAATTTGGTCTGTAAACATTTATTATAGAAATAAACCACTTTTAAATGGGAATGTTGACTTTTCAGCAGAGAAATGTACATAGATAAGGTGACCCTTTCTTGAGTGATGATTGTGGGTTCCCTCTGCTTATTAACGGTGTAAACAATGTTCTTGCCTCTGCCAATAAGATTATTGTTCAATATGCAAGAGACTGCAGTTATTTAGTACATCATATATACAGTATAAATATATATATATATCTATCATCTTTTTTCCATATCAATCAATATATCAGCTCCATATCTACTCCTTCTCTGATGATTGATATATATATATATATGATTATTAGTGCAGAAGCCATCTGCGCATAACAGCAATTCAAAGAACTGCATCTTAAAACAGTGTAAAAACAGACCAAGGATGCAATAAAAGTGAGGCAGATGTCATTTGCATATCTTACCCAGAGTTCCTTGCTGCATATGGGGAATGTAGCACAGGGGCTCTGGGATGCAGTTCTTTGAATTGCTGTGATGTGCAGATGGCTTCTGTAATAATAAACATAACCATTATAGTGTGGAGGCTTTTTCTCTCACTTTTTGTCCTCCACCACAACCTGTGTAAGTATATCAGTGGCGGAAGTACCAGGGTCGCAGCGGTCGCAGTTGCGACTGGGCCCTGGCATTCCGCCACTGGAGGGGGCCCAGCGCCGCCGCCAGATTCCGGCAAAAAGTGCCGGAATCTGGGAGCAGCGCCGCTGGCTGTTCCCCTCCCTGCGAGCGGCCCGCTGGCTTGCAGCTTGGCCGCTCGCATGGGATGGAAGCTAGTTGACCAGCGCACGAGATCTCGCGAGAACTCGGCTGCGCTGGTCAGGTGGTTTCCGGTGAGCGGCCAGGCTGCATGCTTTCAGCGGCCGCTCACCACATAGAGGAACAACGGCGGCAGCAGAGGAGCCTGAGGTGAGCGGGGGGCCCTATATACCCATAAGAGCTGGGGCAGAATATTTCCATGAACTGGGGCAGAATATATCCATGAACTGGGACAGAATATATCCATGAGCTGGGGGCAGAATATATCCATGAGCTGGGGCAGAATATATCCATGAGCTGTGGCAGAATATATCCATGAGCTGGGGGCAGAATATATCCATGAGCTGGGGCAGAATATATCCATGAGCTGGGGCAGAATCTATCCATGAGCTGGGGGCAGAATATATCCATGAGCTGGGGGCAGAATATATCCATGAGCTGGGGCAGAATATATCCATGAGCTGGGGGCAGAATATATCCATGAGCTGGGGAAGAATATATCCATGAGCTGGGGCAGTATATCCATGTGCTGGGGCAGTATATCCATGTGCTGCGGCAGTATATCCATGAGCTGGGGCAGTATATCAATGAGCTGGGGAAGTATATCCATGTGCTGGGGCAGTATATCCATGAGCTGGGGCAGTATATCCATGTGCTGGGGCAGAATATCCATGTGCTGGGGCAGAATATCCATGTGCTGGGGCAGAATATCCATGTGCTGGGGCAGTATATCCATGTGCTGGGGCTGTATATCCATGAGCTGGGGCAGTATATCCATGTGCTGGGGCAGTATATTCATGTGCTGGGGCAGTATATTCATGTGCTGGGGCAGTATATCCATGTGTTGGGGCAGTATATCCATGAGCTGGGGGCAAAAATATCCATGTGTGAGCTGGGGCAATATATCCATGTGTGGCCTGGGGCAATATATGTCCATGTGAGCTGGGGGCAATATATATGTCCATGTGAGCTGGGGCAATATATATATCCATGTGAGCTGGGGGCAATATACAGTATATAACCATGTCAGCTGGGGGCAATACTATCTATTTTATATTGCAGGAAAAAAAAAAGGTAAAAATATAGATCTTTTTTTGGGGGGTTGGGGGGGGCCTTCATGGATTCTTGCACCGGGGCCCTCAGGTTTCTAGTTACGCCACTGAAGTATATATATATATATGTTTATAATTGTAGAAGACATTTACACATCCCAGCAATTCAAGGAATTGCTTTGCCAGCAGAGCTCATGTGCTACAGCTCTGTTGGCAAATCAGTTCCCTGAATTGCTGGGATGTGTAAATGTCTTCTATAATTATAAACTTGATTATTTGCTATGTGGAGGCTTTAAATCTAACCTTCTGCCCTAAACAATAACTTAAATGTGTGTGTGTGTGTGTGTGTATATATATTAAGTATACAGGATACCAGCTGCTCCTTCCAACAAATACAAAAGTGTAAAAGCAATGCAAAATGTGGTGCAAGGCCTGAGAAAATATACAAAATTGAGTGGCCGCACTCAAAAATATAAAAATACAAAATTTATTATTAACCAGAATTAAAACAAAGTTACCGACGTTTCGACGCTCTTAGGAGACATTTTCAACGTTGAACCTTGAATAGATAGATGAATAGATATTGAGAGAAATAGATAAATGATACAAAGATAAATAGATAAATATGGAAACAGATTATAGATATGGAGATAGGTAAATATATAGATACAAAGATGATAGGCAGAAATAGAGATAGATAGGTAGAAGATAGCTAGTATAGCGATAAATACATGATAAATAGAGTGATGTAGTCATAAATAGATACGAGATAGATACAGAGATACAGTAGAGATAGATAGATATAGATATTGATAGATAGATACAGAGATAGAGCGAGCAAGATAGATAGATACAGAGATAGAGAGAGTGAGCTAGATAGATATAGAGAGCGAGCTAGATAGATAGATAGATACAGAGATAGAGAGAGCGAGCTAGATAGATAGATACAGAGATAGAGAGAGCGAGCTAGATAGATAGATACAGAGATAGAGAGAGAGAGATAGATAGATACAGAGATAGAGAGAGAGAGCTAGATAGATAGATACAGAGATAGAGAGGGCGAGCTAGATAGATAGATAGATAGATACAGAGATAGAGAGAGCGAGCTAGATAGATAGATAGATAGATACAGAGATAGAGAGGGCAAGCTAGATAGATAGATACAGAGATAGAGAGAGAGAGCTAGATAGATAGATAGATAGATAGATAGATAGATACAGAGATACAGAGATAGAGAGAGCGAGCTAGATAGATAGATACAGAGATAGAGATAGCGAGCTAGATAGATAAATAGATAGATAGAGAGAGCTAGATAGATAGATACAGAGATAGAGAGAGCGAGCTAGATAGATAGATAGATAGAGAGAGCGAGCTAAATAGATACAGAGATAGAGAGAGAGAGCTAGATAGATAGATACAGAGATAGAGAGAGAGAGCTAGATAGATAGATACAGAGATAGAGAGAGCGAGCTAGATAGATAGATAGATAGATACGGAGATAGAGAGAGAGCTAGATAGATAGATAGATACAGAGATAGAGAGAGAGCTAGATAGATAGATAGATAGATAGATAGATAGATAGATACAGAGATAGAGAGAGCGAGCTAGATAGATAGATAGATAGATAGATAGATAGATAGATAGATAGATAGATAGATACGGAGATAGAGAGAGCGAGCTAGATAGATAGATAGATAGATAGATACGGAGATAGAGAGAGAGCTAGATAGATAGATAGATACAGAGATAGAGAGAGAGCTAGATAGATAGATAGATAGATAGATAGATAGATAGATACAGAGATAGAGAGAGCGAGCTAGATAGATAGATAGATAGATAGATACGGATAGATAGATAGATAGATAGATAGATACGGAGATAGAGAGAGAGCTAGATAGATAGATAGATACAGAGATAGCGAGAGAGAGCTAGATAGATAGATAGATAGATAGATAGATACAGAGATAGAGAGAGCGAGCTAGATAGATAGATAGATAGATAGATACGGATAGATAGATAGATAGATAGATAGATACAGAGATAGAGAGAGAGCTAGATAGATAGATAGATACAGAGATAGAGAGAGAGAGCTAGATAGATAGATAGATAGATAGATAGATACAGAGATAGAGAGAGCGAGCTAGATAGATAGATAGATAGATAGATAGATAGATACGGAGATAGAGAGAGAGCTAGATAGATAGATAGATACAGAGATAGAGAGAGAGATACAAGATAGATAAATAGATATACAAAGTTATATTATGCTCAGATTAATTGATTGCGTTTTACACATGATCACTCTGGAGCCAGTGGCCCAAAATGACAGAACTAGTTTTCCTTTAAAATATAAAAATATCAGATAATTGCAGCTCCAAAGATCGAACGCCTACATGAGAATGCATTAAACTCACTAACGTCCCCTAATATTATTATATTAATGCCATTTCTGTAATGTTATTTCAGTTATCATGAGCACAACTTCTCTACTAAAAAAAAACAAAACAAACCAAGCATAAAACGCACCAACCTCACAACAGAAACTCCTCAACACGAGTACCGGACAAAATGCTGTACATATGTCAAATTCAAACACAAGCTCCATCAATTCCAGCGCAACAATTTATTTAACAAAGTAGCTGTAGCCGACACTTCAATAAAGGTACGCCCCGAAGATACGAAAAACGGAAATACTCTGATGAGATTTAAATGGTCCAGTGCCCTGTTTAGCGCTACACTTTTTAAAAAACCCCAGGGGACACATACATTATTTTACCTACGTGGATATTCTGTTGACACCGTGAATATATTGTCAATGCTTGATGTAGAAAAGGTAATTTTGCTCTTCATTGACCCAAATGGTATTGTTAGTATTCACACGGCTACATTGCATTATATACAGTACATATAAAAAAATAATACATGGGTCTTATTTAGCTGCGACCACGCGTGGAACATTTTCTCTGGAAAGCACAGACTCAGCACACCAATAGAACGCCTTATGCGCAAGGACGAATGCGAAAATATTAAAAGATCTTAATCTTCCTGTACTGACTTGTACAGCCTCTGTTCCATAGAAATGACCCGGGTGTCCATGCAATCAATGAGAGCTCTGTTTTAACCCTTCAAACTCTCAGAGGCATTAACGCAGGACAAGTGTTAATTAATTTCGTTGACTAATAATTTTTGTCAAAGCCAGGGTTGGTGTAAACTTAACCAAAGCTATTGTAAACTTAACAACTCCATAGACAATAATGGCTTGGGTAAGTTAACACCAACCATGGAATAGGGGCCTTAGTCAACCAAGGTCCCTATTACACACTTTACAATAAAATGGAGACGGTAAGCAGGATAATGTACGCCTGCAGATTTTCATTACCGTCTCCGTATTCCGGAGTAGGCACTTTATTAGCACCTGGCCACGGAAAGGAATCACAAGGCTACCCAATACCTGCAGTGGCGTAGCTCGCTGCCGCGTGTATCCAGGGTAGGATTTATAATTAGGCAAAGTAGGCATGTGCCTACGGGCGCCTGCTACAAAGGGGTACCTTGCTCTGTTTAAAAAATAACATTTTTTTTTCCCAATTTGCAATCATTTAGACCACTGTATCTCTAGAGCCATAAGGGCTAGAGGGACATATGAGGTATCATTGGAAATTCCAGATTATGGCCTTTTCAGTGATACCAAATCTCATCAGGCTAGGTTTATGTAAAAATAAAATAACAAATACAATTATATTTTTCCCCTTTTTTTGTACCGCAATTGAGATGCAAATCCGGCCCAGAGAATATCAGCTTGTTGTGTCCATATGACTCCATGGTGCCATATACGTCCCGGCCGCGAGCTCTGGACTGGACCTCCGATGAAAACTGTACTTTTCCAACAAGCTTGTTTCAATCTTTAATAGTACTTGACCCTTTAGCAAGAGAAGTTGGAAGAACTCAAACTCTCAGAGACTTTGGTGTTAAATGAGAACTAAGGCTAGGGTCAGACGAAAGCATTTTTCCCCGCGAACGTGAAAAAGTGCGTCCGAACGCATTGACGTATTTTTTCACGGATACGCAAAAACGGTCAGACGACGTGCATTTTCGGGCGTGATTTTGTACGGATCGTCAATAAAACTCTTTTTGCGTCTGGACGTTATGTAGGCTGGACATTAGCAGAGTCTGACATCTTCTAATCACGCAAACACGCCGCTATGCCGCAGCTGCGCACTCAGTACGTCAGTACTAGCGGTTCTGCGTTCTCAAACAAATGCGTTCAAATTCCACTTGCGTTGCATGGCCGGACTTTTGTGCGGCCGTACATCGTATATTGGCCGTCATTGCCCGTCATCTGCTGCTAGTGCGGCCGTAATTATGTGCGCCAGAACGCACGTTAAAAGTGCGCTGGTCTGACCCCAGCCTAACTGCTCTTTCTTGACGGGTCATTGTCATTTGGAGGCTAGAGGTGTCTGAATGATTTGACTATGACTTGACTTTAATTTTTCCAGGAATATGGTTTTTTTGTTTTCTTCTTAAAAAACATATTTCTGCCTTGGCAGTTCATATTATTTTTAAGGGTAACAAATGATGGAGAAGAAATAACACACAGCTCACACATCTCCTCCTGAAGCCTTTCGTGATGCCTGGTTTCTTTTGATCGATGGAACCTATAATGAGAAACAGAATTCCCAAATCTTATATATTGTAACCACACACAATTCACATAGTGGACATTCATTAGAAATAACTATTATTTTATGTCAAACATGGACTAGATTTACTCATTCTATATATAAAATTGGACAATGAGAAACCCACTTGGGTTATGAGTAGGGATGAGCCGAACACTCCCCGAGTTCGGTTCGAGCCCAAACCCGAACTTCCCATTTGTTCGGGACCGAACCCGAACCCGAACCCCCATGCAAGTCAATGGGGCTGAAAATTCGGTTTTTTAGAGTGCCCTCCAAGAGGGCATATATGCTACATATTTGCCATAAAAGGTGTATGGGGGTCCGGGTATTGCCCTGGGGGACAGGAAACAAGGACAAAAAGTTAAAAAAAACCCGTTTTTAACCACTTGGCTGCTATGGACGCGCTCAGTGCGTCCAGCCAAGTGGTTCTCCTGTGCTACGGACGCGCTCAGCGCGTCCGAGCACAGGAGGCAGCAATCCGCCGGATTCCGGCGGATTGCTGCGCCACCCCAGTGCGGGCTGACATCTTGGATGTCAGCCCGTCAATCCGGGAGCCCGGCGGGGACATTAGATGTCATCGCGGCGACGCGATGACATCTAATGCAGGCGCCCCCCCCGCATGTGCGGAGGAGGCGCCTGAAAGGGAGGGGGGAGGTCCTTCGGACCTCTCTCCCTCCCGATCGCCGGGGAGTAGCAAGTTAAAACAGACACCGCTTGGAAGGGCACAGCCTGCCCTTCCAAACGGTGGCTCTCATTAACCCCTGGGGAGCCAGATCACGAATCGGCGCTGAAAAGCGCCGGTTTGTGATCCTTTCCCGGAGCTGGCCGACATCTTGGATGTCGGCCAAGCCTCCGGGAACTCCCCCTGAGGACTGGCATCATCGTGCATAGCACGATGACGCCAGTCCTGGAGTTAACCCCTAGCTGCCACCAACGGTGGAGATAGGGGATTCCAATGAATCCCCTATCTCCCGATCCGTGGCAGCTAGGGGTTAATGTTTGGTACTGTTGGATCGGCCAGAGCATGGCCGTTCCAACGATACCAAACACCACTGTGAAAAAGTTTCTAAAAAAAAATTAAAATTAAAAATAAAAATAAAAAAATATTAAAAAACAAAATTCTAAAAAAAAAAAAAAAGTTTTTTTGTTTTTTTTTGTTTTGTTAATGCAGCAATATTGTTCCCATTTCAATTATAATGTGAACAATGAGGCTGCACTAACAATTTTTGTATGCGGTGCGTTTGTTAAAAATCGTGTAATTTTCCCCAAAAAAAAATGTAACGAGACCCCATCTCTAATTTTTTTAACAAGCGCACCCCATACAAAATATAACCGCAATTGCTCGCATGTTAAAATGTGAAAAAAATACACTTTACACGTTGTAAATTATTGAAAATTCATATTTTATTGCATTTTTTGTTATAATATACAGACAGGTCATGACGTATACATATAATAATGACATATTATGAATCTGCCGAGTCTGACGGAAAGAACGATATACAATATGTCTGGGTCATATACTAAAATAAGCCTTCAAAACGCATTTAAACATGATGAGCAAAATCGGTAAAAATGACCTCAGCACAGAGGCGGGAAATGCCTCAGCAGCGAAAGGGTTAAAGGGACAGTGAGTTTTCCATGAAATAAGGGTTAAAAATAAAAATGAAAAATTCCTTCAAATATCGTGCCTAGGAGGTCCCCAAAACCTGCCTGTGAAGTGGCGGATTTCTAGGATGTATAGAAATATGTAAAGACCAAAAAATGACATTTCAAATGACGGTAAATGCTTTTCCTTTAATCTATCCATAAACAACTGCTTGGGGCGGCAGTCTGTATGAAAAGAGGAGACATTTTCGGACACGCAGAAAAAGTTTACTGATTTTTTGGCGGTGAAAAGCAGGAGAATGGAAACTTCTTGACCAAAAAGCTGATTTGGAAAGTGAGATAAATGGGAGAATTTTTCTGGTTTGGCTATTTTGACCTAGAATTTTCACTTCTCCATTTATTCTCCTGCTTTTCACCGCTCTCTGAATAACCCTGTGAATGTTTAATCCCGAGGTGAAAAATAACATTGCTTTAGATTTTTTTCAAACACCAGTTAAATGCAGCATATTAGGATGTTTTAGGGAAATTAATTCTCAAATCTCAATTAGAAGCAGACACCACCCCACCCTCAGTATATTGTACAATGTATCAAATTGATTACCAGACTAAAAACACCTGGTGTTATGCCCGTTTGTGAACAGAGGTCATTTAGAGTTGATAATCTTTCCACGTACACATTAGTTTTTAATTCAATATCTAATAAACCGTTGCTTATAATATTCTGCAGTAAAGAGTCTCTTTATTTCTAGATTTTTTAGTATTTTTTTAAGCATTTTCTATACTTTTTTCAAAATTTCTTTTTTTTTTTTGAACCCGAACCGAACATGCCCAAAAAGTTCGAAATTTGCGAACTTTCGAACTGCCAAAGTTCAGGTCGAACTCCGAACCGTCCAAACCCGAACAGCTCATCCCTAGTTATGAGATGAAGAATACAGACATAAAATACCATCAGAAAGGAGATCCAGGTCCATCCCATTGCAAGTCTAATTAAGTATGTCCTTGCAAGTATCACTTAACCCTGTCATGTCCAGGTTTATTTCCAAAAAAACATTGTCAGGAACCAGTGGGTTTTTGAAATTCATTTTTAATTAATTAAACAGTAAGAAATATTTGGGGATATTTTTAATGAATTTCTTACTGTAATAACCTATTTGAGAGGCAGATGCTGCCATCTTGTCGCCAAACAGAAAAACTGCAGCACTGGGCTCAATGCAGGACCAGCTGGGGAGATGTCAATTAGAAACATAGAAACATAGAAAAATGTTGGCAGATAAGAACCTTTCGGCCCATCTAGTCTGCCCAATTACATGGATACTTTACCTGGATTTATCTTTTGTTTAGGATAGCCTTATGCCTATCCCATGCCTGCTTAAATTCAATTACTGTTTTGGCCTCTACCACTTCAACTGGAAGGCTGTTCCATGTATCCACCACCCTCTCAGTAAAATAATGCTTCCTGATGTCACTTTTAAACCTTTGCCCCTCTAATCTAAGACTATGTCCTCTTGTTTTGCTACTTTGTTTCCTTTTAAATATACTCCCTTCCTCTACCTTGTGGATTCCCTTTACGTATTTAAATGTTTCTATCATATCTCCCACATTCCCAGTTGGATTTGAAAAGTGTTAGCACTCTGGGGCATCAATCCCACTGTGCTAAAATTCTAGGGGCATGTTCTGGAGACCAAATGTATTTTGTTTGCAATAAAATTAAATTCCTTTGCATTGCTCCTGTGAGCACCCTATTGACTACACTCGGTATCAGGGCACCAGAAAGTACCTTGCAGATCATGTATAGTTGATCTTGTTTTATAGGTTAAGGTATAAATTAACATAATAAACATGTTGGTTTTCTTTTTTGTATGTGAGGTTGTTTGTGTTTCAGTAGGTCATCCCAAATCTCAGTCAAGAGCTATGATTTCTATGAGTGCATTATTCATTAAATTGCAGAAACAATAGTGACATCAGAAGACGAGTACTTTTATAAATTTGCTATCGATGACACGGCAGTTAAATTGTTAGCACTCTTAATAAACGAAAACTGATATTAGCAATTTTGGGGGATATTTTATAAGCATTCGATACAGATAAATGGCTCACACATGCTATAGATACATTACTAAGTTTTTCAAAATTAACTTTCTAACTCCTTCATCACCAAGTGATTTTCCATAAAACCACTGGAAGGACCCAGTGGTTTTTTTGGAAAACGACTTTCTATTTCCCAAAACAGTAAATATACACAGTGTTGTCTCCTTTCTTTATGTTCGCTGTAGATAAGTCCTATGTGAAACGCAAAGGGCTCCCTCTGCTGGCCAAAAAACTATACTACAATTACATTTTAGCTTGAGCTCCGCGGTTCCATGAAGGAAAAATTGCTTTGAAAATAATTTCAGCTCATCAGCTGTCATGTCTGATGTGTTGAAATTTCAGGGGCATGTCCTGGAGCCTGTCTGGAAATGAATTTCACTTGCAATCAGCAAAATTCCTTTGCATTGCTCCAAAATATGAGCAGATCGAGTATACTCGATACTGGGGTACCAGCAGGTGCTTTTGAGGATTGAGTATACTCAATTTTGGTAATGAAGGGTTTAAAAAGGAGTGACTATCCAACACTGCCCTTGTTCTAATATTTTATTCTTTTCTATTTAAGAAATCATTTAACATAGTTATCTCCCTATCAGTGCGAAGAGTTGTTTATGGAACTTTAGCAGCATTTTAAAACCATTAATTCCTGTATAGTTTTGGGAAGTTCAATAATCAGTACAATAAAGCCGCGATGAAAAGTAACTTTCAAAACAGCACATTCATTTGAATTTTTTTTTATATATAAGTGCAGCCTTTTGGTAATACTGTTCACAGTGGCCCATTTAATTTACAAGGTAATTATTAGGCTGCTTCAAGAGAAAAGTGAAGTGGATTTAAATGGATGAATTCAGTTAACTGCTGTACAGTATGTCTTGCGGAAAAAACCTCATGACATTTTATGTGTATTTGTATGTAAGAGCAGGAATTTAAAGAGACACAGCGAGTACCATAACCACATACCCACCACCAGAAGAGCTCATGTTTTGGTATAGTGAAACGGTCACAATAATTCTCTGAAATTTTTATATTTATTCCATTGTTCGCTTTAGTTTTTTCATTAAACCACAATATGATTCCACAATTAATTTCTCTTACGAAATTAAAGTATATTTCTTTACCAACTCTTAGCATATTTCTCTATCGCTATCATCATCGAGTATAATTGATCATCAAAAGCACCTGTAGGAGCCCGGAGATCGAGTATATTCTATCTGGTTTGATTTGGGAGAAACACAAAGGAATCTCATTTATTGCAAATGAAACTCAGTTTCAAATGTCCACCAGATCGTGCCCCTAAAATCTCGACACATTGGACATGACAGGCTATGTGTTGAAATTATTAGAAAAGTTTTGAGATCCATTTTTCCATTCCGGAAACACAGAGCCCTAGTTAAGCGTAAATGTAGTGGTGTTTTTTGGCCAGCAGAGGGAGCCCTGTGCCTGTCAATAAGGGATCACTTACAATGAACATAAAGTGAGATACAACTGTATAAATTTACTATGTGGGTAATGCAAAGTCATTTTACATAAAACCACTGGGTCCAGACAGTGGTTTTATGGAAAATCATTTAGCGGTGAAGGTGCTAAACCATGAAAAATGGCTATTCCAAGTCATTGAGTCCAATACAAACATCTGCACTCTTTTTCTTTGTATAAAAAAATTGTCCTCTGCTCTTTGAGTCCCATATTTCCACACTAAACAAAAACAGAGGTTTTTAGGTTACTTAACCCCTTAATGAGAGGTGGGTAGCGCCGGTCAGGAGGGGGTTAACGCCGGCGGGGTGCACTAGTACGCCCTGCTGCCAGGTGCTGCGATGGGCCTCTCCTTTGACCTGCCTACGCAGCTGACACGCGACGCATGTCATTGGCTACAGGGGCACGGCCTGAGTTCGACTTCGGGAGGGGATGAAGCAGCCCATAGAAGTCAACGGGTCTTCCAAGCCCACCCGCTGGAGGGGCATGGCACACCCTGCTGTGGGAAAGGGTTAAATGATCATTAACCCCTTAACGCTATGGCTTGTGCTGGCAGCATTTGGGCTTAAATGAGGCAGGGCGACATAGCACTCCCTGCAGATTTCTCCAGCCTTCTTTCCCTGACCAAATACTGTCATTGGCTACCGGGGAACTACTTGAGTTCAGGCAGCCCCTCTGCAGCCAATTATGGTGATCGCCCACTCGGAAAGGGAGGAAGGGGCAGCAGAGGAGGGCCAGAAAGCCACGAGTGTGTTATGTATTTAAGCCCATCTGCCACCAGGTCTGTGGCATTAAGAGGATAACATATGGTGCTAATTTCACCAGGAATGGAGTGCATGATAGATATTTATGTGTTTTTAACATATTATTCTTTTGCATAGGATGTGGAGAACTGGCCTTACTGGCATGAAAATAATTAGTTAATCACAAATCGCTCATTATTATTGCTAATCTTAACCCTTTGCTGCCACAGGGAGTACCATGCGGGCGGGTAGGAATGAACGCTGATGGTGGCATAACACACCCTGCTGGTGTCTATGGGCTGCGACAGCACCACCCACCAATAGGTGCACTACAGGCGTCTTCGGCTGATCTCAGACCATCCCCCTACAGCCAATGCGTCGCGCTGCGGGCAGCAGCCGGCAAGTGGAGCGTACTAATATGCCCCACTGGTATTAACGTCCGTCCCGCTGGGCACAACCCGCCCCGCGGTAAAGGTACAGTAATGAGAATAAACAAATAGATAACTTTTTAAAAAAACAACATAAACCTGTTATAAATTGATTTTGAGTATAGTCTGAGCTAGACGGACTCCAAGAGACCTGAGCACTCACTCGCAAATCGCAGCAGTAAGAGGAATTGAGGAAAAACAGAACACGTTATCAATGGAAAATCTGTATATATTAGCTTGTAATAAACAATTCTTTCAGTATGACCTTATCTGCCTTTTCCTCCTTAAACGCGAGCACATTTTACTCGAGGATACGTGCGAATTGTCTCACATTTAATACTGTGCGATTTCAACCTCTAGCATTTTCATATGTCATGAATTTGTATATTTATATATATATATAAAAACGGGGCTAAATACTCTAAAAATCAGAGATTAAAGTAAACTATTTTTTGGCAGCATGTGGTGTTCTTTTTATTGAAATCTATACATCAGTTGTGAGATAATTATTGTGCTACGTTCTTAAACACATATTTCTTTCTTGCCAAATAAATCCTGCTGACCTCTTGCTGCTTATCCAGAAACTTGATTAATTATGTTCATACTGCCTAGCATCGAATAATTGGATTTATAGCTGATCTGGATTTTTATCAAACATATTTTATATGGGGCCTTGCGTGTTGTTGCCAATCAACATATTTTTATACAGGGAGAAAAAAAAAAAAACATGATATCTGTAATAGTCTCCACTGCTGGGACTGCTTAAAGGGCATTTGCTATTTGTGCTCGTTTTCTGTTTCCAAATCATTGTATTAAGGATTTTTTAAAGTATCTGATCAATTACTCCTGCCCATATACTTATAATAACTAATACTTTATTTTTATAGCGCCAACATATCACGCAGCGCTGTAAAAGATATGTGAACAAGGTGGTGGTGAGACATTAGAACCACAGACATAGCTGAACAAGGATGACACAGTATGATTGGACACCATGATCCCAAAGGAACTTACAATTTATAAGGTATATATATATATTTGTATATAAAATACAAAACAGCAATAGGTTGCACTCAACCTCAAAACTAAGCGGGTGCATCTAAGACATCAAATACAAAACACCAAGAAAAAGCACTCCATATTATTAACCACCTTCTTCCATCATTTTCTGTGAAAAAAAACACAGTTTTAAAAAATTCTCAAAAAACCTGACTGAGGTAAAATGATGGGGATTCAGTACACAAAGTTATGATCATAATTTGCTTAAGCCTGTCACCGTCGCCAATGTACCCCATCTTTGACAGGTCCTATCTACCTTGACCGAGTCCGCACTTACAGGATCTACTCACCCTGGAGCTCCCCAGCAGCTCGAGGCCTTCATAGGCTGTCATGGTGGAGCACCTGTGAACAGGGAGGGGTGTATACCAAATGGGAGTTGGCAGCTCTCTATATATAAAATACAAAACAGCAGAAGGATGCACTCAACCTCAAAACTAAGCGGGTGCATCTAAGACATCAAATACAGAACATCAAGAAAGAGCACTCTTTATTATTGACCACCTTCTTCCATCATTTTCTGTGAAAAAAAACCACAGTTTTAAAAAATGCTCAAAAAAACTGACTGAGGTAAAATGATGGGGATTCAGTTCACAAAGTTATGATCATAATACCGCCAATGTACCCTATCTTTGACAGGTCCTATCTAACATGACCGAGTCTGCACTTACAGGATCAACTCACCCTGGAGCTCCCCGGCAGCTCGAGGCCTTTATAGACTGTCATGGTGGAGCACATGTGAACAGGGAGCAGTGACTGTGAAAGGCTTAAGCAAATTATGATCAGAACTTTGTGAACTGAATCCCCATTGTCACGACCCACTACGCGCGCTGCTGCGCAAAGACGCCGGGTTAAGCCGCTCACTATCTGTCTATCCTAGACCCAGATAATCACACGCTTATCTACCCGTCCCAGCCACACTTTCTCTCACAACAGGCACGTAGAGCGCGATATACTGATCCCAGGATTGCAACGCAGTACAAATCTTCTCTTGAAGCGGGTACTGACTACATCTCCCACAATCCCTGAGCTCACTTTCTTATTCTATTAGTAACGCTGCCACCAGTCCTCATGGACACTACGCACATTGCAACAGGAGACGCAGGGCTTAGCAGCCGCACTATCCTAGACTCGGACAGTGACTACAGATCCCCACAATCCCCTGCCGTTTCCTGACGACCGCAACACGCAATTTCTTATATATAACCGAGCTTAAAGCAAATAGCAATACTCCCAATCTCTTAGTTAGCGTGGATCTCATCAGCCAGAATCAAAACTTAAATACTTTTTGTTTATTTATGATATAGAAAGAATCACAGTGCTTTGTTACATAAAAAATTATAACTAGAATAAATCAATTAATTACACACTACACAGCAAATAAAAGAAAAAGGGTTAACCACAGAGCAATTACTTACGAAGAGCTATTCATTAAGCTAGCTGTCAGGATTGCCACGCTCTGGCCCCTGTCACCCACGCCAATCCCGCACTATGAACAATGCACCTTCCTGAATTCTAACATTATGGCCCTGGATCCACACCTGCCATTCATCCTCCCTGATTAGCCCTGCATATAAGGGAGTCCCGCCCTCAACCCTGGACTTCCACATTGAAGTTCCTGACTGCGATACCTACCTGCCAAAGCTCCCTGAAACCTCCTGACAATGTCCTGAATTCTTCAACCCAAGACTCCTAGAACCTTCTGTATTATCTGGACATTCATCTGCCTCATATACCGGTACCTTTCCAATCCTGCTCCCCTTCTGCCCCCCATCTAGGATCCCCCGTGTACCAGACCCTTTGCTGAACCCTGACCATTCCATTGCCTGTTCCTTGTCTGATTCTATGCCACCTTGTTTATATACAATAAACACCCTTTGTGATTCTGAACCTGCCTCCATCACTGCATCCTGGGCTCACAACCCCATCCTGCTACACCAACCGCAGTCTACACGTGACACTAGCATCAATAGTCTCCTGGAGCCTGGAGATAGAGCATGGACAGATCAGTCCTCTTTCGAAGGTACCCCAAGTCATCAGCCAAAGCACATGGCCAGTTTTCAGAATTTATTCATTTCCTGATCCTTCCAACCTACCCACAAATGGCCCAGGCTCTAGTACTACATATTATTATTATTATTATTATTCTTTATTTATAAAGCGCCAGCATATTCCGCAGCGCTGAGAGTGCCCTTCTCGCTCGTGCTCAGTACTCTGGGCAATTAATATTTAATTGCCCAAAAGTGTCCATCTCTCCCCCAGGGATCAAGGATGTGCTTCCTGTCTTTGAAGATAGGGCCTAAATCTTGTTGCCGGGTCGGCTACCAAGGTGTGACGAACAGGATACACAATATGTCCAAGTACAAAAGACATTCCATTTTACAGCTACGTGTTATATCCACACCCCAGGGGAGCAAGCTAACCATTTTAATTACCTTTTTAGCAGGTCTTCCTCAACAGCTGTGGACCCAGAGATACACTTACCAAATGGTCAGACACAAATATGAATATAACGATATGGAGGAGATATACATATATATATAGGCACTTAGACACAAATACACAGGCAGACCCTGATATAGATAGAAATACAGATCTTATCTGCCACACCCATCATTTTACCTCAGTCAGTTTTTTTGAGCATTTTTAAGACTGTGTTTTTTTTCACAGAAAATGATGGAAGAAGGTGGTTAATAATATGAAGTGCTCTTTCTTTGGGTTTTATACATATATATATATATATATATATATATATATACAGGGCTGCCATCGGAATGTTGGGGGCCCCTTACTAATCTATTCGTCAGACCGCCCTTCCATCAGTAAACTGATAAAAAATTTAATTATTTTGGATTCTCTTCCCATCCAGTAAGGGGAAAAAAGTGTTCCCTGGGGACAGAGTGATCACTCTGCACCTCTACCTGGGGCAGACCACACTAATCGCTCCCTGAGTGATGAGTCATGAGTGCTCTGCTGGCCTCAGATGCCACGGACCACAGGGAAATGTGTTGATATCTTGGTCGGTCAGTCCTAGGTGGCATCGGATACTCTTACATCTGTGGCACTGAGACAAACTGCACAGGGTTTGGCCAGGGACCCTTAGAGCCACTGGGCCCTTGAACGTAACATGGGCCATTACCCCCTCTTGGCTCCCCTGTATATATACTGTGAGTTAGGTGTGTACACATCCTAAGGTGTCTAGCCCTGGAAAATAGTCCCCAGTCTCCCTCTGTGATCACTCTGTCAACCAGCAGGATCTCGTAAGAGGCGAGATCCTGACTTTCATGTGACCTGGCAGGAGAAGCCTCCATGGAGTCCTGTCCCCAGCATCCACGAGCCTAGCGACCACTATGGGGCCGGCTGCTGGGCTCAGCACCTGCCCCACGATCTCATCGTGAAACCAGTACACAAAGAGGATGTTAGCGATCGCTAATTTTTCTCCTTAGCATCCCAGTTTTAGCTCAGGGCAGCCGATAGTGCCCTAGATGTTTTAGAACTACATCTCCCATGATGCTCAGCCACTCATTAGGTCAACAGAGCCTTGTGGGAAATGTATCTGTAAAACATATAGAGGGCCAAGGTTGAGCATCCCTGACCTAGAGAAAAAAATAAAGTTAAATGCAGAAAGAGGATCATGTTTCACAACATTATTTCTATATCGTCTAAATTGTAAAATATATTGTAATATAATATTTATTGGTCAGGAGACACGGCGAGATTAACTTTAACAGCTTTCCCGACACTGCGTCGAAGAACAGAACATAACCGCGATATCCACACACAGGTAGGGATGTGCGTTTCGGGTTTTGGAATTTCGGAATTTTCACAAAATATCCCGATTCGTGCTTTTGGATTCTGCCGATTTTCCGAAAATTTTCAGATCCAAAAACGGCAGATCAGAACAAATTTCCGAGTCGAAACGAAAACTTTTCAGAATTTTCGAATGGTCTAGAAATGTGTAAAATCGAAATTCATTTTCGTTCCATTTGTGATTTCGACTCCATTCCTGATTTCGGTTCCATTTCAGTAATTTCGAACATCGTATTTTTCAGTTATATCGCTGATTCTGTAATTTTGTATCATTCCCATCTCAAGGTATCCTTCCTGGAAATCCAGAGAAATCTCAATGTATCCTTCTCGGGAAACCAGAGAAATCTCAATGTATCCTTCTCGGGAAACCAGAGAAATCTCAATGTATCCCTCTTGTAAAACATGAGAAATCTCGATGTATCCTTCTTGTAAAACATGAGAAATCTCAATGTATCCTTCTGGTAAAACCAGAGAAACCTCAATGTATCCTTCTTGTAAAACATGAGAAATCTCAATGTATCCTTCTTGTAAAACCAGAGAAATCTCATTGTATCCTTCTGGTAAAACCAGAGAAATCTCAATGTATCCTTCTTGTAAAACATGAGAAATCTCAATGTATCCTTCTTGTAAAACATGGGAAATCTCAATGTATCCTTCTTGTAAAACATGAGAAATCTCAATGTATCCTTCTTGTAAAACATGAGAAATCTCAATGTATCCTTCTTGTAAAACCAGAGAAATCTCATTGTATCCTTCCTGGAAAATAAGAGAAATCTCAATGTATCCTTCCCAGGAAACCAGAGAAATCTCAATGTATCCTTCTTGTAAAACATGAGAAATCTCAATGTATCCTTCTTGTAAAACATGGAAAATCTCAATGTATCCTTCTTGTAAAACATGAGAAATCTCAATGGCAGAATTATCGTATCGACAGAATTATCTTATCGACAGAAATATCGAATCCGAAAAAACATTAGTTTACGTCAAAACGAATAGACACTTTGAAATGAGGAGAACAGATGTTCCGAAAAGCACGAAAATTTCCAAAATCACGAAAAAAAGTTGATACGAAAAACGAACCGAACAGAAACAGAAATTTACAAAATCCAAACGAACCGAATCAAACCGAAAAAAAAATCGGTGCACAAGTCTACACACCGGTCTGTGTTATACGTGTTACGAAACATTGATGTAGATCCCTTATTCTAAAAAGTATTATAATGGAATTCAAATAAATAATATTATATTAATAAAAATAATTAAAATCCCATTTGATGGAATAAATACTAATCTTCATTATGAAAACCCCAGGCACTCGCCACAATTGCATGTCTGTAAAATGTTTTATGGCCAGATATTTACCGGCCGCCCGGACGTCACCGATTTATTCATAAAGGCTATGTCTGCTAAAAAGGGGGAACACTTTTTGAATTAGGCTTTTCAGGATTTAGCGTAATGATTTATTCTGGACTCAGAATGACCTCATTTTATTAGCATCCAAACTCCTAAATCCCTGCGTACATGCGCTATCTGCAGACTTATCCATCTGCCTGATTTAGGTGGGATGCCACCACAGATAAATCTGTTCGGGCCACAAACTCGGTGGAGAAGACATCATTACAGACGGATAGAACGGCAGTAAATATCACGGAAATGCTCCGCAACGAGAATGAGTGGAAAATCACGCCGCATTGTATCCGCGGTATCTCTTATACCTATGCTTTATGTTTAAGAAAAACATTATATTAATATATGCATTTCCAGATGCAGAAAAATAAGGTTTAAATAAAGTAATATTAAAAGCATTGCCTCCATCTCTTATTTCTGTCTTTTTAATGTTTATTTTTTTTTTGTCTTTATGTAATCTTAATTGTCCATTTACTATTGTAAAACACTGCATAAACTGCTGTAGAAAAGATGAATAAATAATAATAATAATAATTTAGAATTACATACAGTATTTTAATATAATTATATAAAATATATATTAGAAAATTTGTATATATAATACTAAAATAATGTTATAAAAATATTATACTAAAATACAGCAATATATATAATACTAAAATAATGTTATAAAAATATTATACTAAAATACTGCAATATACACATATATATAATACTAAAATAATGTTATAAAATATTATACTAAAATACTGCAATATATACATATGTATATATAATACTAAAATAATGTTATAAAAATATTATACTAAAATACTGCAATATATATAATACTAAAATAATGTTATAAAAATATTATACTAAAATACTGCAATACATATATAATACTAAAATAATGTTATAAAAATATTATACTAAAATACTGCAATATATACATATATATATAATACTAAAATAATGTTATAAATTATTATACTAAAATACTGCAATATATACATATATATATAATACTAAAATAATGTTATAAAATATTATACTAAAATACTGCAATATATACATATATATATAATACTAAAATAATGTAATAAAATATTATACTAAAATACTGCAATATATACATATATATAAATAATAAAATAATGTTATAAAAATATTATACTAAAATACTGCAACATATACATATATAATGCTAAAATAATGTTATAAAATATTATACTAAAATACTGCAATATATATATATAATACTAAAATAATGTTATACAAATATTATACTAAAATACTGTAGATATATATTTACTAAAATACTGTAATGAAAATATGTATAATACCAAATTAATGTTAGAAAATAGATATTAAACTAAAATACTGTACTTATTTCAGTCTTTTTAATGTTTTGTTTGTCTTTTTATACATTTAATTTTCCGATCTATATTGTAAAGCTCTGTGGAAGCTGTTGTATAAGAAGAATAACTAGTAATAATAATAATAATAATATAATAATGTCACATGCATGTCATATTAGCACAATTTTTGTGGAATATTTTTGGGGTAGTTTTTTCCATTCTGGCTTCACCTGATTTTCTTCAATTTATTATTTTAAAACATATTGGCCCCTATTACATTCTTCACGCTAACGGTAGCGCTCACCTGCGTGAGCGCTACTGTTAGCTGCGGTATTTATCGCATATTACAATCCAAACAGAAACGGGTTTAAAAACCTGTTTGCGTTTGGGACCTCGCGCTGTTCAACGCGAGGTCACTGCACTTTGCGCTCCCTATACATAACATGGGGAGCGCAAAGTGTTAATCAGCGCTGGATTACAATGTCCCAGCGCTGATTAACGCCTGGCTCTGGTCAACGAAAAGTTAACCAGAGCCAGAACCTGGTGTTAACAGATTCCGCTGGTGCAGAATCCGTTAACACCAGCTTAAAAATAAAATTAAAAAAATCCCATACTCACCCTCTGTCCCGTGGCGAGGACGGCGGCTCCTGTCGCCTCCTGCGGCCGGCGGGAGCAGGGAAAGAAGGGGGAAAAAGTCCCCTCCGTCTTTTCCTGCATATCCCTTCGCCAACCGGCCGGATCTCGCGATGCGAGATCCGGCTGGTCACGTGACCGGCAGAGGGGAGCTCAATGGAGTCCTATGGGTTCCATTGAGAGGATACGCGTGACTGCGCTCAGCGCTGCCGCGTGCATCCTGATTTTTAACGCTCGCTAACAATGCAGGCAGCATTTTTTGCACCTGCATTGTAGTCTGGCATTAAAACGCGGGCACAAGGGGGGAAACTGCGGGTGCAGTTTTTCATCCTCTGTGCTCGCGCAGGAGCGTAACAGGTGCCATTGAGTCACTCTTGACACTGCATATTTAAATCCTGCAGCCGCTGCCTGAGTTTATCTTTTGTGCGTTGCCATTGCAACGTTGGTGATGTTAGATGGTATCGGCGACATCAGCAGATGCTGGCGTTTTCTGAATAAACCCCTATGTGTTTTTAATCCAATTAAATAAATTAAATAAATCATAAAAATATCTAAAATATATATAACAATTAAATAAATTAAAAAATAAAATATATATAGCAATGTACGCAGCAGTTCTCTTATTCTTTTGGAAACTTAGACTCCGACTCGCTCCATCTACAATCCACATTCTCAAACCTTTTAGGTGTGTTGTTGTGGAACAGCAGTAAAAATACAGGCTGACCTTTAACGTGCGTCTCCATCATTGGTTATAATAGAGTCTGACCTTTCAGACATGCCTGTGTCATTAGCGTCTTATCCAGATGGATTTTGCATGAAGTGGGCAGACATGGCCCTGACGTGTAGACTGTCCAGGCAGTGAAACAGTCAAGTTCTAATAACACAAGGACAGATGGCTGGATGAGAATGACTCACGTGCAGCATCTGCTGATAGCTCCTTTATGTCTCCTGTGGATCCCCCGGGACTGACCTCATCAGCCACTTCCCATTTAGGAGGGAAAGGCTGCATATGGGATTACACTTCATGTCTGCAATAGATCAGACACGGTATGATATCTATACTTCACCTGTTCTACTCGCTTTGATACTCTTTTAAATTATGAGCACATCCGAAACAATGAATGCTTTTACTGTTTAAAATTCAATGGGCTTCAGATTACGTCAGAATTAACAATTTTCTTACATTGTGACCAAACATCTTCTAAGCTTCTTTTAGTATACTGTATATATATTTATTTATTTATTTATAAAGGATTTTACCAGGAAGGATACATTGAGATTTCTCTCGTTTTCAAGTATGTCCTGGGTTCAAGAACATTGAAATTTTACAGTTGTTACAGAAATACAAAGTAATAAATGCAAGATATTAAAAACAAAACACAAATATACAGATTAACACGGAAAATAAATATGTAAGTAATATAGTTACTATGTTACATGTTTACAGGTGCATTCTGTACCGAGGTATGCTAGTAAGGAGCTCTTGAGTGACTTTAGACTGGGGGAAGATTTGATGGTGTCTGGAAGGTTATTCCATAAATGCGGTGCTCTGTAGGAAAATGAGGATCGAGCCACTTTCTTTTTGTATTGCAGTATTGCAAGTAAGGTGCTGGTCCTGGATCGGAGGTTATAGGATGAGGGAACTGCTAGGGGAAGCAGACTATTCAGGTAGGGTGGCAGCTTCCCAGAGAAGCTCTTAAACACCAGGTTGGAAAGGAGAAGGGTGCGTCTAGATTCCAGTGATGGCCAGTTTAGCTCTTTTAACATGTTACAATGGTGGGTCATGTATAGGGATGAGCCGAACACTCCCCGAGTTCGGTTCGAGCCCGAACCTGAACTTCCCACCATTTGTTCGGGACCGAACCCAAACCCGAACCGGAACCCCCATGCAAGTCAATGGGGCTGAAAATTTGTTTTTTTAGAGTGCCCTCCAAGAGGGCATATATGCTACATATTTGCCATAAAAGGTGTATGGGGGTCCGGGTAGTGCCCTGGGGGACAGGAAACAAGGACAAAAAGTTTTAAAAAAAACATTTTTAAAGGTACAGTGAGTTTTCCATGAAATAAGGGTTAAAAATAAAAACAAAAAATTCCTTCAAATATCGTGCCTAGGAGGTCCCCATAACCTGCCCGTGAAGTGGCGGATTTCTAGGATGTATAGAAAAACTTAAAAACAAAAAAATGACGTTTCATATGACGGTAAATGCTTTTCCTTTAATCTATCCATAAACAACTGCTTGGGGCGGCAGCCTGTATGAAAAGACAGTTTAGGACGCGCAGAAAAAGTTTAGTGTTTTTTTGGGCTAAATTATTGTGAAACTTATGCAGGCTTTGGATGAAAGTAACAATAGGTGCTTTAAAATTGGGCTTTTAGCATCGGCAACAGTGCCGTCACACCGTAACCCCTCTGAGGATATGAATCTGATACAGGCGTCAATGGCAGTGCACCCAGATATTGTGCCTTTAGTGCCAGGCATGCAAGTACTATCATACAGTAACCCCTCTGTGGTATTGTGGAAGAGTGCAGGGGTGGACCATGCGGTCCTATATTGAAAAGATATGAATCTGGGAATGGGCGTCAGTGCACCCAGATATTGTGCCTTTAATGCCAGGCCATCAAGTATCATCATACAGTAACCCCTCTGTGGTATTGTGGAAGAGTGCAGGGGTGGACCATGTGGTCCTATATTGAAAAGTTTTTGATCTGGTGGTAATGGGCGTCAGTGCACCCAGATATTGTGCCTTTAATGCCAGGCCATCAAGTATCATCATACAGTAACCCCTCTGTGTTATGGTGGAAGAGTGCAGAGGTGGATCTTGCGGTCCTATATTAAAAAGACATGCATCTGGTTAAGGCGTCAGTGCACCCAGATATTCTGCCTTTGGTGCAAGACTGCCAGGCCAGCAAGTATCATGATACAGTAACCCCTCTGTGGTATTGTGGAAGAGTGCAGGGTTGGACCCTGCGGTTCAAAAAATTAAAATGATATAAATCTGGCACAGGCGTCAGTGCAGCCAAATATTGTGGCTTTCATGGCAGCAAGTGCCTTCACACCGTAACCTTTTTGTGGTATTGTGGAAGAGTTCAGTGCTGGAGGTTTTGTGAATGCAGAAGAGGACATCCCCTATCTATTCCGTTACTTCAGCATCCGGGGATTGATAGCTGCTGATCCAGGACTGATTCATTTTTATAAATGTCAGCCGATCTACAGAGTCGGTGGACAGACGCACTCTTTTGTCTGTGACAAAACCTCCAGCGGCACTGAATGTCCTTTTGGAAAGCACGCTAGATGAAGGGCAACCTAGTAGCTGCATAGCATATTGGCTAAATTCTGGCCAGTGATCCAATCTCAACACCCAGTAAGCCAGTGGATCATCTGCTGGAAAGGTATCCAGGTCTGCCCTTGCCCCTAGGTAGTCCTGCACCATATGGTGAAGACGCTGGCAATGGGTGCCTACATTTGACGTTCCTGGGCGTCGAGGACTAAAAAAATTTAAAAATGCATCAGTCAAGCAGCCCTGGCCTTCACCGCTATTCCTCTGATCACCTGCAGCCTCAGAAGCACGTGTGTCAGCACTTGGTAATCTAACAGTGCCTGGAAAGGTGTTACACAAGTTTCGCTTTAGAGCGTCCTCAAGTTTTGTCATCCTGTGCTCCCTCTGTGCGGGCAGGATGAGCTCTGCAACTTTCCCCTTGTATCGTGGATCATGAAGGGTTGCCAACCAGTAATGATCCCTCTCCTTGATAGCACGAATCCTGGGGTCCTTTAGCAGGCTTTGCATCAATTAGGGAGCCCATGCAGCGTAGGTTGGAGGTGGCATTAGCTGCCGAGTCTTCCTGGTCAATGAGGATGACCATATCGTGCACTTCCTCCTCCCAGCCACGCACAAGCCCTTCTGTTTCTGGGCACACAAAACCCTCCCTTGAGGAATCCCCACCTTCAATGCTCCCACTACTTAAATAGTCCTCCTCCTCCTCATCCTCCTCCTGTCTGATCTGAGTAGGACCCGCTGGAATGCTGTCTGCGGAAAGACTGGGGCATTGAGAGCTAGGGAAGGTCTCCTCTTCCTCCCGCTGCTCTGCCTCTAGAGCCACATCTATAATTCCCCGCAGAGTGTGCTCCAGCAGGAACACTAAAGGAATTGTGTCACTGATGCAGTCACTGTCCCTGCTCACCATCCTCGTTGCCTCCTCAAATGGTGACAGTACAGTGCATGCATTGTTGATCATCAGCCACTGCGGGGGGGAAAAAAAAACAAGTTGACCTGAACCTGTCATTGTGCCATACTCACACAGGTACTCGTTGATGGCCCTCTGCTGCTTGTGCAGACGCTGCAGCATAGCTAATGTTGAATTCCACCTGGTGGGCATGTCACAGATCAGACGGTTTGTGGGAAGGTGGAATTCTCTTTGAATTTATGCCAGGCGACGCTTGCTGGGAATGACCGTTTGAAGTGGCTGCAGACTTTTCTGGCCTGGATGAGAAGCTCTGGCAGCCCTGGGTACTTGGTTAGGAAACGCTGTACCACCAGATTTAGGACGTGTGCTAGGCATGGTACATGCGTCAATTTACCCTTGCGTAGGGCGGAGAGAAGGTTGCTGCCATTATCGCAGATGATCATTCCCAGCTCAAGCTGGCGTGGTGTTAACCATCTCTGCACCTGCCCCTGCAGAGCTGACAAAATTTCTGACCTGGTGTGTCTCCTGTCCCCTAAACAAACCAGCTCAAGCACAGTATGGCATCTTTTTGCTTGAGCCATTGCATAGACCCTGTCAGGCGTGGGTTTAACTGCCACTTTGCCAGAGACAGAGAAGGAGGAGGAGGAGGAAGAGGTGGTGGTGGTGGAGCAGACAGACCTCATACAAGCAGCTTTCTGGAGGCATGGTGGAAGAACAAGCTCCAGCACAGAGCCCCGTCTTGGATCCCTACCAGCTGCAATAAGAGTTACCCAGTGTGCCGTGAAAGAAATGTAACGACCCTGTCCATGCTTGCTGGACCACGTGTCTAAAGTGACATGCACCTTGCTGCTGACTGCCTTTCCCAATGACTGGATAACATTGTCTTCCACGTGCTGGTATAGTGCTGGAATGGCCTTGCGTGAAAAGTAATGGCGTTTTGGAACCTGCCACTGTGGTACAGCGCATTCAGCAAATTCACGGAAGGGAGCAGAGTCAAACAGCTGGAAAGGCAGCAGCTGCAATGCGAGTAATTTTGCTAAGCTGGCATTTAGACGCTCTGCTTGGGGATGGTTGGGACTATATTTTTTCTTTCGCTGCAGCAGCTGCGGCAATGTAATCTGACTGCGTAAATCTTCAGCTACTGGGATGATGTCACATTGTGAGGAAGGACCTGCTGGTACATCCATTACTGTAGCATCATCCCTGTCGGTGGAGGTTGTAGGCAATTGCATGGCAGGACATACAGTGTGGGTAGAGACAGATGAGGAGGAGAAGGACCTACGCAAAGTTTTGCCCCAACGGGATGTGTGGCACTTGTTCATATGTCGCCTCAAGCATGTGGTACCCAAGTGTCTGGTGTTTATCCCACGCTTCAGCCTCCTCTGACATAGATTACAAATAGCAATGGTAGGGGCTGCACATTTATTAAAGAACGCCCAGACAGCAGAGTTCCTGCATGTGTTCTTTGAGACAACAGCGCTCTGCAATGGAGCAGCTCTGACATGTGATGCCTTGGACTGGCTAGTGCTACGGTTGGTCACAGAGGATGTTGTGCCTCGTGTTTGCTGTGCCTCCTCCTCCTCCCCCTCCTCCTCACTTGATTCCTCAGTTCGATCCGGCACCCAGGTGGAGTCAGTGACCTCATCATCATCAATGTCATCTTCACCCCCTATCTCCTCGTCACTGGAGCCAACTTGGCAGTATGCTGCAGCTGCTGGGGCAACATGAGTGCCAGTTATTTGTGTGTCATCACTGGCACCCCCTTCCTCTAGGTTGATTATACTCCCTTGCTCAACCTCAGAGATTGAATCAGAGCACTGTATTTGCTGCGCATCCTCAAGCAGCATGTCACTCTCATTGTAGTCAAACAATTCAGCTGACTCCTCCGTGTGTGATAGCAAGGCTACGGCAGGAGTAGCTGTGGACATGGAAGCTGCATTAGATGCTTTGGCAGCTGAGGTGGACTGTAAAGCACTAGAAGCCTGGCTGACAGAGGACTTGGAGGATGAGGATGGCCTGGTTAGCCAATCCACCAAGTCCTCTGTATGTTGCTGCTGCTTAAGACGGCCAGCACCAGTTAGAAAGGACAAGCGTGCCCCTGCAGAGGATGCACCACGTCCACCACGACCAGAGACACAGCCTCCCGACACAGGGTCTGCTTGCCCTCTTATCTGTGGCTGGGAGCGTCTGCCTGTCCTTTTTGTTCTTTCAGACATGGTGAGTGATATATAGATTAATATATACAGAACTCTGATTAAACTCTGGTATAAAGATTTAAATAACTCTGGTATAACTCAGTGAGACACACTGATAGCTGGCAGCCAGTGACAAGATACAGATCACCTTAATTCACAAATGTTTTAAATAAATTAGTGAGCCCCAAAATACAGCATGGTACTGTTTGTATGACGAGACACAGATCACCTTAATTCCCAAGTGTTTTAAAGAAATTAGTGAGCCCCAAAATACAGCGTGGTACTGTTTGTATGACGAGACACAGATCACCTTAATTCCCAAGTGTTTTAAAGAAATTAGTGAGCCCCAAAATACAGCGTGGTACTGTTTGTATGACGAGACACAGATCACCTTAATTCCCAAGTGTTTTAAAGAAATTAGTGAGCCCCAAAATACAGCGTGGTACTGTTTGTATGACGAGACACAGATCACCTTAATTCACAAGTGTTTTAAAGAAATTAGTGAGCCCCAAAATACAGCGTGGTACTGTTTGTATGACGAGACACAGATCACCTTAATTCCCAAGTGTTTTAAAGAAATTAGTGAGCCCCAAAATACAGCGTGGTACTGTTTGTATGACGAGACACAGATCACCTTAATTCCCAAGTGTTTTAAAGAAATTAGTGAGCCCCAAAATACAGCGTGGTACTGTTTGTATGACGAGACACAGATCACCTTAATTCCCAAGTGTTTTAAAGAAATTAGTGAGCCCCAAAATACAGCGTGGTACTGTTTGTATGACGAGACACAGATCACCTTAATTCACAAGTGTTTTAAATAAAATTGTAAACCTCAAAAAAACTTGCTGGCACAGTGACAAGACACACATCACCTAAATTCCCTGATATTTGGTCGAAATGAGACCCCCCCAGACCCCCCCAGTAGCGTGGCAGACCGTCAGTAACAACACACACAACTATCTCCTTTGAAATCTCCTCTGAAATGCGTGCAGAAGCGCTGCGTGGAAACCTTATATAGTATGCTGCGGGACTTAGCTCTGTGAGCCCATGATAGTGCAAAATTTGCCCAATCAGGACTCTGAGCAGTGATTGGCATAGTGTTCAACCAGTCTTGCACCAAACCTGTGGTCAGGTGCAAGGCTGTAGCCAATTACGAGCTTCAGGCAGTGGGAAAATGCATTGTGGTCCATTGTGGTCGAACATGCGGCGAACACCCGGAAATGTTCGGGGGTTCGCGATCTGCTCGAACAGGCTAAGTTCGGGTCTTACCCCGAACCGTCCGACCGCGAACAGCTCATCCCTAGTCATGTAGTTACATTGTAGCACAAAGCGGCAGAATGAGTTATACAATGTAGTAAGTTTCTGAAGGTGTGTTTGTGGGGCCGCTGCATACACTACATCTCCGTATTCAATATACATAAGGGATTATTCAGAGAGCACCGAATTGGCCACCGAATTACACCAAACGGCGAATCTCCCCATACGGTGCAATTACGTGGGTATTTGGCTATTAAAAAAGATGGCAACTCGCCAAATATTGGCGAATTGAAAGCAAAATACGGATGATCTTCGGCAGCAGTGAAATCCCCTATAAAGAAGCAATGGTTAATCAAATTCAGAGAACACCGAATAGCAGAGAAATGACAGTGAAATGCCCTGATTTTCAGTGATTTCGTTCGACAGGTCTAAATATTTATTTATTTATTTATAAAGTATTTTACCAGGAAGGATACATTGATAAATAGGTGAATCCCATAGGTTTCAATGTAAAAAAAAATTCCCCATTTTTCTTAAATATTTATTCAACTGTTTATTCTCTTCATTTGCAGCAAAAGTCTCTTTATTTATTTTTTAGTATTTTTTAGGCATTTCTCGTGATTTTTTTTTCATGAAAATTTTGATTTTACATTTTTTTTCTGCTTCCACAGACATGGATGACAAGTGACTGGGCATTGCCCGGCAGTGACTGTTTCACCGACATCTGCACAAATGAACAATAGTCTGCTACAAAATTCAAGCTGCAACAGACGTTTTTTTATTTATTTATTTTATTTTGAGAAAGTATTTTACCAGGAAGGATACATTGAGATTTCTCTCGTATTCAAGTAGGTCCTGGGTACGTTGCAGCTTGTCTTGTTATAGCATTGGAGCTAGGACCTGTAGGAGTAGATTAGACCCCAGAGCAGGTCACTCTTGCTAAATCTCACTGTTTTACTTTCTCCATACAGCAATCAGATCATCCACACACTCACAGAATGACCTGCATTATTTCGCTCTGTTGCCCCACCCACCCTCTCCATCCACCCTCCCACCCAAACCTGGTCCTAAACTGCAGCTCTCCTTTCTAGCTGCTTTAGCTTTTCTCTATGATTAGCCTTACTAAGCCCAAGCTTCTGGTCCTTCCCATGCAATCCCTACTATACTCTTTCTGGCCACCAGCTCCACCTTCCCTCTGCTCCCGTTTGTTTCACATAACCCCGTCCTTAGATTGTAAATTCATAGAATTTCTGGCTGATTACTTGGTTAAAGTGCTGTATTAGCAGGACAGTTATCTTGCGGACAGGGTTGTCTTTTCTTCATGTATCATTTACGTCTCATGTTTGTATTGTAAAAGCACTACACTACTGTATTGTAAAAGCACTACATTGTAAAGCACTACAGTAACAGGGTAATTCAAAGAGATTCGAAACGTCACCGCACGTTCCGTGACTTTTCGTTCTCTTCAATTCAGTTTGTTTTGCCGATCCCATTTTGGTGACCCTGCGGTTTATTCAGCAAGCACCACAGGGTCCCCGAATTGCAAGGAAAAGCTACCGCAAACCTGACGAAAACGAACCGCAAAACCCGGCGAACGCACACCAAAAACCCGCAAAATACATCTGGATTAACCTGCCGAAAACCACGGAAAAACCCGAGCAGGAGCCGATCACACGCAGCGAAGCCTCCGGAAAAAGCCGAGACCGCAGAAGAGTGAAGTGAATAAATTAGAAAAACAGTTTGCATGAATGATTGAAAAGTGAAACGCTGTTTGCAAAGAAACTACTGAGCGAAAATGTCTGAAATTTACATATGAGGTCCAATGAATGACAATAAAAAGGTATGTTACAGAAAAAATAAGTTCTTAAAAAAAATAAAATCTGACTTATAAAAAAAAATTCCAGAAAAATACTTAAAATATCCTAAAAATCTATAAATAAAGAGACTCTTTACTGCAGAATTTTAAAATGAATGGTTTATTAGATATTGAATTAAAACGGGAATATTTTTAACATTGAAGCCTATGGGATTCTCCTGAATAAACTTGCCGAATTAAACCACCGAATGGCAGGGCATTTCGGGAATCTTTCACTGCTGGTTTGTGTTCTCTGAATAGCCGAAGCAGTGCTTCTTCATGAGGATTTCACTGCCCTCGAACAGGCACCGAACAGGCACCAAGAACAAGAGTAAGGGGCGCCAAGACGGAAATAATGATAACCTCACCAGTATGAAAAAATATAGCAGCTATATCCAAATGAGGTGTTTCCTACACAAACCCCAAATAAAGATATACAAGCACACGAAAAAAGGAAAAGCGCTTATATAGTCATAAATGGTGAAGAATGGTGGGATCCATAACCAAAAAGGGGTATAGGAATAAGGACAATTGGTTTACCAGAAACAGGATGACAGGGATGTAGACGTTCCCAATTACATGTAAAAACAAAAGAATATAATATAGCGTAATACAGTATGACAAAAATAGAAGATATGGGATAACAATTGCCCACTCACATGGATCAGAGCCCGTATATATCAAGGCTCAATATATCAGCAATGGGTCTCTTCAGGGATGACCCTGTCCCATATCCATACGTCCTCTCAGGATGTCATGTGAATACAAAATAGACACAGATAGACCATAGCGTAAATCAGCCTGGTATGAGAAAGTATATCATTCAAATCGGTCAAACTCACGTGATTCTGAGCCTGTGAAATAAACACTGGCTCCGTAGTAGCGCTTCTGGTGTAAACAGGGTACACCCACCCCCTTTTTTTCTCGATCAAAAAGATGAAAGATTTCCTTCTCTTAAGAATAAAAGCATTTAATAATACTAAAAATATACAAAATAAAAAACAAAACAAAAAACCGAACAGGCACCGTATGTGCAGGCAATTCGCCAGGATTTGGCGAATTGCCTGCTCTCTGGCTAGCCGAATGGCCAGGAAAGGTAACCGAACGCTGATTTTCAGGGTTCGGTTACCTTTCTCAATCAATTCGGATCTCTTTGAATTACCCTGTATATGCTGGCGCTGTATCAATGCCTGTAACTGTAACTCATTAGACCCCAGAGCAGTTTGGCTATAACAGCAGAGCTCTATTACTCAGTAAGTCAAAGTCTAGTAGATTAATCCAAGTGGCACGAGCAAAGTTTAAGGGTTCAACATAAACAAACTCCAACAGCTGAATATTTCAATATATATATAAACCAAGGCAGCATTGACAGCGGTCGTATTCCATGAATCTGAGAATCCCAGCACTCAGTGTTTTATCTTGGTGCAGAACAGCTTTGAAAATCTACACATCACGATAATCAGCAACAGAGTATTCAGGGGTTTTTTTTCGCCAGAAAATATAGCACTAAAATTATATGATGACTTTATAACATTATAAAAATAATGCATCAACAGTAAAATTTATTGTAGTCCACATAAAAGCACCAAGTCAGAACATCAAAGATAAAATAATCTTAATGCATTAACATAAACAACGGAAGATCTAAATTAACAGGGTTATTCAAAGAGAATCGAAAAGTCACCGTACATTCGATGACTTTGCGTTCTCTTCAATTCGGTGCGATTTGGCGATCCCATTTCGGCGACCCTGCGGTGTATTCAGCAAGCACCACAGGGCCGTCGTAGTGCAGGGAAAAGCCGCCGAAAACCTGTCGAACACTCACCGCAAAACCCAGGCGAATGTACACCGAAACCGGCAAAAACATCTGGATTAACCCCGCCGAAGACGCCGGAGAAACCCGAGCAGGAGCCGATAACAGCGCAGAGCAGCTGCCGTAAAAACCCAACACCGCAGACGAATGGAGTGAAAAAAACAAAAAACAGTACGATTGAATGTTTGAAAAGTGAAATGCTGTTTGCAAAGAAACTACTGAGCGAAAATGTCTGAAATTTACATAAGAGATTCAATGAATGATAATAAAGAGGAACAGTTTGCACAAAGTGCAACAAGAGTGGTATAAACAAATAATTTTAATGGTTGTTGATAAATTAAAAAAGGAATAGAAAAATAGATATGTGGACAGTGACCCAAGAGGAAGTCGATGCCGTACCAATAATTAGTAGCAAAGATATACTTGTAATTAATGAAGGCTGCCTATACACCGGTGGTTCAAGCCACCCAGAAGGCGATAGCAATGGAAGTAACAAGTAATAAAGGCATACACAAAAATACTAATGGCTCACTATACCTCGGTGGTTCAAGCCACCTACATAACCGATTGCTAGGCACACTAGATAGATCGCCAATAATAGCCAAGGACAAGGTCCACAAGAATAATAGCAAAATAGAGCTGTTAAAAACAAGGAGAAGGCATATCTCGACCGGTTTCGCCCGACCAGGGCTTAATCCAGAGATACAATGCCCGCCCAACTGACCCCTATAAGTACCTCCAAAGTATTAATAAGTGCAATTGATAAATGCGAACAGCTGGGAGACCAACCAATCCGTAGGCGTAAACATCGAGACCGTGTCTGCCGACACGTAAATGGTCACATGGCATCAGGGATCCACTGATTGGTCAGTTAATGGTATCCAAGTAACCGAAGACGCAATGGACGAAGCAGAAAGGAACACATTGGTTTCAAAAAGAATGTATCAACGAGAACTTCCTGACACGTGACGATACATGTGATAATGAGAGACCAATGGGTGTCAATGGATGGTAAAGTGGCAACCCTGGACGCGGTAATGCCCTCAGATGGCGATGGCTATTGTTACTAAGAGGGAAAGGTCTCAAATGGTGACACAACTTACATAAGCCTTAACATAATAACGGGTCATATGAATATATGTGCTATATAGCGGTCTATTAGTAATTCAAAAGGGTACTGAAGTTAAGTATAACTAGCTACCAATAAGGTAGACATAAAAGACCTGGTAAATAAGTAGCAATATACCAAAACACCCATATTGTGAATGATTTCACGTTAATGAGCTCATTGGCCCATCAATATGTAAAGAGGTCTAGGGACGATCAGGACCTGAATTACCACCATATCTAAAATATAAAGAAAACATAAACCCATTGGACAAAAAGGTAAATATAACACAAATAGAAGGTGGTTTGAAAGAAAGAAAGCCACATGTCGTATAATAAGAAGAACATCAGGAAAATTGGAGGAACAAAAACGGGGGGTTGGGATAAAATGTAAAAAAGAGAAAACTTAATATGTAACCAATGAAAGACTTAATACCGTACAATAGCAAAACGTAATATAATAAGCATAAAGGCATAAATTAGAGGGCTTGATGGGCACTCAAATAAAGGGGACAAACGTAAAGCCTTCATTGATGCCTGAAGGTGATCTGGTATTGAGACGATATATCCAGAAAGCTTCACGTTTAAGCAGTTTGTTATCGAGATTACCCTTACGAGGGCCAAGTTTAATATGTTCAATACCCAGAAACTTAAAGTTGCTAAGTGAACATATATTGCATGTAGTGAAGTGTCTGGCAACAGGAGTGTCCTTCTTAAGATTGATAGATCGAACATGCTCAAGTATGCGGACTTTAAGAGATCGAATGGTTTTACCCACATACTTTTTGCCACAATGGCACAGCAACAGGTAAATGACACCTGCAGAATTACAATTTTGCTATTATTCTTGTGGACCTTGTCCTTGGCTATTATTGGCGATCTATCTAGTGTGCCTAGCAATCGGTTATGTAGGTGGCTTGAACCACCGAGGTATAGTGAGCCATTAGTATTTTTGTGTATGCCTTTATTACTTGTTACTTCCATTGCTATCGCCTTCTGGGTGGCTTGAACCACCGGTGTATAGGCAGCCTTCATTAATTACAAGTATATCTTTGCTACTAATTATTGGTACGGCATCGACTTCCTCTTGGGTCACTGTCCACATATCTATTTTTCTATTCCTTTTTTAATTTATCAACAACCATTAAAATTATTTGTTTATACCACTCTTGTTGCACTTTGTGCAAACTGTTTTTCATTGTTATTGTTGGGTTATGCCCTGTGGAGTGGTTCATTAAGCCCTACTCCTTTCGCTGTTTTGTTCATGATAATAAAGAGGGCTGTTACAGAAAAAAGAAAAAAAATATTATTTTTTTTAAACAAAAAAGGATTTTTTTTTTGCAAAAAAATACCGAAAAATGCTTAAAAGATCCTACAAAATCTATAAATATAGAGACATTTTACTGCAGAATATTATAATGAACGGTACATTAGATATTGAATTAAAACAGGAATATTTTTAACATTGAAGCTTATGGGATTCGCCTTAATAAACCTGTCGAATGAAGCAACCGAATGGCAGGGCAATTCGGCAACATTCCACTGCTGGTTTTTGTTCTCTGAATAGACGAAGCAGTGCTTTTTCATGGGGATTTCACTGCCCTCGAACAGGCAACGAACAGGCACCGTATGTGCAGGCAATTAGCCAACATTTGGCGAATTGCCTGCTCTCTGAATAGCCAAATAGCCAAGAAAGGTAACCGAACGCTGATGTTTTTTTTGGGGGGGGGGACTCTCCACATATCTGTGTCTACAGGTTCCTGAGATGCAAATCCAGCCCTGAATAGTAATAATTCACATATAATTGCTATAATTTTTAAATGTGTATATTTATTATTCCCTCAAACTGTGCGGAGAGGTTCAGTAAACCGGGAATAAGAGCTTAGTTTCTTGTGAAACATAAAGTAAAATATTTTAATCTTCATAATCTGGACCAGGCACATGGTAGAGAAACAAGAGAACATAATGAATGAAGCAAAATGTGTTGTGGTTTTATAAGTATTGATTGCACATAAAAAGTCAGTTTAATATGGAGATAAACTACTTTGAGAACAATAATCTCCATAAATGTTCCTTGTCTATAATTTGTCTAATTCTGTACTTTCAGTTGAGGCGAAATGTAACCATAAGAAGAGCATGCAATAAAAAGTGACAGCATTGATTCTTATGGCCTGTACCAGGAACTACGTACCAGCAAGAGCAATCAGCAGCCCTACCTTCATAAAATGTATCTATCTATCCATCTATCTTTTATCCATCATCAGTCAAGATCTATTTCATCCATCATCTGTCATCTGTCTACTTTATCTATCTATCTATCTATCTATCTATCTATCTATCTATCTATCTATCTATCTATCTATCTATCTATCTATCTATCTATCTATCTATCTATCTATCTATCTCAGGGTTATCCAAAGAGATTCGAATTGCTTGAGAAAGGTAACCGAACGCTGAAAATCAGCATTCGGTTACCTTTCCTGGCCATTCGGCTATCCAGAGAGCAGGCAATTCGCCAAATCCTGTCGAATTGCCTGCACATACGGTGACTGTTCGGTCCCTGTTCGAGGGCAGTGAAATACCCATGAAAAAGCACTGCTTCGGCTATTCAGAGAACACAAACCAGCAGTGAAAGGTTCCCCTAATGACCTGCCATTCGGTGGTTTAATTCGGCAAATTTATTCAGGAGAATCCCATAGGCTTCAATGTTAAAAATATTCCTGTTTTAATTCAATATCTAATAAACCGTTCATTATAAAATTCTGCAGCAAAAAGTCTCTTTATATATAGATTTTTTCGGATACTTTAAGCATTTTTCTGAATTTTTAAAAAAAAAATTAAAAGTCCGATTTTTTTTTTTTTTTTTTTTCAGTTTGCTTATTTTTTCTGTAACAGCCCTCTTTAATATCATTCCCTGGACCTCCTGTGAAAATTTCAGACATTTTCGCTCAGTAGTTTCTTTGCAAACAGCGTTTCATTTTCCCAGATTCATACAAATGGTTTTTCTAATTTATTCACTGCCTCCTCTACGTCACAGCTGCTTCGGCTCTGTGTGATTCGGCTCCTTTTTGGCTCCTGTTCGGCTCCTGTTCTCCTTCTTCGAAGGTTAATCCAGATGTTTTTGCTTGTTTTCAGCGTGCATTCGGTTAGTTTTCGTCAGGTTTGCGGCAGCCTTTCCCTGCAATTCGGGGACCCTGTGGTGCTTGCTGAATACACCGCAGGGTCACCGAAATGCAATCGGCAAAAGGAACCGAATTGAAGAGAACGAAACGTCACCGAACGTGCGGTGACTTTTCGAATCTCTTTGGATAACCCTGTCTATCTATCTATCTATCTATCTATCTATCTATCTATCTATCTATCTATCTATCTATCTATCTATCTATCTATCTATCTATCTCTGTATCTATCTATCTATCTATCTATCGATCTATCTATCTATCTATCTATCTATCTATCTCTGTATCTATCTATCTATCTATCTATCTATCTATCTATCTATCTCTCTATATCTATCTATCTATCTATCTATCTATCTATCTATCTATCTATCTATCTATCTATCTATCTCTCTATAGCTATCTCTCTATATCTATCTATCTATCTATCTATCTATCTCTCTATCTATCTCTCTATATCTATCTATCTATCTATAGCTATCTCTCTATATCTATCTATCTATCATCTATCTATATCTATCTATCTCTCTATATCTATCTATCTCTCTATCTCTCTATATCTATCTATCTATCTCTCTATATCTATCTATCTATCTATCTCTCTATATCTATCTATCTATCTATCTATCTATCTATCTATCTATCTATCTATCTATCTATATCTATCTATCTCTCTATATCTATCTATCTCTCTATCTCTCTATATCTATCTATCTATCTCTCTATATCTATCTATCTATCTATCTATATCTATCTATCTATATCTATCTCTCTATCTCTCTATCTATCTATCTATCTATCTATCTATCTATCTATCTATCTATCTATCTATCTATCTATCTATCTATCTCTCTAATCTATCTATCTATCTATCTATCTATCTATCTATCTATCTATCTATCTATCTATCTATCTATCTATCTATCTATCTATCTATCTCTATCCATCATCAGTTAAGATCTAATTTATCTACCATGAGACTATGTATATACATATCTATTTTTATATCTATATATTTTCATATTTATCTATCTATCAATCGATCTACCTATTATCTAGTTCAATATCTATCCTATTTATGTATTATCTATCTATCTATCTGGTTATCTGTCTGGTTATCTGTCTGGTTATCTATCAATCTATCTGTTTATCTATCAATCTATATATCTCTCTATTAATTCCTCTAGTGCGGCGATATCCCTCCAATTTCCTTTAAAAATTTACTTTTATTCATACGATTAAAAATAACCCTTTATAATATTTTCTAAAAGCGTCATCCACTGGAAGACAAATGCGTTTGGCGATATGACAATTATTGATATGATATCTATCTATTATTTATCAAATTAATAGTATCTCTATCATTTATCATCTAACTACTATCTATCTATCTATCCATTTCAAATATATTTATCTATTATTTATCACATTAATAGTATCTCTATCATTTATCATCTAACTACTATCTATCTATGAAAAAGAGTGTCATCTGCGCTCGTTTCTATGTGTTCCATGTACAACAAAAATGGAGGTTTTTGTTTGTTTCAATGGCCATTGCAACGTAAGCCCACTCGCCACTTCAAGGCACCTCTTTAGAGTGGGTACCTAACAATTGTAACCAAAAGGCCGCTCTACTGAGCAGCTCCAAGCCCCTCCAGCTGCTTTTCAGCCAAGGAGAGACAAAGATGGTGGGTTTTATTTATACACGCACCAAACACTTCCCATTTGGGATCAAAAACAAAAACACGGAAAGAGGAACAGCTGCAGAACGACGGACTGGTGTTAGAAGCCCGATATACATAAATACAGAAAACATGGCGTCACGCCCATACTCACTTATTTTCGGAGCGGCAGCAACTGCCAGGAGTAACAGCCCAGCCAATGTATAAAACATAACAAGGAAAAAGAGTGTCATCTGCGCTCGTTTCTATGTGTTCCATGTACAACAAAAATGGAGGTTTTTGTTTGTTTCAATGGCCATTGCAACGTAAGCCCACTCGCCACTTCAAGGCACCTCTTTAGAGTGGGTACCTAACAATTGTAACCAAAAGGCCGCTCTACTGAGCAGCTCCAAGCCCCTCCAGCTGCTTTTCAGCCAAGGAGAGACAAAGATGGTGGGTTTTATTTATACACGCACCAAACACTTCCATTTGGGATCAAAAACAAAAACACGGAAAGAGGAACAGCTGCAGAACGACGGACTGGTGTTAGAAGCCCGATATACATAAATACAGAAAAAATGGCGTCGCGCCCATACTCACTTATTTTCGGAGCGGCAGCAACTGCCAGGAGTAACAGCCAGCCAATGTATAAAACATAACAAGGAAAAAGAGTGTCATCTGCGCTCGTTTCTATGTGTTCCATGTACAACAAAAATTGAGGTTTTTGTTTGTTTCAATGGCCATTGCCAACGTAAGCCACTCGCCACTTCAAGGCACCTCTTTAGAGTGGGTACCTAACAATTGTAACCAAAAGGCCGCTCTACTGAGCAGCTCCAAGCCCCTCCAGCTGCTTTTCAGCCAAGGAGAGACAAAGATGGTGGGTTTTATTTATACACGCACCAAACACTTCCCATTTGGGATCAAAAAAAAAAACACGGAAAGAGGAACAGCTGCAGAACGACGGACTGGTGTTACAAGCATGATATACATAAATACAGAAAAAATGGCGTCGCGCCATACTCACTTATTTTCGGAGCGGCAGCAACTGCCAGGAGTAACAGCCCAGCCAATGTATAAAACATAACAAGGAAAAAGAGTGTCATCTGCGCTCGTTTCTATGTGTTCCATGTACAACAAAAATTGAGGTTTTTGTTTGTTTCAATGGCCATTGCAACGTAAGCCACTCGCCACTTCAAGGCACCTCTTTAGAGTGGGTACCTAACAATTGTAACCAAAAGGCCGCTCTACTGAGCAGCTCCAAGCCCCTCCAGCTGCTTTTCAGCCAAGGAGAGACAAAGATGGTGGGTTTTATTTATACAGGCACCAAACACTTCCCATTTGGGATCAAAAACAAAAACACGGAAAGAGGAACAGCTGCAGAACGACGGACTGGTGTTACAAGCATGATATACATAAATACAGAAAAAATGGCGTCGCGCCCATACTCACTTATTTTCGGAGCGGCAGCAACTGCCAGGAGTAACAGCCCACCATCTTTGTCTCTCCTTGGCTGAAAAGCAGCTGGTTGGGCTTGGAGCTGCTCAGTAGAGCGGCCTTTTGGTTACAATTGTTAGGTACCCACTCTAAAGAGGTGCCTTGAAGTGGCGAGTGGGCTTACGTTGCAATGGCCATTGAAACAAACAAAAACCTCCATTTTTGTTGTACATGGAACACATAGAAACGAGCGCAGATGACACTCTTTTTCCTTGTTATGTTTTATACATTGGCTGGGCTGTTACTCCTGGCAGTTGCTGCCGCTCCGAAAATAAGTGAGTATGGGCGCGACGCCATTTTTTCTGTATTTATGTATATCATGCTTGTAACACCAGTCCGTCGTTCTGCAGCTGTTCCTCTTTCCGTGTTTTTGTTTTTGATCCCAAATGGGAAGTGTTTGGTGCGTGTATAAATAAAACCCACCATCTTTGTCTCTCCTTGGCTGAAAAGCAACTCCAAGCCCCTCCAGCTGCTTTTCAGCCAGGAGAGACAAAGATGGTGGGTTTTATTTATACACGCACCAAACACTTCCCATTTGGGATCAAAAACAAAAACACGGAAAGAGGAACAGCTGCAGAACGACGGACTGGTGTTACAAGCATGATATACATAAATACAGAAAAAATGGCGTCGCGCCCATACTCACTTATTTTCGGAGCGGCAGCAACTGCCAGGAGTAACAGCCCAGCCAATGTATAAAACATAACAAGGAAAAAGAGTGTCATCTGCGCTCGTTTCTATGTGTTCCATGTACAACAAAAATGGAGGTTTTTGTTTGTTTCAATGGCCATTGCAACGTAAGCCCACTCGCCACTTCAAGGCACCTCTTTAGAGTGGGTACCTAACAATTGTAACCAAAAGGCCGCTCTACTGAGCAGCTCCAAGCCCCTCCAGCTGCTTTTCAGCCAAGGAGAGACAAAGATGGTGGGTTTTATTTATACACGCACCAAACACTTCCCATTTGGGATCAAAAACAAAAACACGGAAAGAGGAACAGCTGCAGAACGACGGACTGGTGTTACAAGCATGATATACATAAATACAGAAAAAATGGCGTCGCGCCCATACTCACTTATTTTCGGAGCGGCAGCAACTGCCAGGAGTACATGGAACACATAGAAACGAGCGCAGATGACACTCTTTTTCCTTGTTATGTTTTATACATTGGCTGGGCTGTTACTCCTGGCAGCTGCTGCCGCTCCGAAAATAAGTGAGTATGGGCGCGACGCCATTTTTTCTGTATTTATGTATATCATGCTTGTAACACCAGTCCGTCGTTCTGCAGCTGTTCCTCTTTCCATGTTTTTGTTTTTGATCCCAAATGGGAAGTGTTTGGTGCGTGTATAAATAAAACCCACCATCTTTGTCTCTCCTTGGCTGAAAAGCAGCTGGAGGGGCTTGAAGCTGCTCAGTAGAGCGGCCTTTTGGTTACAATTGTTAGGTACCCACTCTAAAGAGGTGCCTTGAAGTGGCGAGTGGGCTTACGTTGCAATGGCAATTGAAACAAACAAAAACCTCCATTTTTGTTGTACATGGAACACATAGAAACGAGCACAGATGACACTCTTTTTCCTTGTTATGTTTTATACATTGGCTGGGCTGTTACTCCTGGCAGTTGCTGCCGCTCCGAAAATAAGTGAGTATGGGCGCGACGCCATTTTTTCTGTATTTATGTATATCATGCTTGTAACACCAGTCCGTCGTTCTGCAGCTGTTCCTCTTTCCGTGTTTTTGTTTTTGATCCCAAATGGGAAGTGTTTGGTGCGTGTATAAATAAAACCCACCATCTTTGTCTCTCCTTGGCTGAAAAGCAGCTGGAGGGGCTTGGAGCTGCTCAGTAGAGCGGCCTTTTGGTTACAATTGTTAGGTACCCACTCTAAAGAGGTGCCTTGAAGTGGCGAGTGGGCTTACGTTGCAATGGCCATTGAAACAAACAAAAACCTCCATTTTTGTTGTACATGGAACACATAGAAACGAGCGCAGATGACACTCTTTTTCCTTGTTATGTTTTTTACATTGGCTGGGCTGTTGCTCCTGGCAGTTGCTGCCGCTCCGAAAATAAGTGAGTATGGGCGCGACGCCATTTTTTCTGTATTTATGTATATCATGCTTGTAACACCAGTCTGTCGTTCTGCAGCTGTTCCTCTTTCCGTGTTTTTGTTTTTGATCCCAAATGGGAAGTGTTTGGTGCGTGTATAAATAAAACCCACCATCTTTGTCTCTCCTTGGCTGAAAAGCAGCTGGAGGGGCTTGGAGCTGCTCAGTAGAGCGGCCTTTTGGTTACAATTGTTAGGTACCCACTCTAAAGAGGTGCCTTGAAGTGGCGAGTGGGCTTACGTTGCAATGGCCATTGAAACAAACAAAAACCTCCATTTTTGTTGTACATGGAACACATAGAAACGAGCGCAGATGACACTCTTTTTCCTTGTTATGTTTTATACGTTGGCTGGGCTGTTACTCCTGGCAGTTGCTGCCGCTCCGAAAATAAGTGAGTATGGGCGCGAAGCCATTTTTTCTGTATTTATGTACTATCTATCTATATCTGTCTTTCTTTTTTTTTTTACAATTTTATTTTGCAATAAAGTCATGAAACAAGCAAACATTTGATGGTCATTTGATCTGGAAAACCAGCTGAGGAAGCCACTGAGGATACAACGGGCGAAATGCATTCTGGTCACTAATTATTCCCTTATTTTATATTTTTGTTGTATTTTATGCTGTGTTTTATTAAATTTTTGATTTTTACTCCACCGCATGGGGTTTTATTTGAAGTTGTACCCTACAACAACTTCTGAGCCTGATTCCTAAGGACCTAGGTTAGGTCCAAGAAAGTGTGAGTATATTTATATTCCACTTATCTGTTTTCCATAGCATTACAGTCTATGCTATACCCTGTCTGTATACGTATTTAAGGGTGTAAAGACTTGAAGTATCAAGACTACCTGTACCGAAAAGGGCAAGTGGGTAGCCATTAATAACCCAGAGGTGCATCATCCAGAGCCAGGAAGGCTCTATTTCACGTGAGTGTGCTGACACTTCTTTGGTTTATCCATGTGGTATACATCAGATCGCACGATGATGTTTTTCCTTTTTTGAGGTTACCCTAGGAAGAAAGCTCTCTTCAGGATCTGGGAAATCTACTCCTGGGACTTAAAGAAAGGAACATTGTTTTTGCTGCGCTCCATCCCCTTGGACTATTGGTATATATTTTGGTGGTTTGGGACAGGAACCACATGCGAGTGCCTGTAGCGATCCTTCCTTAATATCTTATCAGCGCTGCCATATTGTGTTTGTAAAGCAAACATAAAGTGTAGGCCTCGCAGGGCCATATGAAGTCATCCTCAATGGTACAGTGTTAAAATTACAAGTAAACAGAAAAGTCATCAGCAATAGTCGTCTGAGAAAAGAATATGTACATCTAGTAAAGGTCATCTTAAAGAAAGTTGGGAGAATGGAAAGTCATCTGAGAGAAAAATATGTACTGCGAAAAGTTAAAAAGCAATGGTCATTACAAAAAATCAGCTAGAGACATCCAGTGAAAGGAGGGGGGGACGTAAAAATGGCAAAGGCCAGAACTGTGCCGTCCCCGGCATACTCCCGTGTGGCCGAAAGACCATGAGGGGGCCGTGGGAGGTAATTGGCACCAGGCCCGGGCACTCGTGGGTCAGACCAGGCACCAGGCCGCAGCTGCAGTTCCCGAGTGAACCCGGATATACCAAATGAAACAAAAATTTTGGGGGACAAAAAAAAAGTGGGAGGGGGGAAAGGGTCAGCAAAGAGTGTCTCTAAGAGGCAAAAAAAGTCATCCCCAGCCGGGGTACATCATCAAAAAAGTCATAAAAAATTAAGGTCACAACAGAAAATGGGTAGTCAGGAGAGGAGGAGAGAACACTCTAAGCCAGTGTCCTGGAATGGCAGTGTGCACCGTGCAGGCAGGACGACACAGTGCAGACCAGGCCAGCTGGGGAGGCACAAATCTAGGTGGTAATATAGGTCCCAATCTGCATCGCCACACAAAAGGTCAATGTCACAAAACGGGGCCTCAGGCAGGCGCCGGAGTGAGGAACGGCAGGTGGAGTCTGATCGTCGCCGTCTTTTCAGCCACGAGGGGGATCTTTGCTTCCACCAGACTCCGGTCGGCTCCAGCGGGCGCCCCCAGGCACTGCTGGTTCTGCTCGGACAAAATTCTCACGGCAGATAGGCACCTCCAAGTCGCGCCACATGGACCGCTTGTCCAGCGGCATATCAGACAGCTGCAGCACGCCATCCATCACTCCAGCCCCATCCCACGGAGATATGTCGGCCATCTCTATCTCTGATCCCCTACAGCCGTCGGTCTGTAGGTCTGTATGGCTGTCGGTCATCTCCAGGATCACTGCTGCATGGCATCTCAGCACCCCGGCCTGTCTGCAGCACGGCCATGATGCGGCGCATGTCTCCTCGCGTCACCGGCTGCTCATCGTCTCCCAACAGCAGCAGCAGCAGGGCATCCAACAAGGCCAGGAAACGGGGGCCCTCCATCTCCTTAACCCTCAACATAGTGCTCAGCGAGGTCAGGGCACCCAAAGCAGCCGCGCAGGGGAACGATGTGAGGCAGTAAGTAGAACTCAAAAAGGCCGCTGGGGCTAAACTCCAGCCAAGGGCGGCAAGGAACAGGCAAGTCTCTGGACCAGAGGGGGGGAAATGGACTCCGGTCAGCACACTCCGATGGCCAGCCGCCAAGGAGCCGCAGGAAAGGTTTCTCGGCAGTAAAAAAAACAGCAAAAAGCCCCAGAAGGAAATTATCTCCACGGAGCTTTGGTAATATGCGACTGCTCCCTCCAGCACCTGGCCACACCCCTCCTATATCTGTCTTTCTATTCATAGTCATTCAAGGTCTATGTTATCCATCATCTGCCTATCTATCTATCTATATCTGTATGTCTATCCATCATCATACAAGGTCTATTTTATCCATCATCTGCCTATCTACTGTATCTCTGTATCTATCTATCTATCTATCTATCTATCTATCTATCTATCTATCTATCTATCTATCTATCTATCTATCTATCTATCTCTGTATCTATCTATCTATATCTATCTATCTATCTATCTATCTCTCCATCTATCTCTCCATCTATCTCTCTATCTATCTATCTATCTCTATCTATCTATCTATCTATCTATCTATCTATCTATCTATCTCTCCATCTATCTCTCCATCTATCTCTCCATATATCTATCTATCTATCTCTTTATGCATCATCAGTCAAGATCTATTTTATCCACGGTCTATCTATTTCCATATCTGTCTGTGTATCTAAGTATCATCAATCTTTCTATCTATCATATATGCATTTATCTATCTGAGAAAGCATGCTGAATCAGGCACATAGGATCCTCCATGTGTTTATCAGAGCAGGCATAGCTGGTGGTAGCAGAGAGGTGTGAAAATATTATTCATAAATATTTACAATGTTGGCTTGCAACGTGGATTAAAATGGAATATTGTCAACATGAATGCGACAATATATTCAAGTGCCTACTAAATCCAAAAGGCACAGTCAACCCAAATACCTTATTCCCAAGGCTGGTGATTTTAAACTGGACCGTCAGGAGACATATTCCATAAGGAATGGTATGAACAAGTTGTTTTGGCTCAATGAATACTAAGGAAAACCTACTTATAACATGCAAGCACAGGAAGCTTTGAAACGTCCATTGTTGTTCCTATCGTGTTGTTGAACTTGTGTCTTGTTGAGCCAAAGCAACTATTTCTACAGATTATTCTACAGAAAAATCATGTCCTTAAAATCCCTCACAGTCATTTTTTTGAGTTGCCTACATTAAAAACTGATAATCATTTTTTTTTCACTTTGTAAGTTGTGTTATGATCTTATACGGCTTAACTGGCTTAGAGACGCATTCTCCCCTAATGTGTTTGACGTCAGTCTGGAAGTAGACGCATTACTATGTGTTGTAAGACTGTCTTCTGTTACTTTATCATGAATGATGGCAACAGGCAGACTCTGCCGGGGTCACAGTATTAACAAAACTGTTTATTATTATTATTATCATCATCATCATTTATATGGAGCCAACAGTTTATACAGAGAGAGAACCTTTAACTTCCAAACCGCCATCCAATAATTACTATACAGAAGACACTACATCATAGGCAAAAAGTTTCTTTACATGAAATTATGTAAATAATAAATCTTGCCAAATACAAGTTGTAGAATGTGATTGCAGACGTGTGCTTGACTTTCTATTTGTATGCAGTGAGGAGAAGTTTTTAACTAAGGGTTATTCAGAGAGCACCGAACAGTGAATTTCCCCGTACGGTGCAATTATGTGGCTATTCGGATATTCAGAAAGCAGGCGGTTTGCCAAATTTTGGTGAATTGCCAGTGAAATACAGTGCCTGTTCGACAGCAGTGAAATCCCCCATAGAGAAGCAATGGTTAATCTATTCACAGATACCGAACAGCAGGGAAATGTCAGAGAAATGCACTGATGTTCAGTGGTTTCATTCGGCAGGTTTATTCAGGCAAATACCGTAGGATTCAATGTTAAAAATAGTCCCATTTTTACTCAATATCTAATAAACTATTATTTTAATTTGCAGCAAAAAGTCTCTTTGTTTATTTATTTTATAGGATTTTTTTAGGCATTTTTCTGGATTTTTGTGGCAATTTTTTTTTCTGTAACGGAACTTTTTATTATTATTCATAGCACATTATATGTTAATTCCAGACATTTCTGTCCAGTAGTTTTTTTGCAAACAACGTTTCGTTTTGTTTTTCATTTTTTTCCTCCATTCGTCAGCCTGTCAGCTTTTTCCGGTGGAAGGTCGACGCTGTGTTCTGTGGATTGTTGGCTTTTTTTTAACGCGTTCAGGTGTTTTTCGGTGGTTTTGCGGCAGATCGTTGGCTTTTTTGGACGCGTTCGGGGGGGGTTCCGGCAGTTTTTGCAGCGGATGGTTGGCTTTTTTCAGATTTGTGTGGTGTTTTTTCAGCGGTTTTGCGGCAGTCTCCCCGTTCGTTGCAGCAGTTTTGCGGTGGATTTTCAGATACGCCCGTCAGATTTTTCAATGGAAAATAAAGTTAGGTTTTTATCTCCTGTTTCTATTTTGTGTTTTTATTTCCCATGATGCAACATTTACCAAAATTTTATGGTGAGTTTTACTTTACAGCTGTGGTTTAGATTCTACAGTATTTAGCAGTCAACCAGGGGAGGATGGAATATTTATATAAAACCTGAGATTAAGAGCTGGCAGCTGAATGAGATAAAACAGGGATTTTAAAAGATTTCTAATCTACCCCCTGGTGATGTCCTTTGAATACATCCCACACAATACAATGACGTGAGCCGGTGACTGACCCATTCGCTCCATTCTATGGCCAAAATCACACGGTGAGGCTTTTAATCTCATTTTTTTGCCTTCCACCACAACTTAAATAAGTATTGATTTTTAAGAACAAATCTTTTAATGGTAAATGTTTTATTGGGTCCACATTCTAATCACTCAGGCTGTGCTCTTCATGACTGTGATATCTCAGCAGCTTCATGCCGTCTGATGGTTTCCAGTCTAAGAACTAACTAGAAAGTGTGTACATGCTGATCGGAGCTCTGCAGAACTGAATATGGGCCACTTGCGTTTGCATTGTACGGCCACAAGCAGATTCTTATTCACCTGATACATATAAATGGAAATTGCTCATGCATGTCAAGGAAGCCACTGCAGTGGAAGGAGATTTATTCACTACATCTCAGTACATCAATGTTTCAATCCAATATGCCGGGATATCTTTTTTATAAATATCATCCTGAAATGTTAATGTAGTATGATGTGCTGAATATATATTCTGCTTAGCATTTAACCCAACGAGTGCTTCGCGTTGACAGCCTTTGCTAAGTATACCAGGTTATACTGTCACAGCTTTGACGGTCCTTACAAAACACAGGCGCAAGTTACATTTTAGCAGTAACCACGTATCAAGCAATAATCATAATGTGCAAAAATGTGACGGCAAGCAGAAAACCCAAAAATAATATTTTATAAATCAGTAGAATTTAAACATGTTGGGTCCTATTACAACCTTGGCGTTAAAATGCTCGTGCAACGCATGAATTTGTGCGGCAAGCGTTAAACGTTAAAGCTCGTAAATCAACACTGGAATTACAACCCTCGTGCATTTTTTCATCCGTCGAGCAATGATGCGCGTAAAACGGACGCCCACAAATAGGCGCGCAGCAACATTGCGCAGGCAGAAATCAGTTTGCGGATTGTTTTTTTCACACGATTCAGCCAATCAGAATTAAGAACCACGTTAAGTTTTAGCGCCTGCCAAAGTCAATCTGCGCATATATGCTGCAGCAATAATAAATGCACACACAACTTCTCCATTTTATTGGTTTGGTATGAGTAGAATGTGTAACTATACTTTGCTGAGTATTTTTTTTTTTGGGCTGGTGTATTTGGTTTCGGCCAGAACGTTCAGATTTGCCATTAACACCAGCTTTTCAAAGACATTAAAATTATGCGTGCAAACGCTGTGCGTTAAATTTTGCGCATTGATTGTAATACCATCCGCGTACCAGGGCACAAACTCATTTGCGCTCACAATGTTAAGTATAGGACACGCGCAGTAAAGTACACTCGCGCAGCGTTCGCGCAGGTTCATCCGCGGTAGACTAATACGCGCGTTTGTTGCGCTGACATTGTAATACGATGTTCAGCGCAAAGGGTTTTACCCCTCGCGTTAATGCGTTTTTGCGCCGGCGCAAACGTTTGAGCGAAGATTGTAATAGGGCCCCTAGAATATATATATAAAAAAAGTGAGGTGTTTAACCCTTTCAAAGCGGTGGACGCGGTGGTATTCCGGCCGATTGCGCGGCTCCCTGGTGCGGGCTGACATCATCGATGTCAGCCCAGCCTCCGGGACCCCGGCGGGCACGATAGGCGTCGTCGCGCATGTCGTCTATTTCAGGCACCCCTCCCCCTCCCCTTCCCCGCAGGCCAGCGATTAAAGGCAAGCACCACCTGAAAGGGCACAGCCTGCCCTTCCAAGCGGCGGCTGTCTTTAACCCCTAGGGGGCTGGATCGCGATATGGCGCTAACATGCGCCGTATCGCAGTCCCCTCCCGTAGCTGGCCGACATCTTGGATGTCGGCCAAGCTTCTGGGATATCCCCCTAATGACTGGCATCATCGCGCAGAGCGCGATGGTGCCAGTTTTGAAATTAACCCCTTGCTGCCACCTATAGTGGCGATAGGGGGTTCCAATGAACCCCCTATCTCCCGATCCGTGACAGCTAGGGGTTAATGTTTGCTATCATTGGAACGGCCAGAGTGTGGCCTTTCCAATGATACCAAACATGACCATGTAAAATGTAAAAAAAATATTAAAAAAAAAAATTTGAAAAAATAAAATTTAAAAATTAAAAAAAAAATAAGAAAATGTTTTTTTTTTTTTTTTCCCTTTTATTAGTGCAACAATATTGTTCCCATTTCAATTATAATGTGAACAATGAGGCTGCACTAACTATTTTTTCTATGGGGGTGTTTGCTAAAAAACACGTAATTTTCCCCAAAAAAAGTAACGATTCCTCATTTCTAATTTTTTTAAAAAGCGCACCCCATAGAAAATATAAACGCAAACGCTCGCATGTTAAAATGTGAAAAAAAACACTTTACATATTGTAAATTATTGAAAATTCAAATTTTATTGCATTTTTTTGTTATAATATACAGACATGACATAAAGTATACATATAATAATGACATATTATGAATCTGCACAGTCTGCCGGAAAGAACGATATATAATATGTCTGGGTCATATATTAAAATAAGGCTGAAAAACGTGTTTAAACATGATGAGCGAAATCGGTAAAAATGAGCTCAGCACAGAGGTGTGAAAAGGCTCAGCAGCGAAAGGGTTAAATTTACACTTTTCATAGAAATATTCTTAACTTTATATCAAGTAGAACTGAAATGATCCACTCGGAAATTCATCCGTAGAATCTCTATAGCAGCCAATATGAAAAGAGAAAGAAAAGGGAGGTCCTGGGCCCTAGTCCGGCTGAGCTAGTTGCATTATGGAGTAAGTTGTTAACTCCTCCACTACAGTGATCGTGTATACACAATCAGCTGTAGAAGACACACAGCTAGAGTGTACGCTAACACGATCTGGGGCTTTGCTGTATCATTGCTAAGGAAATGTGTATGTTGCAAACAAATTTCACTTGCATGTGGGCTCCAGAAGGTGCCTCCAATGTTTTAGCACCCTCGGCATGATGGCCAAAGTGCTAACACTTTTTAACACCAGCCGGGGAATGTCTCTATCGTACTTTTCCCCAACTGATACTGCACAGAGATCTTTGCTTGTGTTTAGCTACAGTAGCTCCATTTGGCCAGCAGATGGCGACATCTGCCTGCTAAATAGGTCAATACAGCAAGAAATACAGGAAGAAGCTGGATTAAGGTAACCAAAGTCTGTGATATCCCACAAAAGGCATAAAATATCACACTGATCTTAATGACCATTGCTATAAGCATCCTCTGATTCGCAGGATATCGCAGGGGAAGTACACCTGGACACAAAAGAGGCACGTAAAGTATTTTTTCTGCAATATAACGTGACAAACCCCCCCAAAAAATTTTGAAAAAATAAAAACTCACCTCTGACTCCATGATGCAGAGAACAGCGTGATTCTCTACCTCCTCTTGCCACAGAAATAGTTCTGAGTGTTGGTACTGACCCTCCATGATTACATAGTCACCATCTTGCACAGTGCTCGTACAAGTCTCCATTGAACTCAAGTCGAGGTGTGCCGCACTGTTGTTGTTAATTCATTAGATCGTCGGGGGTTGCTGCACCTCTCGTGCAGGGATGACGTCCTTGGCAGTCAGCACTGGCCACCCTTTCTGGGTGAGAGCAGGCTGATTTGCATATGGAAAATTCATCCCTGTAATGGCACAAGCAAGCTAAAACCTTGTTTGTGAGACCTGAGCGGGCACCCACCGTAGAGCAGGCCATTGTGCTGTTGCTCGTTCTCAGGACCCTCACAAACACCCCTTTTGTTTCTCACTGTAATTGTAAAGGGTCATCCAGACGTGGACCCCTTGCTTGATGTGCCTAGAGGAGTGTCAGCTATACCCTCCTGACGAGGCCCAAGAAGGCTGAAACGATTGTCGGGGGTTGCTGCATCTCTCGTGCAGGGATGACGTCCTTGGCAATCAGCACTGGCCACCCTTTCTGGGTGAGAGCAGGCTGATTTGCATATGGAAAATTCATCCCTGTAATGGCACAATCAAGCTAAAACCTTGTTTGTGAGACCTGAGCAGGCACCCACCGTAGAGCAGGCCATTGTGCTATTGCTCGTTCTCAGGACCCTCACAAACACCCCTTTTGTTTCTCAATTCATTAGCACCTCCTTAACCCTTTCACTGCTGAGGACGTGTGGGGAACGTCCTCATTGACTCCTAAAGAAAGATAGGTGGTTCCTTTGAACCCCAATATCTCCCGACTGTTGGCAGCTAGCAGGGCCATTTTTGGGATCATTAGAAAGGCCAGAGCCTGGCCTTTCTAATGATACCAACTATGACCGTGTTTAAAATAAATAACAAAAATAATAATAGAAAAAAAAAGAAAAACGTGTTTTTTTAAGACGTGAAATGGCTCAGCAGTGAAGGGGTTAATATTAACAGGGCTGGTAATAGAGAAAATACAGTACGTGGGCAGAGGACCCTGAGGGCAGAGGAGGAGAAGAAATAAGATTGTTAACCAACCATTATAAGGAATGTTAGCCAATCAGAACAAAGCCAAATTGGAACAAGCCAGAGGACATGGAGAGTAGAGATCAGGTATTATGAGCAGACGAGCCAAGGTCCACACAGAATGCAGCAAGGTCAATATACAAAGCCAAGTTCGAGCAACAGAGAGAGGCAGAGTCAAGGCAAGTTGGGTCAAAATACACACAATACAACACTTATAATGCCAAGCAAACAAGGTCTACGAGGTGACAACCAACCAAGGCAATAGATTGAAACTAAACACCCAATGCCCATGGTGCCCCCAGACAATGGGAGGAGCAGGAAAACAACACATAGAATGACTAACTCTGCGCCGTAATAAATGACGCTGATAAGGAGCAACCAGCCTCAAACAAGCTGCCTGGTAGATACGTCAAAATGATGTGAGCCAGCATGGCAGAGACACATGAATGCCCTCATGAGGTAGGAACTGCAACGATAAGGGTGGAGGACTAGCGAAGCAGGTGCAGAACCGCCAGAGACCCAGACAGGGAACAACCAATGGTTATTATTGGCTCACATCATCTTTGGCCATATAGAGCATTGATCTAAATTTAAATGCTGTCAAAAGTCAATGAGAAGTAGGGATGTGCGTTTCGGGTTTCGGAATTTCGGAATTTTAACGAAATTTCCCGATTCGTGCATTCGGATTCTGCCAATTGTACGAAAAGTTTCAGATCCGAATTTTCCGAAACCGAAAACTTTACGAAACGAAACGAAAATTTGTTCGAAATTTTCGAATGGACTAGAAATGTGTAAAATCGAAAATCATTTTTGTTCCATTCGTAATTTCGGCTCCATTCCTGATTTCGGTTCCATTTCAGTAATTTCGGACAACATATTTTTTGGTTATATCGCTGTTTCTGTAATTTTGTATCATTCCCATCTCAATGTATCCTTCTTGTAAAACATGAGAAATCTCAATGGCAGAATTATCGTATCGACAGAATTATCGTATCGACAGAAATATCGGACCCGAAAAACCATTAGTTTACGTCAAAACGAATAGACACTTTGAAACGAGGAGAGCAGACGTTCCAAAAAACACGAAAATTTTCCGAAATTACGAAAACAAAGTCGATACGAAAAGGAAACGAAAACGAAACGAAACGAAACGGATATCGTCCGAAACGAGCCGAAACGAAAATTTACAACATACGAACGAACCGAACCAAATCGAACCGAAAAAAAAAATCGGTGCACAAGTCTAATGAGAAGACATAATTAGATTAGAGAATAAAAAAGATGGAATTCATAAAGAGAGCAGTTTGATAAATATAGATATTTGTCACAAACGTTTGGTGAGAGAACTGTAATTACATAGCGCTGGTTTATATGATCTCAGGCAGGTTGTGATTTTGAATTAATGAGGGATATTTTATGGAGATATTTTCATGGGCTTTAGAACTAATGTAATGCAACTGATCAGTTTTTTTAGGTTTGGGTGTTGGTGAGAAAGATAACAAAAGCACAGGTTCTGATGAATCTGGCAGTTGTTTATAAGGTCCTGGCTATCTTGTCTGCCAAGATAAAAGTCATGGAGAAGGACTCCTGTACAATTCAAGGTGTACTTGGCAATGACCAAGTATAGATTTTTTATCACTCTCACATTGTTGATCCAATTGCAAAATGCAGGATGTGTTTGCTGACCTTGTTAACTCCTTCGCTCCCTTGATCGAGTTAACCCAATCTTCAAAACATCAGGTGACTGAGATCTAGTTAACTCGATTTGATCTTATTCTGCAGGATTGCAATCAACCAGGGGTCTAGTCCTAAACAAATAAGTGTGGGAACTCTCAAAGATTTCTGGTATTCAATTCCATTGACATGTCGCACTGAAGCCACCAGTCCAGATGCAAACATGATATCAATGTTTCAATAAAGATAGACTGGTTTTAGGGATTCCATATGGTAATTGTAACAAATATCATATATTTTCCAGTGATTTATTAAGGAAACATATGACTAGAATCTAATAAAAGATTAAGATTAAGGCTGGGGTCAGACGAGCGTGATTTCTACGGACTGTACGTCCGTGCAGTACGGACATCGTCAGTACGGATGACGCAGTAGTGGTCACACAGTCCGTTTTTTCACTGAAGTTATTTTTGACGGATGTAGGAGGGGAAAATAAATTACAATGAAAAAACATTCTGTCCGTCAAAAATGCTGGACGTATAAATGCAGTCCGTCTGACCTCGCTCCATCACTCACACACAAAGCTATGCAGACGTTGTGGACGTGGCGCACTCCGCACGTCCGTTCTAGCAGTATTACGTTCTTGCCTAACCTGCGTCCGTTTGCCGCGGCCGTTGTGCGTCCGCAGTTCAGTGCGGACGTACTTCATGTGTCGGGCTCCAATGGACTTTCTTTCATGCTATCACGGACGTACTTTTAGGCGCAATCACGGATGTGAACACTACGCTCGTCTGACCCCAGCCTAAGATGGGTCAAAATGGAAATTCGTTCTCTCTGAGAAAATAGTGGAGGAACTAACTTCTAGCTAGACTTGACCCCTCGAAGCGACAAACTGATGCAGCTCACAAATGAGCTCCAGAATATGCTCCTAAATTACAATGGCCATATCAGTTAATGTACTGTAAACTTGCAGAAACTGCAAATCAAAAGTCTCTTGGAGGTTTAGTGCGATCCAGAGATTGACCAGCAGAGGGAGCCCTCTACCTGTCAAATGGTGCATATAGTCTCTAAACTCACTGCAATGATAATTACAGTGCATTTAGAGGCTGTGTGTGTGTGTATAGGTGTTGTGTTTATTGGGTTAAAAGGGTAACGTAAAGTGTTTTTCCATAAAGCCATTGGCAATTAAGGGATAAAATAATGAACACAATTCTGTAACTGATGATGGCTATTGAATATCCGTAGTCTTTAAATCAATTAATACTCTAATATGGCATTAATTATTCATGGAAAATAAATAAGCTGGGCTATTACCCCCCAAATATCATTACTATTATTTTTTTTTCCTTTTAGGCAGCTTTTAAAGCATTCTGATAGAATAGGCTCGACTTTCATGCTCATCCGCTCAGTGGAAACTCACTTGACACAGGGAAAATTACAGGGTGGTAAACACGATTGCTGAATAATGAATGAGACTTGAGATGAAACCTGAAGATTGGAAATCAGAGAAATATGCCAGCTTTCCAATGGCCCAATTACGTAGAATGGTCCAATTAGTATATGGAATGAAGGGGGGTTGCATTTCAATGGCCGGATTCAAAGGCCAAAACACTACTCCGAAACATAATAATAAATCAATCGATCACTCCATAGAGGATGCGTCACTCTAACTGAACTCGGGGGGGGGGAATGATGACTTTTTTGATCGACCTATGTTGCATAGATATATAAGAAAAAGAAAAAAGAGGGATAAACCCTCAGATAGCAAAAAGAGAGTGCTGATTAAAACATAACTTTTATTAATTATAGTAAGCCACACACATTATTGGACCGACAGGTATAAAAAACATAAACACAAAGGCGACGTGAAGCTGTGGGATAGGTAGGTATATGAGATATAGTGAGCGAATTGCCCAATAGACACCCTAGGGTACAGATATATGCAGATATCCAAAATATAATCAGTTGCTGAATATTGCATAAAGCGTGAATCAGACCTTATGGCAAGTGGACAGGTTGAATTAGCGATTGGATAACATCAATGTGTAAAGTATCCAGGCTGAAAATACCTGATTGCAGATAAAACGTATAAAGCTGCAAATTAACATTTCAAAGTTTAAAAATGCCAGAATATCGAACCATATTCAAAGAGTTCATTTGACCTGGCTACCTTGTATTGAAACGTACTGAACTGCAGACAAGTGGTACCACAGCCACAGCCGGTATGCAAAGGACACAGAAACGCTTCGAGATATTAGCCACGTTTCAATACAAGGTAGCCAGGTCAAATGAACTCTTTGAATATGGTTCGATATTCTGGCATTTTTAAACTTTGAAATGTTAATTTGCAGCTTTATACGTTTTATCTGCAATCAGGTATTTTCAGCCTGGATACTTTACACATTGATGTTATCCAATCGCTAATTCAACCTGTCCACTTGCCATAAGGTCTGATTCACGCTTTATGCAATATTCAGCAACTGATTATATTTTGGATATCTGCATATATCTGTACCCTAGGGTGTCTATTGGGCAATTCGCTCACTATATCTCATATACCTACCTATCCCACAGCTTCACGTCGCCTTTGTGTTTATGTTTTTTATACCTGTCGGTCCAATAATGTGTGTGGCTTACTATAATTAATAAAAGTTATGTTTTAATCAGCACTCTCTTTTTGCTATCTGAGGGTTTATCCCTCTTTTTCTTTTTCTTTTTCATTACAAATCAGGTTCAGTCCTACATGGGAGTGCCCATGCCCGGTGCTAATTAGTGCTTTGGCGTGGGGTGATTGTTCACCTCCCTAGTGGAGGTTCTTTTCCTTTTTCATTATCTGCATAGATATATAGGCCGATTTTAAGGGATAAATGGAAATATACCCATAATATGTCTATGTTATGGGCTCCGAAACGGCTGTATTTTTATATGCAATGGTCCATTTTAATGAAATGTGGGCCTCAAGGTTCTTGTCAATTTCCTAGATAGATAGCTTGATAATAAAACATTTGTATGGAGATAACAGAAGTACTTCTAATCCAAATGTGTCACCGGCCTTCCAAATAAATACGATAGATATATGTGGTAATGGTATGTATTTCTGCAGGGAAGAGTGAAGTAGAGCGTCTCCGGTGAATAGCTTTCCACACTTAAAGATATGCTATGACCTAAATACCACACGTGTCATTTTCCCTCTTGGATTGTTCATAAGGACCATTGGGAAATAGAATAATAACGCATCATAAATCATCAGTTCTACCTGTGGTCTCTATAATGTATGTAAAGTGAAAAAAAAGGAAATAGTTGCAATAAATAAATTTTCAGAAATGCAAAATGAATGCAAAACCTGTTAGAAAAGTGAAATAATGGAGTTTCGTTGCCCCACTAGAGGATTTTCTAAACATAGGCCTCATGTTGGAAGCTCGGAGATAATCCATGAATAGAGGGTAGTGATCACGACTTGTAAAAGACGTACAAGTCTAATCATTTAGGCACGAGTGGTGGTCAATCAGTGCAGCTGGTAGAGAAGCAGTACAGTTATTGACAACAAGAAGCTTTGTAGGACACACACTCGTGCTTGAGGACCATGGGACACAGGTTGCATGCAATTGGCCCAGTTAGACAACCCACTTGATGAAAGCTTAGATTTGGGGAAAAAACGTTGTTTCTGGTTTTGGATGCCATTATAACTACTAAAAAGGCATTATGGTGCAACTGGCCTTTTCTTTGCATGTACCACAGATACGGACATTGCCTTGGGTACCAATGGGAACTTTGACTTTTTCCATTGGCAATCACTGCAGCAGACAGCGGCATAACCTGATAACATGATAACCTAGAGGAATACTGGACTATTTACTATCTATTAGTAGACAGAGCTCCCTGAATCAGTAGTTTCATTACTTAGTAGACCTGTTTTCTCAAATAAAACTGAATGTTCGATTCTAGACATGTGCATCTATATTTAACTGAATACCTACTTGTACCAATTTATGGCCATTTCGGCAGAAAACCAAGTCGATAACAGAACGAATAAGCTGAAAGATGAATCGCAATGACTTTTCATTCAAGCTATTTGTCTAGTTTCGTGCCAATGTCTAGTTTCGTGCCAAAGCAATACAGTAGTTCCCTAGTTATTGAAACACCTGAGCTGAATGGCTGCCCTGGACTGTGGAATAGGGCATTACTAATCAATAGATGGACCCCCCTAAAATACACCCATGCACTTATATAACCAATTCTTTCCATCCTTAAAAAGGGATAATTTTGTTGTTTTTGAAGTTTATGTAAACAAACTCATCATGTTAAAACATGCATTTTTTCCTAATTTACATCTTTTTGAGGTTGCAAAATCACTTAAAGGGATATTCTGAGGTTAAATCTGGAGGGAGGAAATGTAAGGGATTAAATATTAACTCCTCCAGTCTCCCTCCGCATCCCCTTCCCATTTTGACCCTTTAGTTTAGTTTTAAACCCTTGAGGAGTTCTGCGCCATGGCCACCACCTCATTACTAGCCAGGACTTGACATGGTGTCAGCTTACTGTGAGATGCAGCATCTCATGTGACCGTGAGGAGGAAGACATTCCAATGGCTCTCAGTGCTGAGCATATTGAAATCCATTGTCGCTGGGCAGGTCATTACATAGTTACATAGGCTGAAAAATAGACATGCGTCCATCGAGTTCAGCCTTTCACACATCACCTACTGCTGTTGATCCAAAAGAAAGCAAAAATATCCCAGACTAAAACATCTGAAGGTCCTGAAGGTCCATTTTAATGCTCAGGTTCTGCATGAGACTAAGCCCCTGCTCTTGGAGAGCTGATTCATGGGAGAGAGCGACATAAGACCTCAGGCCACTATGACCATAGTCTCCCTTTAAAACTAGATTTTTGGAAGTGTTAATTTTCTCAACTTCGCTGCTGAAAGCAAGAATAATGGGCAACCTTGCAATCCCTTGTTATTCTCTGGCTTCCTCTCCATTTGTAGAGTACATTTGTAAAGTATGAGCATCATTAAATTGAGTGTGATGTGTGTACATTTGTGTGATTGGGTACATTTGTACTTCTTATGCAAAATACAGTGAGCTGCTATAGTAGTCGAGTCACAACAGCAATTGTGGCTGGCCTTGTAATAGGACAGGAGACACTAATGTTAATAAGTGCAGCCATTATATTTTATGTTAATGTTAATTTAGGCCTCCAGTGGTATATTGCCCTACATATTTCATTTTTTTTATAGTAGTATTAATAGGCAGGTAATATGTCAAATAATAATAATTATTAATTGTAAGATTGAGATAAGGACAGAAAGATGCTTATTTTTTTACAAAAAAAAAGCAACTTGATTCTCTGCAAGTTCTTCTTTCTCGTTGTGTGATACTGGAAGAGCCGATTAATATCCCGTAAACATCAGCTTCTATGTTTCTGAAAACCATACGTTACTCAGGAGATCTGTTCAATGTCAAAGATGTTAAATCCCCAAGGGATCTTAATTATGATTCCACTCTGCATGTCTAGACATGCCGTGAGATTCACATCCCATCAGAGTGTATACATAAATCTATCCTACAGGCACCTCTAAGTATGGACTCGGTATTGTTCCTTGTAGATGCGCTCTACTAAGTGCAAGGCAAATTTATACCTTTGCGCCTTTGTGATTGGAAGGAAGGGGTTGTGTGTGTCGGTAGCACATCGAGGTGTTTTTGGAACTAATTCATTACTGAAAATAAAGATAGGTGGCATTTTTTTTTTGGCGAGAGAAGACAACTTGACCTTCAACGGAGAGCATTGCTATTCTTTAACAAGTCTCAGGCGGATGCTCTCTTCCTAATGTTAGAATAACTATTTTGTTTTAATAATGAAAATGCGAAATGATCTGGCTGAGCTTAATAGTCAAGTAAGTAACTATCTGTAAAACTAAAACTTCTGGCAGGGCGCAGTACGATGGTTGTCAGCCACATCTACAATAGTATTGGCGTTGGCCAACACTTGTGTCTGGTAAATGATCACAATGGAGTTATTCAGTGGCTTTTTGAAAGGAGAAACCTTTCCGTCTTTACATCCTGCCAGTTGTATGTACCTTGAAAAAAGGTGTAACATCCTGAGACACATATTGAAGATCTCAAGCTGAAATTGTGCCTTTTTCCATGTTTTTGTTTTTAACCCAAAAAGGGAGTATTTGATGAGTGTATAAATAAAACCCGCCATTCTACCTCTTAGCTGGAAAGCAACAAGAGAGTACGTAGTTGCTCAGAGGAGTGGCTTATGGTTTCATTAGGTACTCACCTTACCAAGGGGTGCCTTGACGGAGCAGGTGAGCTTAAACTTCAATGGCCATTCAAGAAAACCAAAACCTCTAATTGTGTTTTGTTTCACAAGGAATTATACAGAAATGAGCACAGGTGACACTTTTTTTCTTGTTATGCTTTATACATGAACTGGGTTGTTATGAATGGTCGTTGCAGCCACCCTGGTGGACATGGGTGCGACACAGATTTTTCTGTATGTTTGTATATTTTGGTGTAACAGCAGTTAGGCCATTTTTGCAGCTGTTCCCTTTTCCATGTTTTTGTTTTTAACCCCAAAGTGGGAGTATTTGGTGAGTGTATAAATAAAACCCACCATTCTACCTCTCAGCTGGGAAGCAACAAGAGAGTATACAGTTGCTCAGAGGTGCGGCTTATGGTTTCATTAGGTACTCACTCACCTTACCAAGAGGTGCCTTGACGGGGAAGGTGAGTTTAAACTTCAATGGCCATTCTAATAAACCAAAACCTCTGATCGTCATCATTGGCGCTAATTACCCCTTTACTAAAGAAACCATCCCTAGACCCCAACTCTCCATCCAACTACCGCCCTGTATCCCTGCTTCCCTTCACATCAAAGCTCTTAGAAAAACTAGTCTTCAACCGCCTCTCCCTCTTCCTGTCCTCCAATTCCCTACTTGACCCCCTGCAATCTGGCTTCCGTCCCCTACACTCAACTGAAACTGCCCTCACCAAAGTCACCAACGACCTCCTAACTGCTAAAAAACACGGCCACTATTCTATTCTCATTCTGCTTGACCTCTCGGCTGCTTTTGACACTGTTGACCACCCCCTCCTTCTACAGACCCTCAACTCTCTGGGTCTCGGTGACACTGCACTTGCTTGGGTTGACTCCTATTTATCCAACAGGTCCTTCTGTGTGTCCTTTGCTGATATTTCCTCCTCTTCATTGCCTCTATCTGTTGGTGTACCTCAAGGCTCTGTCCTTGGTCCTCTGCTCTTTTCCATCTACACCTCCTCCCTGGGCAAAATCATCAACAGCTTTGGCTTTAATTACCACCTCTACGCTGATGACACTCAGATCTACCTCTCTACCCCTGATCTCTCTCCCCCTGTCCTTTCAAAAGTCAGTGACTGTTTATCTGGCATCTCCTCCTGGATGGCCTCCCACCACCTAAAGATCAACATGTCAAAGACTGAGCTCCTACTTATTCCTCCCTCCAATGCCTCCCCACCTCCTGACTTCTCTATCACGGTGGAGGGTATCACCATCTCCCCATCAAACCAAGTTCGCTGTCTTGGAGTTACACTTGACTCTGCTCTTTCCTTCAACCCCCGCATCCAGTCTCTTTCCTCCTCCTGCCGATACCAACTGCGTAATATTTCCAGAATTCGGCCATTTCTTACCGCTGTCACCACAAAACAACTCATACACGCCCTGGTAATCTCCCGACTCGACTATTGCAATAATCTCTTATCTGGCCTCCCTCTGTCCCGCCTCTCCCCCCTACAATCTATCCTGAACGCCTCCGCCAGGCTAATTCACCTCACCTGCCGCTCTGTCTCTGCCGCTCCCCTCTGCGAGTCCCTTCACTGGCTCCCCATCCACTGCAGAATCAAGTTCAAAATCCTTATCCTTACCTACAAAACCCTCACTAACTCAGCACCCCACTACCTGTCCTCACTAATCACCAAATACACCCCAGCCCGCTCCCTAAGGTCAAACAGTGACCTGCGCCTAGCTTCTCCCCGCATCACCTCTTCCCATGATAGACTGCAGGATTTCTCACGTGCAGCCCCCACTCTCTGGAACACTCTCCCTCGTACTGTCAGACTTTCCCCTAACTTCTCTTCCTTCAAACGCTCCCTTAAAACATTCCTATTTAGGGAAGCCTACCACCCAACTCACTGACACAACCATCAATCACTCTCACCTTACAGTCCTCTCCTCCTGTTTCCAACCCCAACCCTCCTAGATTGTGAGTTCCTACGGGAATAGGGCCCTCATCTCCTCCTGTACTGTTTGTCAAATGTTGTTCAATGTATTGTAACCCTGTCTATACTGTGCTTATTGTACAGCGCTGCGGAATATGCTGGCGCTTTATAAATAAAGAATAATAATAATAATAATTGGCTAAGTCCCCCTGCAGCCAGTGACCATGGAAAGGGAGAAGGGCCAGAAAGCCATAGGATGTGCTTTGCTCAGGGGTAGATTAATATCTCTATGGTCCTGGCTGGAGCAGAAGATTGCGGTGGGCTTTTTTTGGAATTTAGTGAAATGAAAACATATTTTAGGTTATTTAATAGTGCAGATTCAGGTATATCTGAGCAGGCAGATACTGTGTGAGTAATTATTCATTCAGATTTCAATCATTGAAAGCGTATAAAATAATTTTTTACCATTTTATAATCCAAACCTTTGTGGTTATATATTCTATAGGGCATTCTTGTTAAAACAAAATTTGAAATGTGAACCTGTTAGCGCATTTTTCTGAAAAATATACAATTTTTATCAAAAAAGTAATATTTCCCTTGTGTTTTGGAGGATGGTGTTTATGAATAATATAGCTATGTATAAACCACTGACGAAGTTCGCAGCAGGGAAATGAAAAGGTGAGTAAAGGCAGTGGTATTGCTCATTTTATACTTGACCAATGGACAATGCCATTGCTTTGGAACTAAAAATAAATATTTTTTTTTGTTTTCTTTTAGATTTTACATGGTTATGTTTGGTATCAATGCAAAGGCCAGATTCTGACCTGCCCAATGACACCTCAAGTGACCTTGTGAGGTGTAAATATTAGTGACGCAGGGGTCCAAATCCCCCAGTGCTCTTTGCTGCAGTGCGGCGGTTTATGTTTTTGATGTAACAATTCGTAACAATGGATTGAGCCATCACCTCCACACTTGTTGGCGACATGAGAAATGTGATGGTGAGTCAGTGCAGCCTTATTGTTCACTATATAATTGAAAACTGAAAAATATTGCTGTCTTAGACTGAAAAAATAAAGAAATAATTATTATTTTATTTAAAAGTTTACATAAAACCTGGTCATGTTTGGTATTATTGGAAAGGTCATGTGCTGGCCTTTCCAGTGATACCTCACATGACCCTGTAGCTGCTATGGAGTTTGAGTTACAAAGGTCCAAATACCCATCAATGTAGACACAGTTGTCCTTTGAGCCTATTCTGGGGCATGGGCCTGGAGCTGGTGCTCCATCAGCCCCTATGTTAATCCGGCCCTGGTTTTGTTGCCAAGCAGCATTTTAAACTCGCCTGCTGTAAGGACACCATCTGACGCCCTGCAGCGTTAATGGGATTAATGGTTTAGTTGCAGCGTTAAGGTGGTTAATGGTTTAGTTTTGTCACAAAAGATTTTTTTTCGTTTGACATTTCCCTATCCAAAGAGTGGCCACCCGTTTATAACGCATGTAAAAATAACAAATTTAACTTTAACATTGAACAATACTATGAAAAAAACAATAAATGTTAAAGGTACGTTAATGTGAATGTGTACTTTCTGTATTGAAAGGGTATTTGATCTCTTCTTTTCATAATAAGAATATTTTAACCGACATCAATAAAATTCCAATTCAATTCGAGCACTTACGGAGCTGGAAAAGCACAATTTCCGGGAGACCCCTCCTTTCCCTCTGCTTTGCTTGGTCTTCAAGGGGGGAGAGTGACATCACGAGACTGAAATTAAAACTTCACTTTAGCTCATCTGTCACAGTGCAGCCTTCGACAGCAGGGATTCCTTAGCTATATTATATCTTTGTTATAAATCTTCCTTTTTTTAAAGAAGATACCTACAGCGCCGGAGACTGTACAGCCCATAAATACGTTTCTTTTTACCCTTTTTTCCAGAAATATAAGATACTGTGGGATATTAGCTTGATCTGGACCAAATTTGAAGTTGACAGGTTGACTGACAGTTAGATGTTGCTATTTTGCATCCGATTTTGTCCTTGTGCTGCAAACAATGTTCACTTTTTCGCTATTAGAACATTGAGTGTTTATTCAACATCCAACAATGAACCTTTATGACCAGGACAGGTGTCCAACACTGGTCCAGAAGCCGCAAACAAAGCAGCTTTTCAGCTTAGCCGCATGCATATGTATGAGCTCGGTTTGCATACAATAAGTACATGTGGATGAAGCGGTTTGTCTGTTTATTTAGCTTGGAGAGAGAAGCAAAGCTGCCTCCGACATGACATGAAAGTAAAAGCGTTCTTCACATTTAGGAATTTCATTAGATCGAAAAGAAAACAAAAAATATTTATATCACTTCTGTTAATTAATCTTTATATTTTTATGCTATTCTGTTTTACATTTTTTATGTTGATTATAATTCTGATTCGTATTAAAACATGAAAAAAAAATTAGATTTTTAAATTGAAGTCTATGACCTTGCTAACAATGATACATTGTAATCTTTATGAAGTGAAATACAATGACTTTTCAGTTTTCTTCAGTAATGAGATCAAGTACCAGTGCATCTATATGCCATTTGTGGTCAGAGCCATGTTACTAGATGGCCTTATGTAGCAAAATTACCACTCTTGCTAGTTATAAAACCTAGTACCAGTGTATCCATCTGTATCAATAATGGATCACAGACACAAATTAGCAATTGGTTTTCTACAATATTTTTTTATCTATGGCGTAATCATTCTACGTACACTGAACACTAACCGAACTGAGAGTGAAAATGAAAACATACCAACTAAGGAAGCTAATCAAGAGCGAAACGCGTTTCTGGTATTGTTATTTTAAGGTTTTATTAATAATTTTTTTTTATACAGTTGTGTTCAAAATTATTCAACCCCCAATGCTGTAAAGGGTTTTAGGGAATTTAGTGTACATTTGTAATTGTATTCAGAATGAAATCCTACAAGGACTTTTTAAAGAACCATATGCAACTAAAATGACATCAATTGGTTTTGTAATACAGTAGTAAATGTTTCTTTTGTGAATTCTTCATTGACACAATTATTCAACCCCTTAAAGACTACCACTCTGAAGAACAGAGGTTCATTCAAGTGTTTTCAATCAGGTATTGAAAACACCTGTGGATGTCACGGAGCAGCAATAAAGCATAATAAGCACCAATTAGGCAGCTTTAAAATGACTGTGATACTCAGCTCCTTCTAGACATTTACTGGTGTGGTTACAAACATGGTGAAGTCAAGAGAATGGTCCAGGAAAACAAGAGAAGAGGTGATTACTCTTCACAGGAAGGGCAATGGCTATAAGAAGATTGCAAAGATGTTAAACATACCAAGAGAGACCATAGGAAGCATCAATCGCAAATTCACTGTTGAAGGGCACTGTTGAAACGCTACCTGGTCGTGGCAGAAAGAAGATGCTGACTTCGACTGCTGTGCGCTACCTGAAGCGTAGAGTGGAGAAAAGTCCCCGTGTGACTGCTGAGGGACTGAGAAAAGATTTGTCAGATGTGGGTACTGAAGTTTCAGCTCAGACAATACGGCGCACACTGTGTAATGAAGGTCTCCATGCCAGAACTCCCAGGCGCACCCCCTTGCTGTCTCCAAAGAATAAGAAGAGTCGACTGCAGTATGCTAAAAGTCATGTGGACAAACCACAGAAGTTCTGGGATAGTGTTCTTTGGACTGATGAAACAAAATTAGAACTGTTTGGGCCCATGGATCAACGCTATGTTTGGAGGAGGAAGAACAAGGCCTATGAAGAAAAGAACACCTTGCCTACTGTGAAGCATGGCGGGGGGTCAATCATGCTTTGGGGCTGTTTTGCTTCTGCAGGTACAGGGAAGCTTCAGCGTGTGGCGTGCAAGGTACCATGAATTCTCTTCAGTACCAGGAGATATTGGATGACAATGTGATGCAGTCCGTCACAAACCTGAGGCTTGGGAGATGTTGGACCTTTCAACAGGACAATGATCCCAAGCATACCTCCAAGTCCACTAGAGCATGGTTGCAGATTAAAGGCTGGAACATTTTGGAGTGGCCATCGCAGTCACCTGACTTAAATATGATTGAGAACCTCTGGTGGGACTTAAAGAAAGCAGTTGCAGTGCGCAAGCCTAAGAATGTGACTGAACTAGAGGCTTTTGCCCATGACGAATGGGCGAAGATACCCGTAGATCGCTGCAAGACACTTGTGTCAAGCTATGCTTCACGTTTAAAAGCTGTTATAACTGTAAAAGGATGTTGTACTAAGTACTAAGATTGAATGTCACTTGGGGGTTGAATAAAACTGATAATGATGTGAGCACAGAACAGACATTTGTGGTTATTTCATTATAAATGTTATGTTAGATTTGTCTGACCTACACGTGCCTCTTTGATTTAATTGTAAGCAAGATGACTGAATGATCAAAATCAATGTCAAACTGGCCAAAACACTCAATTTCAGTGGGGGTTGAATAATTTTGAACACAACTGTATATCATTATCTGGCCGTGGTGTATGCTGTGGAAGTGGCTGAAGATGATGGCAGATCCAGTGCTCTTTTAAAACCCCCGATGGCTTGGAATTTGGTGTCTTTAAATATACACAAGATCATGTGAGTAATATTCCACCCTTGGCCTTATTGCATATATGTGTGAGGGTTATCTGCATCATGACCTGTCTATTTGTTTGAGGAAAATTACTCTATCCTGCGGATTTATACTGAGAAGTGGACAAAGAAGGGGAGAGTCGCCTACAGATCCAAAAGTACCATATATTGAGACATACATTGGAAGGCTCAAAACCACAGTTAATGCGGAATATTTAAAAAAAAGTGATAATTCAACACATTTTTATGAATACTAACAGGGTTATTCAGAGTGAGCCAAGCTGGCACCGAAATTGCACCGAACTGTGAATATCCCTGTACGGTGCAATGTCAGGGCCATTCGGCTGTTCAAAAATCTGTTTTATCTACTACCAACTAAATCATAATTTTGTCTTGTTTATTTTTTAGTACATAAAAATGTACTAAAAAATAAACAAAACAAAATTATCAGTTAGTGGGTACTAGATAAAAGAGATTTAGAGCACATGTGATGACAACATAATGTCCCTTTAAGAATTAAATATATAAATCCTCTTATGATCAATAATTTATGGTACATTTATTGAATTTTCACATGGCAGACTCCTTTAACCCCTTCAGTATCAAGTGATTTTTTTGTAAAACCACTGCCAATACCCACCGTGAACTTTCAAATTCTCTTTAAGTGAGATCATCCTTCCCTTTCCAAATTAGTGTTGAAAAAAACCCACCATAAGGAGTTATTTAAAGAGAGCCAAATCTGCCACCGAATTGCACAGAATATTGAATTTCCCCATACAGTGCAATTTCGTGGCTATTCGGCTATTCAAAAATCTGAATATTGGCGAACTGGCAGCGAAATATGGTGCAATTCGGCAGCAGTGAAATTCCCCATATCGAAGTAATGGTTAATCTATTCAGAGAACATTTGAACAGCCACAATTATTTGACGAAATGCCCAGTTTTCTGGTGCTTTCGTTCAACAGGTTTAAACACGCCCCATAGGTTTCAATTTAATATAAATTCCCCGTTTTTATAAAAAAATTTATTCAACGGCTTTTGCTGCAAATGAAAAGAATAAAGTATTTTTCTAATAATTTTTTTTACAATTTTTTAGGTATTTTTCTGGATTTTTTGCCAAAATCTTTTATTTAGATTTTTTTTTTAAATGACATTTTTTTTAAATTCTGTAGCAGACCTTTGGATTATTATTCATATGACCTTATTTATTATTTCCATGCATTTTTTTAAACTTGTTTTTAAACGCCTTTTAACCCTTTCGCTGCTGAGGCTTTTCCCGCCTCTGTGCTCAGCTCATTTTTACCGATTTTGCTCATCATGTTTAAATGCGTTTTGAAGGCTTATTTTAGTATATGACCCAGACATATTATATATAGTTCTTTCCGGCAGACTCGGCAGATTCATAATATGTCATTATTATATGTATACGTCATGACCTGTCTGTTTATTATAACAAAAAATGCAATAAAATATGAATTTTCAATAATTTACAACGTGTAAAGTGTTTTTTTTTACCATTTTAAGATGCGAGCAATTGTGGTTATATTTTGTATGGGGTGCGCTTGTTAAAAAAATTAGAGATGGGATCTCATTACATTTTTTTTTGGGGAAAATTACGCGATTTTTAACAAACGCACCGCATACAAAAATCGTTAGTGCAGCATCATTGTTCACATTATAATTGAAATGGGAACAATATTGCTGCATTAACAAACCAAAAAAAAGAAAAAAAAACTTGTTTATTTTTTTTTATAATTTTTTTTTAAAAATATATTTTTTTTTATTTATTTTTTTTAGAACTTTTTTATACTCATGTTTGGTATTGTTGGAACGGCCATGTTCTGGCCAATCCAACAATACCAAACATTAACCCCTAACTGCCACGGATCAGGAGATAAGGGGTTCATTGGAACCCCCTATCTCCACCGTTGGTGGCAGTTAGGGGTTAACTCCAGGACTGGCGTCATCATGCTATGCACGATGACGCCAGTCCTCAGGTGGCATTCCCGGAAGCTTGGCCGACATCCAAGATGTCGGCCAGCTCCGGGAAAGGATCACGAACCGGCGCTTTTCGGCGCCGATTCGTGATCCGGCCCCCATGGCGTTACTGCCAGGTACCATTTGGAAGGGCAGGCTGTGCCCTTCCAAACGGTGCCTGGGTTAACCCCCTGCACGCCACCGATCGGGAGGGAGAGAGGTCCGAAGGACCTCACCCCTCCCTTTCAGGCGCCTCCTCCGCACATGCGGGTGGGGTGCCTGAATTAGGTGTCATCGCGCCCCTGTGATGACAACTAATTACTCCGGCGGCAGTTCCGGGTGCTGGGCTGACATCGAGGATGTCAGCCCGCACCGGGGGCCAGCGATCGGCCGGAACCCGGCCGAACGCTGGCCCCAAAGGGAGGACGCTCTCAGCGCGTCCACCGCATGGAACGCTACCTGCGGTTGGACGCGCTGAGCGCATCCACCACAGCGAAGTGGTTAAAAATATATATATTTTTTTACCACTGTTCGCGGCGATGAGCTTTTTTCAGTGGCGTTCAACAGTCTGTTCAGCGGATCGGTGGCTGTGTTCGGTGGTCTATTGGCAGCGTTAGGTGGTTCGGCAGAGTGTCTGTGGCATTTGGCGGATCCCTTTGGGACACTTCGGGGACCTTGCAGTGAATGCAAGTGGTAAGAATGGATTACCGTATGGAAAAGAAGATATCCATATGATCTACCCAATTCAAACATGATGTGATCTAAAGCAAGCGTGCCTTGATCTCAGGAATTGAAATCTAGATGGGACCTGATTTAATTCAAACAGGAGTGTCACCCTTTGAAGCCTTTCCTTTAACCTCCCTGGCGGTATTCCCGAGTGTGACTCGGGGTTAAATTTCGCTACCGCGAACGGTAACCCTGAGCCACACTCGGACTGGATGCATACTCACCTCCTCCTGGCTCCCTCACTGTCCCCCGCAGTGTGATCACGGGAAACTGCTTCCTGGAAGGCTCCCTGCGAGTCACATGGTGCAGGGTGGGCGGGAACCATCAGCAAATTTATAAACAATTCATAAAATACTGTAATCCAAAGTGCAATGTTTATGAACGGCCACTGGGTGGCACTACAGGATAAGAAATAGACCATACATCCTCTTACTCTTGTTTTCAGACCGATTTCAGTGTTCTTTGTTTTTTATTTTATTGAATATCATTTATTTGCATTATTTTGGATAATTATTTTTGGGATAATACATTATTATTTCGTGTTTCAAACTTTATCAACTCAGTGTATTTACTATTTTTTTATTTATTTATTTATAAAGGATTTTACCAGTAAGAACTCTTGATTGCATGGATTTCAGTGCGTGATTCCTAATTGTTACAGGCTAACTATGTACAAAAACAAGCTTCCTTTAAAAAAAAATTGAGACGCTTTTAGACACTACGTTTTTAAAAAATTAGACCGCCAGGGAGGTTAAAGGCCTTTTTGCGGCAGATTAAAAGAACATACGGTTTAATAAATATTTAATTAAAAAAAGGGAATATTTTTTACATTGAAAGCTACGGAATTTGCCTGCTCAATTATACCACCGATCAGGGCACTTCACTGACAATTTGGTGCTGTTCAGTGTTCTCTGAATAGATTAACCATTACTTCTCAATGGGGGATTTCACTGCCGCCGAATATCATTGTGTTTCGCTGGCAGTTCACCAATATTTGGCAAATTGCTAGCTTTTGAATAGCCGAACGGCCACGAAGTTGGACCATACTGGGAAATTCACTGTTTGGGACAATTTCAGGGCCAGATCGGCTCTCTTTGAATAACATTGATAATGTTGACAACGAGTCTCCATTTTTCTTTGGTAGAGATCCCTGGGACAGAATTCACCAGATCACTTATATGTTAAAAAAGTCAAATTTATTGTTTTCTGTTAATTTAATTCTTTTAATTTTCTATCTGTTTGCCGGTGTTATTAATTTGTATAACATATACAGTATTTTGATGTATAATGCACTGTAGTTTTTTTTCTGTTGTCATAATAAATTTTCCTGTATTAAGTCATGCCTTTATCTGATATTAGAATCACATTTACCTGAAAATAAACTTTTTTATAGCCTTGTGATTTCCTCTCCTAGACAGTCTACTAAATTGTGTTTCTGTGGGGTTTTAATCTGATTTGGTGAGGGAACTTGAGGCTCCCCATCCTCAATCGACTTAGTGGTGGCTCAACTGACTAATTATATAAGGATCATTAGGTGTAGCACTAAAAGCGATTATGTAGTCATTATTTAGAGTCTAGTGCAGACAAATAATGATTTTTAAGGTTATTCAAAGAGAATCGAAAAGTCACCACACGTCTGGTGACTTTTCGTTCTCTTCAATGCGGTGCAATTTGGCGATCCCATTTCGGCGACCCTGCGGTGTATTCAGCAAGCACCACAGGGCATTCGTAGTGCGGGGAAAAGCCGCCGCAAACCTACCGAAAACTCACCGCAAAACCCGGCGAACGCACACCGAAACCTTCAAAAACATATGGATTAACCCCGCCGAACACGCCGGAGAAACCTGAGCAGCCGCCGATCACAGCGCAGAGCAGCCGCCGGAAAAACCCGACACTGCAGACGAATGGAGTGTAAAAAAACCCAAAAAACACTTCGCTTGAAAGTTTGAAAAGTGAAACGCTGTTTGCAAAGAAACTACAGAACGAAAATGTCTGAAATTGACATATACGATCCAATGAATGATAAGAAAAAGGGCTGTTACAGAAAAATGAAAAAACGATTTTAAAGAAGAAACGGTGTAAAAATTTTCGCTTACAAAAAATCCAGAAAAATGCCTAAAATATCCTAAAAAATCTATAAATAAAGAGACTTTTTACTGCAGAATATTATAATCAACGGTTAATTAGATATTGAATTAAAATGGGAATATTTTTAAAATTGAAGCTTATGGGATTCTTCTGAATAAATCTGCTGCATGAAACCACTGAACAGCAGGGCAATTCGGCAACTTTTCACTGCTGATTTTTGTTCTCTGAATAGACGAAGCATTACTTCTCTATGGGGATTCACTGCCCTCGAACAGGCACCGAACAGGCACCGTATGTGCAGGCAATTTGCCAACATTTGGCAAACTGCCTGCTCTCTGAATAGCCGAATGGCCAGGAAAGGTAACCGTACGCTGAATTTCACTGTTCAGTTACCTTTCGGCAGCAATTTGGATCACTTTGAATAACCCTGCATGTATTTTCGCAGAGCTTCACATATCATTCCTATGCAGCCTTTAGCTCATATAGCAATTAACCCTCTTAACCCCTTCAGTGCCGATATCGAGATATCTCAGGCTTCAAAGGCACCATCTGGTGCCCCGATATCGAGATATCTCAGTATGCAGATATGAAGCCCAAAAGCAAATGAAATTCGTTTGCTGTAAACAAATTTTGTTTGCTTTTTTGCTGCAGAAGGTGCCCCCAAAGTTTTAACCATGTGGGCATAATGCCCAAAGAGCTAAAACTGTAAAATCAGCTGCTCAAAGCTCTGAAATACCAGGCTTTCAGCAGCCGATGCAGGAGAAATAGAAGAAAATAGACCAGCCGCTCAAAACTCAATTTATCAGTAGATGGCGCCACCTAATGGCCAAAATAGGTTATTTACAGTGAGACTTACAATGGATATAAGCTCAAATATTTCTTTAAAATTAATTAAAAATGATTTTACAAAAAAAACCACTGGTTTCTGACAATGTTTTTTTGGAAAATCACTTTGTAGTGAAGGGGTTAAATACCGTGTCATTTAAACTTAATTATTAACACTGTATCTATGAGATTGATCATAGGTTGATTTAGAAATATATAGACAAACATCCTGACAATAGAAAAACAGAAAACAAAATGTTTAAATTCTGCTTATCAAAATGTATCTCGCAGTCTTCATTACAGTAACAAGGCAGTGGTGGGGGCAACGTATGTTTGTTTCACAAAGAATATTTAAAACCCAGTAAAATGTGTAAAAAAAATTCCTTTGGTTTTGAAGTGCCGCATCTCTACAGCGAGTCTCTGCAACCCAAATCTTGATAGGTCGTTCTTCTGAATTTATTGTGACTTTGGTTAATATTTGCATTTGTATTCATTTTAACAATTATTTTAACCTTTTCACTACCATGATTGTGTAAACACAATCAGCAGTAGCAGAGAAAGCAGCCCAAGATCATGTTAACATGATCTGGAGCTATTCTATAGCATTGCAAATTAAACTTATTTGTTGCCCCCAAAGTGTTAGCACTTTACAGGATGCCCAAGGTTCTAACACTTTTTCAACTCAGCCGGGGAATGTGTCTGACTGACATCTTCCCAGCTGATCCTGCACTGAGCCCTGGCCTGCAGTAACTCCTTTTTGCCAGCAGATGGCGACATCTGCCTGCCAAATAGGTTATTACAATAAGGAATACATTGGGAATTTTACTGTATAATTAATTTAAAATGATTTTCCAGGAAACCACTGGTTCCGGTCAGTGGTTTTTGGAAAATCACGTGATAGTGAAGGTGTTATGCAGCAAAACACATTTACTGGTTAACTGTGGCTGTTAAATAACTGAGAGGCCTAACTCTCTCTTTTAAAGAAGCGAAGCAGCTCAATCATTGCAGAAATTCTTATTGAATCTTTCACTTTTGAGCTGACAAGTCCCGGAGAGACCTCCCACATCTGTTCTAAGTCTAGGAAAGTGTTTTAGTGAATATACCACATTGTATATATGAAATAGACTTTTCATTTAAGCTAAAGTGAATCTGGCCACAGCAGGTTCCCTCTGAATAGATACGTTGGCAACATCGATTGGCAACAACGTACATGTACCTTCAAAAATTCCATTCCAGTTTCTGTTTAACTGATATGTTTCTAACCCTTTTCAGGTTATCTACAATTACTGGTCTGAATTTCCATTTCAGGTACTGAATCCATATATCATGCTAATAGAACATTTTAAGCACTGCCTGTAGTGAAATCAATATCCACCACAGTTATAGAAGCCAGGGCAAGGAACTGACGGTTCAAAAGGATGTTTGATATGGAGATATGGGATGGCTAATCAGACTTTTTTAAGAGAACATGTCATGATGATGTTGTACAGCAGCTATCCAGCCGTGTTCTATATTAGATAACAGAATAAAAGAGTTGGCTGAAAAATGGACTGGAAGAATATACAGTAATTCTTTCATTCTGTTTCCAGGAAACATTCAGCAATGCAGTTACCAATATGGGTTCCATTAATCCATAATAATGGCCACTATGTCAGAATACATATAGGTTTCTATCTACAAATGTCTGATTTTGCTGAGGTTTAAAGGGACACTTGGCCACCACTGTCCTACCCATGCCCAACCTCTGTGAGAATAGCGAAGGGTTGATTCAGTCCTCCTAGAGTGGGAGATTGGCCTCCCCCAACGAGGTGACGATGTGCTCTTCTTGAAGAGTTTGAATAAGCGGTAAAGTTGCCTTCAGGACTTCTCCCGAGCTGCCCCCTTTCGATTGAACTCCGTCCCCCGCAAACATCAGACTCCCCCATCTCTCCAGTCCTTCAAAAAGTCTCTAAAAACACATTACTTTAGAGAAGCATATCAGCTCATTCCCTAATCTCCATTGTTCATTTCATGCTCCATCTTCCCACACAGCCCACATGCTCCCCCTGCTACTTCTTGTACACTATTCACCCTCACCTACAGGGTTATCCAAAGAGATTCGAATTGCTTGAGAAAGGTAACCGAACGCTGAAAATCAGCGTTCGGTTACCTTTCCTGGCCATTCGGCTATCCAGAGAGCAGGCAATTCGCCAATCCTGGCGAATTGCCTGAACATACGGTGCCTGTTCGGTCCCTGTTCGAGGCAGTGAAATCCCCATGAAAAGCACTGCTTCGGCTATTCAGAGAACACAAACCAGCAGTGAAAGGTTCCCCTAATGCCCTGCCATTCGGTGGTTTAATTCGGCAAATTTATTCAGGAGAATCCCATAGACTTCAATGTTAAAAATATTCCTGTTTTAATTCAATATCTAATAAACCGTTCATTATAATTCTGCAGCAAAAAGTCTCTTTATTTATAGATTTTTTAGGATACTTTAAGCATTTTTCTGAATTTTTAAAAAAAAAAATTAAAAGTCCGATTTTTTTTTTTTTTTTTTTTCAGTTTACTTATTTTTTTTGTAACAGCCCTCTTTATTATCATTCCCTGGACCTCCTGTGAAAATTTCAGACATTTTCGCTCAGTAGTTTCTTTGCAAACAGCGTTTCATTTTCCCAGATTCATACAAATGGTTTTTCTAATTTATTCACTGCCTCCTCTACGTCACAGCTGCTTCGGCTCTGTGTGATTCGGCTCCTTTTCGGCTCCTGTTCGGCTTTTTTGAAGGTTAATCCAGATGTTTTTGCTTGTTTTCAGCGTGCATTCGGTTTTGTTTTTGTCAGGTTTTCGGCAGCTTTTCCCTGCAATTCGGGGACCCTGTGGTGTTTGCTGAATACACCGCAGGGTCACCGAAATGGGATCGGCAAAAGGAACCGAATTGAAGAGAACGAAAAATCACCGAACGTGCGGTGACTTTTCGAATCTCTTTGGATAACCCTGCTAGTCTGTCACCCCTCTCCTCTTAGATTGTAAGCTCTTAAACAGGGTCCTTTCTCCTACTGTTCAGTTTGAGTAATGTGTGTGTATTATTGTTATTCTGCCTCTTCGATTGTACAGCGCTACAGAAGTTGTTGGAGCCTTAAAAATACTTGTAACTAAGTAACTAACTTTTGATTGTCTTTGTGACCATATCTTGAATTGGAAAAATCGGAGAGAACCAGGGACTCAGGATGGAGCTTGAAGGAGTTTTAATACATGGATGCCAAAACAATGTTTTGCTCAGACACAATTCTTTTTCTAGCCACTTGATGAAGGCTCGTGCCTGAACCAAAACATTGTGATAACACCTATGCAATAAGGCTCCTTCATGGTCCATCCTGAGTTTCTGGCTTTCTCTGTTTTCTCTATGTGATAGACCAGGGTGACTCATACCTCCTATCGACTGGATTGAATATTGGTAACATCATTGTTCTACAACCATGGAGACCCAGGTTTGAATCTTGGTAAGGGAACCTCTCCAGTGCATGTCCTTGGGCTAGATACGTAACGATACATACTTGAGTATCACGAAATATCGGCTGTTTAACCTAGTCGTAATGTCTCTGCTCTTCAAGCATGGAGAAGAAGGTTCAATCCTGTTTGGAATGTCTAACCAGAACATGTCTTTGCTACAATTGTGGAGAAAAGAAAGTCTGTACCACCTTCTGACCATGGTGAATTGGGTTCAACGTCACCACCATGTGTCTGCTCTACAATCATGGAAAGCAGACTCAGATAACAGGCAGAAGACCCCACCAGCAAGTGTCCTTGGGCAACAATCCTAATGAACTAGATGTGTGTACATGAAAAATGTGGTTTCCTATAGATTGTAAGTTCCCTTGGGAACAGAGTCCCCCTGAGTCACACTGTATCATCTATATGGGGTGCTGTAATATGTCAACCCCATGTGTACTGATCTTTTACAGTGCTGCAGAATCTGCTGGCACTATTTATAAATAAAGTATAATAATTTAGACCCTTCCATAGGCAAATGCCTTTCCTCCTTTTTTCTTTGAATATCTTGAATTGAATCCTGAATGGTCAAGGAAACCAATGAATGGACCGGAGAGGTGAGGTGAGGTGCACCAGGTGGGAATATGAAGCCATACAGCAACATTCACAATGGATTTCAAGGAGTCATTAAGACTATTCTGGAAACCAATGTTGGTTGAGCTGCCAAAAAAGATGAAAAATGATAAGTACATAAAGAAATATATTTGTGTGACTGAGATGCTCCTGACCAATCTAACCGAGATAAACAATAATATGGAAATTATAAATGTCGTCTACAGGGTTATTCAAAGAGATCTGAATGGCTGCCGGAAGGTAACCGAACGCTGAAAATCAGCATTCGGTTACCTTTCTTGGCCATTCAGCTATTCAGAGAGCAGGCAATTCGCCAAATGTTGGCGAATTGTTCGGTTCCTGTTCGAGGGCAGTGAAATCCCCATAGAGAAGCAATGCTTCGTCTATTCAGAGAACAAAAACCAGCAGTTAAAAGTTTCTGAAATGCCCTGCCATTCGGTGGTTTCATTCGACAGGTTTATTCAGGCGAATCCCATAGGCTTCAATGTTAAAAATATTCCTGTTTTAATCCAATATCTAATAAACCGTTCATTATAATATTCTGCAGTAAAGAGTCTCTTTATTTATAGATTTTTTAGAATCTTTTAAGCATTTTTCAGGATATTTTTCGGGAAAAAAAAATCTGTTTTTTTTTATTTTTTTTTTAAATGTTTTTTCTTTTTTCTGTAACAGCCCTTTTTATTATCATTCATTGGAACTTATATGTAAATTTCAGACAACAGCGTTTCACTTTTCAAACATTCAAGCTTACTGGGTTTTTTTTTCCACTCCATTCGTCTGCGGTGTCGGGTTTTTCCGGCGACTGGTCTGCGCTGTGATCGGCTCCTGCTCGGGTTTCTCCGGCGGGGTTAATCCAGATGTTTTTTCGGGTTTCGGTGTGTGTTCGCCCTGGTTTTGACGTGAGTTTTCGACGGGTTTGCGGCGACTTTTCCCTTCATTACGGCGGCCCTGTGTTGCTTGCTGAATACACCGCAGGGTCGCCGAAATGGGATCGCCAAATCGTACCGAATTGAAGAGAACGAAAAGTCACCGAATGTGCGGTGGCTTTTCGATTCTCTTTGAATAACCCTGCTAGTGTTATTACATTCAAAATAGCCCGTAAAATATTACCCACCAGTCGTCTTCTGTGGATATTTTTCTGATATTTCTAATCAGGTTTGTGTCATTATATATATATACATACTCGCCACCCAGGACATACTTGAAAACAAGAGAAATCTTAATGCATCCTTCCTGGTAAAATCCTTTCTCAAAAAAAAAAAAAAAAAAATTATAAAAAGACCAACCAAACAAAGAGCCAATCCAGTCCAAATTCTTACTCATAAAGTGTACTTTAAACACACACTGATTTGATTTGGCGCTGTGGGAATCCGGGCCCAATATAAACCAATTATTGTAGTTTGATGTATACTTTTCTAAAAGGTTTGAAAGAAACCCACTGTTATTTTATGTTTGTGGGCACAGATACTGCTAGCATACATCAGAAAAAAAAGTAAAATAAATAGACACTGAATTCCAGTGCTAGGACATTTCCTACCACGTCATCGTCAATTTCTGTAACCGTTAATCATCCTCATTTCATGGTTGACTAGATGTCATCTGAGATGATCAAGCCGCACGGATAAGTTTTAACTACACGTGAAAATAAAATTATATGTTTTTCGAAGAGACCAGAGCAATTTGCCAAGTGGCAGCAGAACTTTGCTGACCATCAACCAACTGTGAGGTGGCAGTGCCAAACGAGAGACCCCAACACGCAGCATCAAAACTCCTCTAAGCCTCAAACGACACCCATCCTGAATTCTCCCAAAGACAGCAATGATGGAGCATTAAGGACACATTTTGGCTGGGCTCCTAACGTGTTTAGGTGGCCTCCCACTATGCACCAGTATATAGAGCAAACCCAGTTCTTGTGTGGCTGGGGAATCAGGATAGCTGGAGCCGGTTTACGGATAATCAGCAATGTAGGCAGAGCAGCCGCGGCCCGCACATGGGAAATCAGTAACATAGTCAGGACAGAACAAGGGAAGAGTGCGCTATTGGGTCAGAAATCACAACAGGGCACCACATTGAGGGACTTCCAGCACTAAATAGTGCCAGGGTCTAACCCCACGGCCTATGTCATCAATGAGTGCCAGAACGTGCGGGTGCGATGACGCCGGGCCTTCGCTGCAAAGCCAATAATCCCACGTCTGCCCTGCCAATAAGAGAGTGTTGGGCATGGGCTTTCGACGTCCCAACCAATGGGTGCTAATTAGCTTTTCATTTTCCAGCTATTAATGGGATATTCTAGTTATTTTTGGCAATTAGATGGCAAGTAATGCACATGTGTTTAGGTCAGGTGGGAAAGTCTGCATACTATTTCTTTCAAGACAAATAGCTTGTTAAAGGTAGGACATGGCTATCATTCTTCTCCACTCCATGGATGCAGAAAAGGCCTGGCCACCTGATGACTTCCTGTTCCAGACCACGGTCTGGCGCTGGATTCTGGGGAACTTGTACTCAGCTTTCGCAGTAGACAAGCTCCAGGAGACTGACTGCCTCCTGAGAAGGAAGACTACGCTGGATCCCTGCTGCAATGCGCCCACTTGGTAAAGTGCAGCATTCTCACTGAATGGTATGACGACGTGGAACAAACATCGCCTGCATTCTGCAGCAGCTACCCTGAAACAACATAATGGTTCCGTTGACCAAAATCTCTTAAAGTTATCTCCCATTGTAGCTCTCCTTGACCTTGTCACTTAGGACATCCCCTTTATATTATCTTTCTCTACATTTTCCTTTTTTCTTCTTTATCCAGGCATTATTTATACATACAGATAATTTGTTTTACATGATTTCAGCTTTGTTTGTAAACTAATAATCTTCTCACTACTATGCCAAATACAAACAAGGAGGATATATTATCAATTTTACTCATCTAGATGTGGTAATGTATTTGACTGAAGAGGAATGTTTGCTAACAATGCAGACCCTCTGTTAAATGCCACAAAATAATGGAGACCATCTAGTGTCTAGAACGTTTCATCCCAATATTATTTTTGAATAAGTTGAATTAGTAACTGAAATACATTAAATTTAAAATTGCGTAAATTTGTATTATTTGAACTTTTATCTATTTTTCAAAAACCGTCCGACCAGCGAATTGTTTTCATCATCCTCTATTTAAATGTTTTCTATTATCTGCCATATTTCAGATATATTATTCATATTTTTGATAACCCAGGACATGCTTGAAAATGAGAGAAATCTCAATGTATCCTTCCTGGAAAAATCCTTTCTAAAAAACCCCCCAAAACTCGGCACTTCAAAGGCACCATCAGGTCCCGATATTGAATTATCACAATCTGTAGCTCTGAAGGACAAAAGCAAATAAAATTTATTTGCAGCAAACAAATTTAATTTGCATTTAGGTTGCAGAAGGTGCCCCCAAAGTTTAAGCCCTGTGGTCATAATGCCCGAGGTGCTAAAACTGTTTAAAATCGGCTGAAGAATGCCCTGACATATCAGGCTTTCAGCAGCCAATGCAGGAAACCACGAAACTGCAGCTCAAACATCTGTAACTCCATTTGGCCAGTAGATGGCGCCATCTGCTTGCCAAATAGGTTGTTACCGTAAGAAATACCCTGGAAATATTCCAAAATATTTCTTACTATGTAATTATTTAAGATAATTTTTTTTAAAAAAACACTGGTTCCTGATAATGGTTTTTTGGAAAATCACTTGGTAGTGAAGGGGTTAAATAAAAAGTGGTTGATAGTGAAGGGGCTAAGTTGCTGGTGATAATGAGTTGATGTAATACTAAAATGAATTTGATTAAACCATGCAGGCTTGAAATCTATACATATATATAACTGGATGCTACCTACAAAGATTGAAAATTGATGTTTAAACACATGATTATAATATAGACAAGTGTTTAAATCACATTATGGATAAAGTATATAACATATATGTAGCATTAGTCATAGCCTTAGGTAGTGTAGAGTAATTTTCTGTTCATTTCAGTTCTCCACTAGCAGGAAATTCTATGTTTGTGTTTTGACTGCAGAACTTTAATGATATATTTCTCTATTCCAATCCAATTATGTTTTGATTAGGTTGCAAATAAAAAAGAACTGGCATTACAATGACTACAGCTGATTGTTTTGACAGGAAATTATATTAATATAAAAGATGAAGAAAAGTAATAATAGTCATAAAAAGAAATTATTCTTGGGCAACAGTCGAGATAAAGTCTCTACTAAAGTCATGTTACAACCAGTGAGAAATGAGAAAGGTTTTATTATCTGCTGGATATCTATTGGGAGGACATGATTACACTTGGGGTGTGAACCACAAAAATGTTTTAAAGGGATACTCTATTAAAATTAGAGTTCCCTTTTTATAGCCTAAAAAACTAAGGAATAGTCATTGACCCCCTTACTTCTGCTCCATTAGGAGGTCAATGACTGCAAATTCCATGTCCACAATCATGAAGAAGACGGCCTTACCGCCTGAATGTCGCGGGGCAACTCCCCTGGCCTGTCTCCCTTAACTCTGGTGCATTGTCACAATTGGCTACAAGTGGTGCTGCCTGAATGACGAGAGCAGCCAATTGCAGCGATCGGCTGCCGACAGGGATGACGGGGCAGGGGAGTTGCCGGAGAGCAGTGGGGCATTCATTTAACGTCTAAAAAATGGGAAGAGGCTGCTGACAGACCTTTAACAATTATTTTGTTTAGTTTAAGTTATATTACTCTCCCCTTTGTCCCTCTCGGTGCACATCTCTTCCTCTTCAGCTTAGGGACTCCCAAGCCTGGAACTTTACTACATAGTTTGTGCTCCTAAGGAACTTGCGTAGCGCAAATTGCCCTCAAATTGCAAACAACTATGGCCATTATTATCCTTTATTTATATAGCGCCACAAATTTCACAGCGCTTTACAAGATCAGTGTACAAGGAGTTGATACATTGGAATACCACACATGGATGATGACCTGATTCAGGGGGTCCCTGTTCCCAAGGGAACTTACAATCTATGAGATGTACAAGTACTTTGTGAGGTAGGTGCATCCATATCGTTAGGTGTCTTGCAAGGATGCTCGCTGGTGGCGTCTTCTGAGAGGGATCGAGTCGTCTTTCCATGATTTTAGAGCAGGGACCTGGTGGTTAGGTTGAACCCCTTTCTTGTAAAGTCGAGGCTTCTCCACAGTTGTATTGGAGGGATGTGCTGAATGGTATTTTGACTTGCTTCTCCACAGTTGAAGGGTAGAGACGTTACCACTGGTCTCCACAGCCGATATTGTGTGGGTAGGCAAGTATGTAATCTGGCCGGGATTCAAATTTATATATATAAATTTCAAAAAGTGCAGAATAACATCCACAAAGTCAACTAAAACTGGTCACATTGCCAACAAGTGCCATGCAATGACCATGATATCGGCTCCATATGACAGATATGCACTTTTATGTGTGGAGAGAGGATTTTACCAGGAAGGATACATTGAGATTTCTCTCGTTTTCAAGTATGTCCTGGGTGGCGAGTATGTACTGTTAGGTGTCTTGCCCAAGGACACTTACTGGAGAGGTTGCTCGCTGGGATTGAACCCATGACTCCACAGGCTCTCTCCACGCAGAGCACTGATGTTACCTCTACTCCACCCAGCCGGTGGTGAATATCAACTCTTGTTTGTGTAAAAAACTAAGGAACAGTCATTGACCCCCTTACTTCTGCTCCATTAGGAGGTCAATGACTGCAAATTCCATGTCCACAATGTCATGAAGAAGACGACCAAAGCAGGAAAAACCAGATGTCAGCAAAACTGACGTAAACCTCCTGGACAAGCTGTACATACTGCATATGTCACTTTTTAACACACAACTGATCAAATCCCATCTGCTGGCCAAATGGAGTTACTACAGTTCGAAGCTCTGTTTAGGATCAGCTGGGGAAAAGTCCGTTAGGCACAATCCTCAGCTGGTTTTAAACAGTGTTAACTCCTCGGGCATCATGCTCGTGGTGCTAACACCTTAGCGGCACCTTCTGGAGCCCAAATGCAAATGAAATTAGTTTGCAACAAATTAATTTCATTTGTGATGATACAGCATTCACAATCACAGTAATGAAGGGGTTAAGCATAGTTTTATACATTGAAGTTTTTAAATAGTTTTGATTTATTGAAGAAATGTAGATGCTTGGAAGATGCTTAAGCCCAAGTGTATTTGTTGGGCGATCTTACTATAAAAAGGAAGCAGAAGAACACAAACGCAGAATACATAATGTGAAAGGATGGGGAGGTGTTTTGTACAAGAACTATGACCTGTTTCTTGCGGAAAAAAATTAACGAGGACATGAAGAGATGTGTAAAATTACATTCTGTCTTTACTTGACTGCACAAACACCTATAATGATATAGAAGCTGCAAGGAATGTATGGATTTAAAAGAATTTATGTATTGAACTAAGACTATCAGCTTTCATGTTTACTTGCTGCTTGATTTAATCACACATCCCAGTAACACAGCACACACTGCACACAAAGCTGATTATATCTTCACATGCACCATGCATTCCTATAATGAGGAAGATAATCACAGAATCGCCACATCATGGATTTATTTTTTTATTTCTCATTTATCCAAGTACCCATAATACACCTACACGACGTTCTTCTCGCGCTTTCATGTTCTCCATACATCACTGTGACAATATCTTTAAGCCGTAAATACACAGTTTATGGTAATCTAATGGATTATTGTTGCGAATGGCGGCGAAGTAAGTCTATTAACGGGAGCCCATTGTAAAGATGTTCTTCAGCGCGCTGTTTGGTTTGAAATAACAAATCAATCACTTTGCTGGGAAGCATAGCCCTGTGTATTTTCACTTTGCATGGTTAAACTTTCATGTTTACCTTTGGTTTATCATCAATTAAAACACAATGAGCCCTATTACAATCTTCGCGCAAACGTTAACGCTTGCGCAAAAACGTATTAACACGAGGGGAAAAACACTTTGCGCAGAACGACGTATAACAATGTCCGCGCCAAAAATGCGCGTTAACGTCTAACGTGGGTGGACCTGGACCTACGCGAACCCTTTGCGAGCGTAATGTACTTTGCACCTCCTATACTTAACATTGTGAGCGCAAATGCGTTTGTGCGTTGGTACGCGGATGGTATTACAATCTATGCGCAAAATTTAACGGACAACATTTGCGCACAGAATTTTAACGTCTTTGAAAAGCTGGTGTTAATGGCAAATCTGAACATCCTGGCCGAACCCAAATACACCAGCCCAAAAAAAAACAATACAGCAAAGTATAGTTACACATTCTACACATACCCAAACAATAAATTTGAGAAGTTGTGTGGGTTTATTTTGATGCAGCATCAATGCACAGATTGGCTTTGACAGGCGCAAAAACTTAACGTGAGACAATTAAGGTTCTTAATTCTGATTGGCTGAATCTCGAGAAAAAACAGTCCGCACACTGATTTCTGCGCAAAACGTTAATGCGCGCGTGTTTTTGCGAGTCTTTTTTACGCGCGTTATTTTTTGACGGATGAAATAATGCGCGAGGATTGTAATACCAGCTTTAATTTCCGCACGTTAACGTTTAACGCTTCGCGCAAAAATTCACGCATTTACCGTACATTTTTGCGTGAAGAATGTAATAGAGCCCAGTGTAAGTTATTGCGGCTTCATTGTACTGGCTCACACAAAGCTTTTTCAGAATAGGTTTTTCCTATAAGATTATTACATTACTCTACATACGCAAGACTAACTCTTTCTATATATATATATCATATAAAAGGAAAGGGTTTAGAGTTGTTAGAATCTTTAAATCCATAGTGACCGGGCGGTTTTACGATTGTCAGTCCGAAAGTACCAACAGCAGTTTTTACATTTCTGCGCTTTTTGTGTTTAGCTCTAATTTTCCTCTTACTCGTTTATGGAACCCACACATATTATATACCGTTTTTCCTGCCATTATATGGACTTTTTAAAATATACCATTATTTTCATCCTATCGTATAATTTACTATAAAAAAAATATGAAATATGGAAAAGATAAAACCAAACTTTATTATATATATTGACTTTACAGGATGCGGGTTCAACCTAACCACCAGGTCGCTGATCTACAATCATGGAAGGCCGACCCGATCCCACTCAGAAGACGCCACCAGCGAGTGTCCTTGGGCAAGACAGCTAATGATATGGATGCGCCAACCTCACAAATTAGTTGTACATATCTCATAGATTGTAAATTCGCTTGGGAACAGTGACCCCTGAATCTGGTCATCATCCATGTGTGGTATTCTAATGTATCAACTCCTTGTACACTGATCTTGTAAAGTGCTGAGGAATATGTGGCGCTATATAAATAAAGGATAATAATTCTATATATATATTTATATATATAGTCCACTAGGAAGGTGTTCACACCAGGAGTCTTGTATAATTAAATATTTTATATTTGTCTATATTGGGATCATCAACGTTTCAGTCCTTGTGGAGTTCTCTCAAGATTGAAAAATGATATATTTTGTATATATAGTATATATATATATATATATATATTTATATATATATATATAAAAGAACCAGGAAGAAAGCCCACCAACTGATACATTTTAAAGATTTTAAATTTTTTTAAAAAAAATTAAACACAATTTTAACCCAAACTGTGTTCATAAATGGTGGAAATTCAGTTCATAAAATATGTCCATATGTTTCTTAATCCTGTCACAGCATCAATGTTTCTTTTGTCACATACTGACCGAAATTATGGGATTAAATCACTTACCGAGAACAGAATTCTGGGCTCCCAGCTTCAATGTTAAATATTCTAATATATACTGTATATAATAGAACACTTGAGCGTTTTTATCAACCTACAATGTTTGAAGAGCAAACAAAAAAGAATGAAATTAAATGAAAGTATAAAATATTTTGGGAACATCCTGTATGTAACATCTGCCTCTGCTGATGACTTTCTGACAACCTGTGCAGGTTATAAACACTCTACTAACTTCTTTCAGGAGCAGAACCGCATCATCTATCTGTAGATCATTTCTGCACTGTGAACCAGCATGAGTTATAAACCTGTCACATAGAGATTTAAATTACCACCTGCATATCAGGAACATCGCGGGACACCTTGTGGAGGTCTATGCAGACAACAATTAATGGAATTGCCTACAAATTGTTGAAACAAGTGTTATATCAGTGTATGTAACTTCTATTAGTCATACTATAACTATATTATGATTATTGTATCTTATTCCAGCAATAATAGAAATGGAATAAACATACCGTATGGTTTGAAGTATATTCTACTATAGGACAGACAGATAATTTCAAGATACGATAGACAGAAAACAGCATCGTCAACCAATTTTATACAGTTTTAGCTCTTTGGGCATTATGCCCACATGATTAAAACTTTGGGGGCACCTTCTGCAGCCCAAAAGCTGACGAAACTTGTTTGTAGCACACAAATATCATTTGCTTTTGGGCTTCAGATGAGCATATCAAGATATCTCGATATCGGGGCACCATATGGTGCCGTTGAAGCCCGAGATATCTCGATATTGGTAGTGAAGGGGTTAAGAAAAAAAATCAACTGATAATATGCAAATATGATAGACGGATATACAGATAGGTAATATTATGATAAGATATACAGATAGGTAATATTATGATAAGATATACAGATAGGTAATATTATGATAAGATATACAGATGGATATACAGATAGACAGAACGAAAAATGGATAGATCATATAAGATAGACAGACAGACAGATATAAAAATATATGATATTATGACAAGACAGACGGATATACAGATAGATAATATTATGTATACTTTAGACAGAAAGAACTAAATATGGATAGATAATATAAGATAGATGATATTATGAGAAGATAGACAGTTGAATATAGGCTTGTGCACCGATTTTTTTTTCCGTTCGATTCGATTTGATTTTTCGTATTTTTAAACTTTTCGATTTGGCTCGTTTCGCCCGATTTCTGTTTCGATTCGGTTCGGCTCCACTCGTTTTTCGTGTACATTTTTTTCGGAATTTCGACCATTTTTCGTATTTTCGTGTCACTTAGCTCGTTTTTTGTATCGACTTTTCGTATTTTCGGAAACTTTCGTTTTTCGGAATTGTAAATGGTTTCGGAATATCGACCATTTTTCGTATTTTCGTGTCACTTAGCTCGTTTTTTGTATCGACTTTTCGTATTTTCGAAAATTTTCGTTTTTTTCGGAACGTCTTTTCTCCTCGTTTCAAAGCAATAAATTTCGATTTGACACATTTCAAGTCCATTCGAAAATTCCGAAAATATTTCGTTTCGGGCTCGGAAAACTTTTCGGATCTGCCATTTTCAGATCTAAAAATTTTCAGAAAATCGTCCGCATCCGAAAACACGAATCGGGAAATTTCGTGAAAATTCCGAAATTCCGAAACCCGAAACGCACATCCCTAGTTGAATATACAGATAGTCAGGCAGATATTCAGATAGATAATATTATGGAAAGATAGACAGAACAAAATATGGATAGATAATATAAGATACACAGACAAATATACAGATAGATGATATTATGACAAGACAGATGGATATACAGACAGACAGACAGATATACAGATAGATAATATTATGGAAAGATAGACAGAACAAAATATGGATAGATAATATAAGTTACACAGACAAATATACAGATAGATGATATTATGACAAGACAGATGGATATACAGACAGACAGACAGATATACAGATAGATAATATTATAAGATAGACAGGCGGATATACAGACAGATAATATTAAGATAGGACAGACTGACAATATTAACGTAAGACAGATAAAGAAGTTCTGTAGTCAGGTCCATTATGCTCTGCGTGTTTTTTTTTTCCAATTTTATATTTATTTCTGGTGATTTGATGATATTATTTAAATGCATGTTTATAAATAATGTGCAATTTAACCACTACAGCATTTTTTTTAACTGAATGCCTCTACACAAAGAAAGACAGACAAATATTGGTAATAATTAGCCTGTGTAGCGTTGTGCTTGTGTTCTTAGTAAAATGTGAGAACTAGAAGTGGGAGAAAAACGGCGAGAATAGAACAACCATGGAAATAAACGGGAATTTACATGACAGTAACTTACATTGCTGACTGATTTCTCACATAAATTGCTTGAGGTTTGACAGAACCGCTCTGCAGAAATTGACCACAATAAAATAGAAAACAACACAACAAAGAACTGTAGGCCATTATCTGTCAGTCACTTAAATGTATTTTGCATAATTGATGTTCTGTCATAAAATATTGTACACTGGAGGATACAATGTATCCACTTCACTTGATTGAGTTACAAGGTGACTTTGAGACCATGAAGGTGTCCTATTATTTGGTAAATATGATCATAAATCATCAAGATATCATCAGGTTCAGTTGTTAGTACATCACTAACATCCTATGACATGCAGTAAAGACTGTCATAGTCCCTAAGAAATTTAAAATATCGATTTATTGCATGGTGCATTGTCACATTCAACACTGGCACCTGAGTGACAGAGGGAACCGAATTAAAAAATGCATTAAGGGTTCACTGGCTCATTAGATGACGTTATACTATATCAATTTACTCCTTCAATGAGAGACGTAATAAATAAATAAAAAATTAGAGAATGATTTAGACAGGCCGATGGAAATTCAATGCATTCAGTCCATGCATTATAACATTAATTATGAGCCAGGAATTCAGGAAATCAAGGAAATCAATTACTCATGGAACCAGAGGCTTAACAGCATTTTACAGGTGCTGTATTACGGTTAACCCATTACCTTATAGACCATGTAGTGAATTCAATGTTGCATTAGTAACCAAACGTTTTCACTTTAAACCACCACTATACACCATACTTAAGGGGTTATTCACTAACCTCTGAATTGACCCCAAATTGCACCGAACAAAATTGTTCCATAGAAGGCTATTGTGTCTTTTATTCACATAACGCCTAATCACACCAAAATTCCTAGTTTTCAATTTGACGGGGTTAAACATGTGAATCCCATAGGTTTCAATGTAAAAAAATTATTCTTTTTTTTAAAAAAATGTAAAATCTGTTTATTTTTTGCAAAACCCTTTTTATTTTTTATTATTTTTGTATTTTTTTAGACTTTTTTTAAAAAAATACTTTTTTAATATGTAACAGATCTTTTTATGTTTTAAAGGATCTTTTTTTATTATTTAGACACATTTTAATGATTTTTTTGTAGTGATTATAATGAGTTTATGAGCAATGCAGCTTCCAAAAAATACCAATATCTGTATGTGCTGCACAATGCCTGTGTATGGAGATTACAGTAACACCTTTCTGTACTGTACAGGGAGTTTAAATCATTATAACCCCCTGAATCCTATCCTTGTACAGCAGTGAGTGACCCCAGAGCTCTCCCTGTATTCTGACAAATCCCTTGTAGCTCTAATGCAGTAGTAATCTATTTGAATTTTTTATTGCAGTGATGACTGGGCTTTATTTGCAGCTGTTTTTTTTTATCTCCACAGGGTGCTTGGAGAACCATAAAACAAAGGATAGTGTTTCTACACAGGGGACACACACATATTGCTGTAAAACGGTGTGAAAAGTGTCTTTTTATATGCTAATGAGTGCTTTTCACTGAATTACAATGCAAAATCGAGATAACTCGATTTTCTGAGTGAAGGGGTTAATGACCTTTAGTGAACCCAGTCCTTTGGGTAGGAATTATTTAAAATTGTACAATGAATAGACCTCCTCAGATGCTATTCTTACATATTGGGAAAAAAAGACTTACAGACTCACTTAAAAAAAAGGAAAAAAAGAAGTATGGTTTTCATTCTGTGTCATACTGTTATGATTTTTCTTCAACATGGAAATATTTTTCGTTACATTGTATTATCTTGCCTGCAGCAACAACTCTTCCAGCTATTTGTATAAAAGATTCTAGATATTGATCATAAACATGCTAAAAATGATGTGGTTACATCTGAAGAAGGCCTTTTCTTATTCAATGTACTGAACTAAAAAAGACATTGATTTTCTTTCTGGAAGCAGAATGCACACTTCAGAACTCAAGTGTTGAAAGGGTTTGTGGCATTTTCAGCGTCAAAATACATAAAGGAAATATTTGTTTGATATGTCAAAAATTGTACAGTATTATTCTCAATGCTATAATGTCGCTGTGAAATTTAAGGGAAAAACGCAAAAATGCAAGAAAATGACATTTTGTAAACACTGTGAATAAGTTATTCAGAGCACCTCAATCAATGTTATCTCTTGTTCCTCTTTCTCTAAATTATGTTCTTTTATCTTCACATTACTAATAGGTCCTTCACCAACACAAAACAAATCACTAACCCCTTCACTGCCAAGGGGTTTTCCTGAAACCACTGTCAGGAACCAGAGTTTTGTTGTTTTTTTAAATCATTTTTAAAGAAATATACAGTAAGAAATATTTGTAAATATTCCAAAAGTATTCCTTACAGTATTATGTTGCCACCTGCTGGCCAAAAATAAGATACTGCAGCACTGGGTTTCATGCTGGACAAACTAGAGATACATTTTTTTAATCACGTATCCCCAGGTTGGTCATAGGAGTTTTTGCACATTGGGTAAAATGCCAGTGGTGCTAAATCTCTAGGAGCTCAAATACAAATTAATTTTTTATGCAATAAATAAAATTCCTTTGCATTGCTCCAGAAGAACACCACACCAAATACAATCGATAACTAGCTTTGCCAGATCGGCCAGATTTTGCTGGACACAAAATACTATTTCATGCAATGGGGAGCAAAGGTAAAACTGCTGCCCTGCAACATGTATGCAACGTATGCTGCAGGAAGGAAATCCAGACGTCCGCCTGGGATCCCTTTTTGATGTCTTACCTTCAGCATATAGATTCTACATGATGTGGGGTTGCATTTTTCATGCAATGTGAATCAGCATATGGCCCTATTACATTCCTCACGCAGCGCGTTTGCGTGCACGCAAATGCGCATTTGCGCGAGGAAAAAAACATTAGCGCATAACGTCGTATTATGACGTTTGCGCAAACGATGCGCATTAACGTCCAACGCGAGTGACCCTGCCCGAACCCAGCGTGATCGTAAGTTCCTGCACGCATCCTATACTTAACATTGTGAGAGCCAAAGCGTTAGTGCGCGTATGCGCGCATGGTATTACAATCGTAGCGCAAAATGTAACGCACGACGTTTGCGCGCATCATTTTAACGTCTTTGAAAACCTGGTGTTAATTTACAATCTGAACGTTCTGGCCGAAACGAAATGAACCTGCACAACAAAAAAAAATACAGCACAGTACAGTTACACATTCTACACATATTCAAACAATAAAATGAGTAAATTATTTAATTTTTTATTTTGTTGCAGCACATATATGCAGATTGACTTTGACAGGCGCAACAACCGAAACCTAGCAAATGGTGCTTCTTAATTCTGATTGTCTGAATCCCGTGAAAAAACAGTCTGCCACCGATTCCTGCACGCAATGGTCATATGCGCCCGGTTTTGCGCTTCGGATTTGTGCTTGAAAAAAAATGAAAACTGAAAAAATGCGCGTTAATTTGCGCGCGGTAACGTTTTTTTGCGTGCGCAAAAAAAATTGTGCTGCGCGAGTGCATTTGCATTAAGAGTGTTATAGGGGCAATATGTGTCCAGGAAAACATGCCCGATCTGGCAACCCTATTGAGATCAGCGCACCTACAGGTGTTTGCAGATCAAGAATCTAAATACTTGTAACTGCACCTGAGTGGGGGGAAATTACATTTGTTCATACACAGACACAGTGTAAAGCTTCTCTCTGTGTAACATTATTCCATTGTATGTGAAACCCCAGGAAACCACTCACAAATTCACAATTAGTGGCAAAGACATTTCAGGTATTAGATTAGGGTATGGGTGGCAGTATTTTGAAATGAGTATTTCATAGAGGTGTGCATTTGTTTCGTAATGAATCTCAATTTGTCCAAAATGTCGTTAATTCGTATTTCAGAATACTTAATAACGAATAACGAATTAATTTCATCCGCATTGAAATGAAAACGAAATGAAACAGTATATAACAAAATTGATCCGTTATACTTTTTAACAAGAGACCCATCGATTGAATGATTCCTCTATGTACACTGCAGCGAAACGGTAATTTAACCCTAGCTTGCCTTTTATCCCTCATGTTTAACCCCAATCTAACAGTAATTAAGCAGGATTTTTTTTTTTTTAGTGATCCTAAACTTCGAATCGATCCCGAATTACAAATGAAATTCTTAAAACGAATCCGTTTTGTTTTACTGTTTCACAAAGCGCCCCGTCCCTGTCAATTGGCTGTGGTGCTGAATCTGTTGTATTCAGCACCACAGGCTAATAGCTCAATATTTAGCCCTAGCTTGCCTGTTAACCCTCGTGTTTAACCCTAATCTAACAGTAATTGAGCAGGGTTTGATTTATTGTTTTTAAGTGATTTTAATATTCTAATGGAATCAAAATTATGAATCGAAATTATGAAACAAATCAGTATTCAAATGAATGCTGTTTCAGACAAAATTATTTTCTACCAAAAGGAAATTAAACAAATTTTTCAGCTGTGCACACCTCTAGCATTTCACCACCACCAATGGACTACATGGGAAAAAAAACACTTTGGAAAGGAGAGCATTTCGTAAATACATATTTTTATTTAGTTTTGACACTTTGTGGATATTTTTTATGCTTATACAATTTTTTTTCCATACATTACAAGCTGGGGTTAAGTAATTCTTTGATTTTATTTCCAAAACATCAATTTGTATTTTCCGGATAATGGTTATTAGCCAGTATACTATCCATCATTATGAAAATGAAATTAAGCTTAATGTGGGGCCTTGACATATGAATTTAAAGTATTTATGAAACAATGACCCCTGCGGTATGAAAGTGAGCTGGCAATGAAAGGGTTCATTTAAATTAAACGATTAAATGAAAGACCTCGGGGCTCGTTTTACTGATGTGTACCAGTAATAATAAAAGCCACTATAAATTCACTCTGTGGAGAATAAAAATCCACTTATATATCATTCTAAATAAACCAATACTAGCCTTTAAAAAAAAAAAGAATTTCCTTTGCACTTAGTCACCTTGAGCATAGCTACAAAGACTTTACTATTATATAAAGACAGATTAAATGCATTGGCATCCATTCTTTTTAAATAAATACTACCACTTAAGAAATAAAACCACCTTATAAAACACCTTATAAAGCATATGCTGCTGTTTGTTTCCTTAGTTTGAAGTATTTGCATGTGAAATTGAAAAAATAAAGTTAGTTATTTTTTTATCTCCTGTTTACATTTTGTGGATTTTTTTCCGTGATGCAACATTTACCAGCATCTGTGCAAATGTTTTACTTTATAGCTGTTTTATACAGTATTTAACAGTTAATGAAGAGGAGTGAATGTTTAGATATGGCTGCAGGAGGTCTATTGTGTTTGGTATGCTTCCTGAGATAACAGATGGCAGCTGAACGAGATAAGACATGGAGTTTAGAAGACTTTTAATCTACCCCCTGGTGATGTCATCTGAATACATCCCACACAATACAATGATTTGAGTCAGTGATTGACCATTCACTCCATTCTATGGCCAAAACCACACAGTGAGGAGCAAGCGATGGGAAAATACTTGGAAGGGGGGCAGTTTACAACACAAAATATCACTCAATGGATGCATCCAGTGACGCACATAGAGTAAAATATTTTCTTAACTAAACTTATAAGATAAAAACAATGCACATGTAAGATATCAGCAACATCAAATAAACACAATAAGGACATTTCATTTTAGGTGGTAGTGGTCCTTTTAACACACGCTCAAAACTGTTGCAGCCACACATCATTCATCACACACATTAGGTGTTCATTGGTACTTTGAACCCAGAATGCAGTGAAATTGTTTATCTAAATGAATAAAAGGTTAGGTAAAACAATACAAGGGGTGAGGCATACCCAACAGCAGAAAAGCATAAATAGTAGAGCTGGATACTGGCCGGACAGGCCAAAAATAAAGTACTGGAGGGCATGGGTACAAGGGGCAAAGAGAAAGGGGTACATAGGGCACAGAGGAACAAGCAAAGCTGGGCACAGGATAGACAGATGCAAGGCTTGTGGGTGATAGGGGCAAGGCTGGTAGACATTGACAGGTGCATGGCAGGCTGGTAGACACTGGTAGGAGAACAGGAGGCTGGTAGAAACTGGTAGGAATACTGACACAGAGACTGGTAGGAATGTAGACTGAAAGGATCACTATAACGAGACTGGCAGGATCGGGATACAGAGACTTCCACGATCTGGATAAAGAGACTGGCTGGTTCGGGATAAAGAGACTGGTTGGATCGGGATAAAAAGACTGGTAGGATCGGGATATGGGTAGCAAGGCTGGAGATGTTGGTAACAAGTCTGTAGACTGTGGGCAGCAAAACAGACACAGCAGGGAACTGGTGATGGGGGTGCAAGCTTGTCAAAGGGCATACATACTGGTAACTACTCACACAATACGGAAGAAGGGCGTGATGCTCCTTAGAAGGTTAGCTCATCAGCAAGGCAACAAGTACTCCTGTGGCCAGTGGCGTAGCGTGGGGGAGCCTCGGGGGCGCTCGCCCGGCACAATTTTCTTAGAGGTGCAAAATTTCAACAGAAATTTGAACCACTAATATTTTCCAGCAGGGATCAGCAAGGTGTCTGCTCAAGGACACTTGCACGGGCAGCCAATAGTTTTGCGGTGCCAGCAGTGACAGCACTCAGCATCCGGAAGGGAGGACCAAGACAGAAAATTCTGTCCTGACTCCACCTTACCGCTGACATGAGTCACATGAAGCAGCGCAGCATTATCCGACGGAACACCCTGTACCATGCTTGTCAGTCCCCCCCCTGTGGCTGGCAGCCCTGCAGCCGCTGAACAGGAAGGAGGGAGGGAGGCGCCTGCTCTGCAGCACATTTAAAATTTGGTCTCCAATAAGCCCCCTGGACAGCCCTCCCCGGGCGGCCAGCAACTCCACACAGGTAGGCAACATTGTGTGGCAACAGAGCAGCTTGACCAACTCACAGTGAGGGAGTACGGGGAGAGGGTGACTGGAGGTTCAGAGAGAGGGTGACTGGAGGTTCAGAGAGAGGGTGACTGGAGGTTCAGGGACAGAATGACTGAGGATACTGGGAGAGAGTGACTGGGGTAATTGGATAGAGAGAGAGAGAGAGAGAGAGAGTGACTGAGTCTACTGGGAGAAAGTGGAGGTACTTGGAGAGAGAAAGAGTGACTGGTGGTACTGGGAGAGAGAGACTGAGGGATACTGGGAGAGAGTAACTGGGGTACTGAGAGAAAGTGGGGGTAATGAGAGAGAGTGTCTGGGGAACTGGGAGAGAGTGACAGGGGTGTACTGTGAGAGAGTGACTGGGGGTACTGGGAGAGTGAGTGACTGGGGCACTTGGAGAGAGTGACTGGGGATCCTGGGAGAGAGTGACTTGGGGTCCTGGGAGAGAGTGACTGGGTTACTGGGAGAAAGTGGCGGTACTGGGAGAGAGTGTCTGGGGGTACTGGGAGAGAGTGACTGGAGTACTGGGAGAAAGTGTCTGGGGTACTGGGAGAAAGTGTCTGGGGTACTGGGAGAGATTAACTCGGGGTACTTGGAGAGAGAGTGACTGGGGGTACTGGGAGAGAGAGTGTGACTGGGGTAGTTGGAGAGAGGGAGAGAGTGACTGGGGTACTGGGAGAGAGTGACTGGTTATAGTGTGAGAGTGGAACTATACTCGGGTATACCGGGACAGGGTGACTGGTAGCAGTGGCGTAGCATGGGGGGTATGTGTGTTTCATTTTTTTATTATATCAGTATTTTGTTAATATACAATACATGTGCTTTTGGGGTAAGTGGGTCAATACTCTACTGGTAGAAGGGAATCAGGGTGTGTTACCATGTCCACAGGTTGGGGGGGCACACAATTCTTGCCTTGCCTCGGGCACTGACAACCCACGCTACGCCACTGCCTGTGGCTGTAGCAGGATGGAACAAGAGTGATGCTGGAAAGTCCAAGATGGGTCATTGGGCCAGAAGATACAGACAGGGCAATCTTAAAGTTCAGAGTGAATCTCGAAGTAATAATTAAAAGACGCTGCTGAGTATCATCGTGCTGTGGCACGGCCTCCGTATGGTGGCGCCATGCTCTCTGGCACGGCATGTGACATTGATGCAATAATGAAATAGCTACGCGAAAAGCCATCATGTCGATGTCGGTGTTCCATTGATACATTCTATGTAACACTGACAGTTTCCTTGCAGTCTCCTCGTCTCGTTCTGTGCATAGCCGGATCATCTCAAATAGTGAATGTGATTGCTAGCATTTATTTTTTACTTATTTATTTTTAATTTGGCTCATGGAGATTATGGCATTTCTTCCGGTTTGTGATTTCAGCGGCACTAAGGTGGAAGAAATAATAGGAAATAAAGGAACGAAACAAATATGTCAAGACGGAGATACGTACAATGCCTTTGTGACTCCAAGGTGACTCGCTCATATGCTTTTATGATCCCGGCTTTTATCATTTGGCTGTAGTTAAAATGAGTATCAATTAAAAATTGGTAATTATAACCTGTGATACTGTTCTAATGACATCTAAAGAGTAGCTTGCAAAGCCGCCAGTGCACAAGGTCCTGTGCAATTAAAACTGATAACCACATGATACGCTTTGGGGTTAGTCACTAAGTAGAGGCTTGTGGTAAGGGTTGAAAAGTCTGAAAATATAAAGTAAAATATCAGCTTGGCTGCTTTTGCCTAAAATTATCAAATTGGTTTTGAATGCATTAGTCATACTACAGTCATCATGGAAGATATACAATAGATACATTGTATTCTATATGTACTCTCCATTCTATTTTCATAGTCCCAGAAACATGTACTCTCTGCAGCTATTACCCACCTTACATTCTCTCTCTTCTGCATATATATTCAGAATGACAGGTGTCTCTTTTCATTAAGGTAGTGCTCCCCATCCCTGGTGCTCAGGTCCCTCTAACAGGCCAGGTTTGCAGATATCTGAAGCACAGCACAGGTGATTTGATTTGCTGCTCAGTGATTGCAGGATTCAGTCTGCGTTTCCCCAAGGTGATCCTTAAAACCTGGCCTGTTATTGGGACCTGAGGACCAGGGTTGGTAAACACTAGTTTAGGCCTTCACAAATAACATTACTTACAGGGTTATTCAAAAAGAACCAAATTGGCTCCGAAATTGCACCGAACGGTGGATTTCCCCATACGGTGCATTTTCGTGACCATTCGGTGATTCTAAAAGCTGGCAGTTCGCCATACATTAGTGGAATTGTCAGTGAAATACGGTGTTCTTCGTCGGCAGTGAAATCTGCATAGAAAAGTAATGGTTCAGAGCACAACGAAGAGCCCCAAAATTTCAGTAAAATGCCCTGATTTTCGGTGGTTTCATTCGACAGATTTAATCAGGCGAATCCCATAGGTTTCAATGTAAAAAATATTCTCCTTTTTTTTAGTATTTTTTAGACATTTTTCTGCAAAAGTTTTTTTCAGATTTTTCATTTTTATTATTATTATTCATAGGACCGTATATATTATTTCCGTGCAATAGTTGTTTTACAAAAGCCTTTTGAAAGTTACAGGGTTTTTTGGGGGTTTTTTTCACCCGTTCGTTGACTTGTTGGCTTTTTCCGGCAGCTGGTCGGCACTCTGTTCGACAGGTCGTCTGCTTTTTTCAGATCGATTTGGCGGTTTTGTGGTGGATCGTCGGATGCATTCGGTGGGTTTTTGGATCAATTGGGTGTCTTTTCGGTTGTTTTTCAGATTTATTTCGGTGGGTTTTCAGTGGTTTTTAAGAAGGATTTGTAGGATTTGCGGCAGGTTATCCAATCGATTAGACAGTTTTGTGGCGGTTTTTTTTGGATGCGTTCGGTTGCTCCTTCCCTGCACTTCAGGGACCCTGTGGTGAATGCTGAATTCACTGCAGGATCAACTAATCATACTAACCAAAGTGCGGAGAAGGGGACATTTCGCTGCGCTCTGAATAAAGAAGTGGCAACCTACCGGTAGTTGTCATGCCCTCTTTTTATCAGCCTGTGGCTCCTTACACATTAACAGTGAAGCCAGTGGATTGACCATCCTGCCTTGGCATTGGGCATAGAATGGAGTGAATAGGTCAGAAGTCCAGAAAACCGACTAATAGGATTGCATTGTGTGGGATGTATGCAAAGGACATCACCAGGGGGTAGAATATATGTTTTTTTAAGCCCACTATCAGATCTCATTCATCTGCCATCTCTTATCTCAGGTAACATACAGCACAATAGATCCCTTGCAGCCTTAACTACCCATCCTCCAACCCATTCCCTCTTCACTACTGTTTTATCCTATACCACAGCTGTAAAGTGAAACTCCTCATACGTTTTGGTAAATGTTGCTTCATGGGAAAAAAAATCCCCGAAATGGAAAAATTAGATTAAAAACCTACATTTATTTTTCCTTTTTACAAGCAATCACTTCAAAGAAAAAATACAGCAGTGTGTGTTTTATTAGGTGTTTTATAAGGTGTTTTATTGTAATGCACAAGTAATTTAGTTACAGCTTATTTTAGTGGTAGTGTCCCTTTAATTCTGTCCCGGCGCACACACCCATATGTATCGGCAGTTAACACACTTGGCTAAAATAATCCGTTGTATTACATTATTCTTTATACATCGCCTTGTAGGTCATCTGCCTGGAAGCGCAGCCTGGGTCCCACTGCGCATTGTTAACAATATCCCCTGCATTATGTATTGCCAGTTGAAAGTTGTGATATTTGGATACATGGCAATAACGAGCATTTGTGAATCCTTAAAGAGAACAGCTCGGGTACACATCATCCTGTCCTCTACACCAGGTCTCCTGGATGTGTGGCTGTTGTCAAACCATTAGACGAGGCGAATACAACCAAGAATACCCGATTCCCCGATTTCCGCTCTGCTTTATATCATTAGTAGATTCAAATAAAAGACAAAAAAAGAAAACACAGCGACACTGCTAAACATTTTACATTCATGACAAGCAGGAGACATTTCAGAAATAATGACAGTTCTAAAGTGTGAAGTTCATGCCAGCGACAGATTACTTTTCCCATAAAGCGAGGACGCAAACCTGTCCTCACTTGTTGGATTGTTAGCAGAACCAGTGACATTCATTTTAATGATTAAACATACAGAGATAGAGGAAAATTTCCAATCATTCTAGCTCACCCTTTTACTAAAGGGGTTATTCAAAGAGTGCCGAACTTGGCATCGAATTGCGCCGAATGGTGGATTTCACCATATGGTGCAATTTTGTGGCAGTCTGTCTATTCACTATACTGTCAATTACCCAAATACTGGCAAACTGACAGCGAGATACGGTTCAGTTCGCTGCAGATCAGTACAATTCGGCAATTTTTCGCAGCAGTGAAATTGTCCCATAGAGAGGTACTACTTAACCTCCCTGGAGGTCTGATTATGACATTATTTTTAATGTCAAAGAGGTACATTTTTTTTAATAGGATTTTTTTAATTTTATTTTTATTTTTTAAAATTTTAAAGCGTCTTTTGTATCTCCCGCCGAGCCCCACCCCCCTGCGTCACAGCACGCACAAGGAAGGGAACCCAGAAGGAGTATGCCGCGACTGGCCAGGGGAGACTGCGGGAGGACATCGAGGGGATGTAGGGTCAAGATATGTTTCAGGACGAGTGTGGCTCGGGGTTTCCATTTTCAGCACTGAAATTTAACCCCAAACCACACTCGGGATTACCACCGAGGAGATTAATCTATTCAGAGGACACCGAACTGCACCGAAATGTCAGTGAAATGCCCTGATTTTCAGTGATTCAGTTCATCTGGTTTAAACAGGCGAATCCCATAGTATTAAATGTTAAAAAAATTATCGTTTTTAATTTTTTTTTATATTCAACCGTTTATTCTTTTTGTTTTCGGTAAACTGTCTTTTTATTTATTTTATTTTTTATTCCCAATTTGTTTTTAAGGGTGTATTTTTTTTTTTTTATTCTGAAACAGACCCTTTTATTACTTTTTATAAGACCTTTTTTATCATGTCCACACATTTTCATACATTTTTATTCTAACACCTCTTAAAAATAGCAGAGTTCTGTATTTTTCTTTTCTGCAGTTGAGTATTATTTGACGATCGGATCGATGGTCTTCGGTGACGTTCGGTGGGATGATAGGCGGCGTTTGACGGGCTGATCAGCGGTCTTCGGTGGCATTTGGCGGTCTGTTCGGTGGTGGTCTTTGGCAGCTCCACGATCGGTGCACTTTGGGGACTGTGGTGAATAGTGAATTCACGGCAGGGTCGGCGAACTGGAAACGCCGAAGTGCTCCGTAGTGCAACGAGGTGCTTTCTGAATAACCCTCTTAGTTTTACTTCCAATCAATATCACCGCATGTAATGTTGCATACACACGCAATGTATCCTTCAGACTCTTAACAGTAACAGAGAGACATAACAGCTCTTCAAATAATTTTATTCACTTTGCATTTCTGCAACACCTTAAATACGAAGACCTTCATTTCCTTCTCGCCTCGGTGTTTCTTCTGATAAAATAACCACTGAATTGGAAAAACGTGTCAACCCGATAAGTAAAGAAAATTGACAAAAATGTCTATTTCATTTCTGTTTCACAAACTAAATTAGGAATTTGATTGTACCTTATTTTTACGAACACACACATTTGGATGTGATTGCCATTACGTTTAAAAGGTTATCCTTCCTGATGGGACAAACAAGAAAGAGAAATTAACTGCCCAGAAAAACAATTTCCAGGAGTAATGGTAAGAGGCATGTTTGGCTGAAACAGAATGAAAAAGTCACGCTGTGGAAAATCTAAACTTGTGTATACAAACAGAGCTCTGTTTACATAGAGTGATATTATAAACATGCTCCAAAAAAATAACAACGTATCACAGCACCTGAGCTGAACTTTCACTCCAAAGTAGTTTCATTAATAAACATCTAGAAAACCTGAGTTCAGCTAATTAGGGAGACATGGGATATGAGTTTCAGGTGAATATATTTAAAATGTAACTGCCTACATTGTGCATTTTCAATTTTCACTGTTGCTTGAAGCAGTAACTAAGCAGTGCTCACTAAGGGCAGAGTTCTTGACGAAGGAAGACTACAACATCTACAGAATTCTACAGAATGTGTACGTAGATGTAGAAAACAGAAATGTGCACAGGAGGATAAGAGATTTACAGAAGGGGAATCCAGTGTAGGAAAGTGTCTACAAAGAAGACAATGCATGCGTCTGCCCCTTTCTTAATCAGTACTCTACTAAAAGGCTCATCCAAGCTCTTATTATCTCCCGCCTTGGCTACTGTAACCTCCTTCTCTCTGGCTTTAAGAGATCCCAGATTATCCCTCGGCAGTCTGTAATGAACGCCTATGCCAGATTTATCCATCTCACCTCCCACACCTCCCACACTTCGCCTCCCTGTTAATCTGTACACTGGCTTCCTGTTACCTTTAGACTCCAATTCAAAATACTGGTGCTCACATACAAAGCTCTCCATAACCGCACCCCTGCCTACATCTTCCTTAATAGAAGGTACATCCCATCCCGACCACTACGCTCGGCCAATGCTCTGACGCTATCAGTTCCTTGTACCCGCACCCCCAACTCCCTCCTTCAGGACTTCTCCCGAGCTACCCCCTTTCTATGGATCTCCCTCCCCCGCAACATCAGACTCTCCTTGTCTCTCCAGTCCTCCAAAACATCTCTGAAAACACAATACTTCAGAGAAGCTTATTGGCTCACTCCATGATTCCCTCGCTTTTCATTTCTTGCACCATCTTCCCACCCAGCCCACATGCACTCCGCTACTTCAGTTCCTCTATTTACCCTCAACTAATGTGCCACCCCTCTCCTTTTAGGTTGTAAGCTCTCGAGCAGGATCCTCTTGCCTACTGTTCTGTGTGTTTAACTTGATTGTTTTTTTGTTATACTGTCTCACCCATTGTACAGCGCTACAGAACTTGTTAGCGCTTTATAAAAACTTGTAACTGTAACTGAAATGCACACCAGGATTTTTTAAAAGAGGATTCATGAGTTTGGTTCAACTAGGGCACAAATGCATTGCTTCGATGGAGACAATGTTGAGCAGTACCTTTTACTTCAACAACAAATGCATTTTGAATCAACTACAAAAATGTTATGCCCTATTTTGCATTACTTTCGATATAGTCTTCGTACATACTCTCAAAAAGACCTATATTCACACTCAACCAGACATATTCATTCACTAAAGAACAACACCTAGATGCCAGGCGAAGTATCATGCCCAAAAATATGCAGCTAGACAACCCCAAGCATATGTACATTCAGACACACACATGCATAACAATACATTTATACTCACAGATGGGTTTATATTGGCAGACATTCAGGCGCTCTTAAAAAACGAGCTCAAAAAGGTGTGTTTTTCTCCCGGTAGAAAAAACAGTATGCACTTTAATAGACTCACCCGTGAAGGAATGCTCAAAGGCAGTGATTCCCAAAACTGTCCTCGGGTACCCCTTACAGGCCAAGCTTTCAGATATGTGAAGCACAGGTGATATGATTTGCTGCTCAGTGATTGCAGGATTCAGATTGCATTTCCCCAAGGGAATCCTTAAAATATGTCCTGCTGTGGGGACTTGAGGACCGGGCTTTGGAACTGATGAGTAGAGGGGTTAAATATTAAACCCTCCTGTCCTTTCTATCCTCTCCATTTTTAACCAAAAATTATATCTGTACAACTCACATTTCCTCCATTGCTTGGTCTCCCTCGGTACTTTTCTGGTCGGACTGTCACTGGGCTGAAGGCTTGCTCAAGTTGAAGCCTCTCAGTGCAATGAACTGAGAGCTATTGGCCAGACAGCAATCCACAATCCTGTCACTTGATATGACCCTACAGAGACACCAAAATGGTTGGGAACATGCAGGTACTCATGCTCATTTACTGTATTTAGTATGAGTGTATCCCCTCCTGGTTGGTGTCCCATCAGCCTGACTTAACCTAAACAGGAGGGCTCCCAACTTTGAGTGCAAAGGGTAAGTCCTGCCCAGAACCTGACTGTGCTCAGGTTCCTAGTGATCGGGACCTTTGGGAACCAGCATTCAGGGCTATTTGATTGGCCACCCCCCTTTGGTCACATGACATGCTGCAGCTTACAGGCAGCATGTCATGTCCGACCAGCTCAGAGACAGTCTAGCGCTAGAAAGAAGAATTATTTTTTTTTAAAAAAAACAAACTTGCGGGTTAAATTGAGAAGAGAGTGTGGACAGGGTGTCAGTATGACTTATGGTTTAACCCTTCCATTGCACTTCTCTCTCAGTCCCATTTTAACCTCAGAGTATCCCTTCAAGTTAAAAATGGGGATGGGGTTGGTGGAACTCCAGATGTAACAGTAGGGGTTAATATGTAACCATCCCCCATTTTTACTTTGTTTACAGTATACCGTTAAATGAAAATGTCATGGGGGCAAGAGTGCAGACATATAAAAAATCACTCACGTTTGGGCATGCGTTATACACAAACACACTCAATTTATAATTCAGACACACACATACTCATGAAAGTATAGCAATAATTGTGTACCTTTCTTGTATAGATTCATTTAAAAAAATACGTAAAAAAAAGGAATTGTTTACCTACTCTATTCTTCTCTTAATTAGTTCTATAAATCTGTTGCTTGCATATCATATAATAAGAGTATGTAATTACATTTCTTTTATTTTTCTGTGCATTAAATGTTCAGAGATTAGAAATGACAGATTGCTTAGCAAACAGAACTATCCCTGATATAAAGTGCCTATTTTCCAGCTTCAGCCGATCACCTACTCCCTATAAAACTATAAAGATACTGAAAGTCTTTCCATGGATACGGCACTAAGCTGTAATAAAAAAACTTTCGGTTACTAGCTCCGTTGGTTAGAACATAAAAGCATCTAAATAAAACTAAACAAAACAACAAAAAGTAATTTATTTAGGTGCTGTTTAAACCATCAGTACTGAAGAAAAATAACTTTTCTATTTACCTTCCTTAGGCGGAATCACACAGGAACTACAAAAGAGCATTAAATAACAAGCAGACATTGTGACAACAGAATTGAAAAGAAACATCTAGATTTTTATTCGTTTTATATTTGAAGAATACTGCCAGAAATACATTTCTATTTATTTTTTTTAAAAAAAGGAGGATATACTAATATCCCTTCCACAGTACAAAAGGAACCTAAAACTATGGATGTGCATAGATGAAAAATTTGTTTAGTTTATTTTCGTTTCGTTACATTTTTAAATCATTTTGTTTTCGGAATTTTGTAACTAATTTTGTTTCGTATTACATTTCGTCTCGTTTTGGATCGATTTGAAATTTTGAATCAATTTGAATTTCATATATCAATTCGATAGTGGATATCAATTCGAATTTTGGATCACTAGATAAAACCCCAATTAATCAAATTTTGCTGGTAAAAGAAAAGCTAGGGTTAAATTTTAAGCTGTGTCACAGATTTAGTATTTGAGTCAAATTAAACAGTGAAACAAAATTAATTTGTTTCATAAAGTCCTTTGCTGACTATTACTTGTATTGTAAGTTTAGATCAATTCGATAGTTGATATCAATTCGATAGTTCATTTCAGATTCAGTAGTTCATATCAATTTGATAGTTCACTTCAAATTCGATAGTTGATATCAATTATTCAAATTTTTCTTTTATGATGATGACACAGTGTAAAACAAAATAAATTCAGTATATACCATTTCATTTAGTTTCGAATTCGTATGGTGTCGATTTGTTATTCGGAAGTACTTCCGAATACGAATTATCAAATTTCGTTCCAAATTCTGAATTTTTCCGAAACGAATGCACATCTCTACCTAAAACATTGCAGTATTTCATTTCCAGAAGGGGAAGATAAGTAGGGAAAGCAGAGTCATATCACAGCAAATGAAGGGCAATTTTATATTTACACCAGATAACAGTGAATAAAATGAAACAGGAAACTGAATAAATTAGATATGTAACGGATCTTCGTATCCCGAATAGGTCACATCTCTTAATGCTTCTTCCTTATCGAAACCCCATTCTCCCACCAGCAGTTTTTTGTGCCTTTCTCCAGCTCTTAGCTGAAGCTTAAGGACAGGTACACTGAAAGCACAGTGATAGCATTCCCCAGAAATGAGGCAGCACTCAGAACGTGAGGCTAGAACGGTCAGCTAAGAACTGAGCCTTTACTGAGCTGAGCTTCATCAGATATTCCTCCCCTGGCATTTTGCTACGACACATCAGAAGTGCCTGGTGTCTTGGTGTCTTGGACATAATTAGACCAGGGACAGACAATGGAATTATCTCTGGCCACCAAGCCTCATTGCACAACATCCATCAAAACAGATTGTAAGGATAAACAGGGATTCAGATTATACAGTATCAGATAATGGGACAGTGTTTGCCAGACCTTTAACAGATGTAAACACATTCCAGATACTGGGAGTTGGCAAAGGCTACAGTGACGCACACTGTAATAATATAAACCATAGTAACAGATATGTATAGACAATAACGATAATAACAATAACAGTATTTATGTGAAGCAGATATGACATAAACATAAACACCTTGCACCTAGAATTGTAGGTACAGGGTGATTTCAACATAGGAGAGGGCAGGGAAACAATATAGAAGATCAGACCCTCAAATGCATCTTTAGGTCTATGTTCATCAAATTCAAAGTGACTCTCATCACAAGATATAATTAACCCCTTCCCAGGTTTTCCCAGTAAACCACTGTCAGGAACCGTTACAGGAGCTGCACAGTGAAAAGTGCTGTACAATCTCTACAGCATATGTGCTTGCTATATGACCCATTTGACATGCAGATTGCTCCTCTGCTTGCCAGATAGAAGTACTACCACTATGGTGCAACCTGTGACTGCTATGACGATTGAATTAATACAATCATGGTAAAGGGTAAAAAGAATGGAAGAATATGGGTCGTACCTTCAGTTCTTGATCCCAATATCAGGAGAATAGCAATAGGGATTTAAAAGAAGAAATGTGTGTGATTTATATATATATACTGTATATATATATATACATATAAAATATAAGGTTTATAGTTGCAGACTACATTACACATCCCAGCAATTAGGGGACTGCTTACAGAGCTCATCTGCTACATTCCCATATGCAGCAAAGAACTCTGGGTACGACATGCAGATGAACTATCCAACCTTTTTTGCATCCTGGGTCTGTTTTAACACATAACCCTCCTTGCCAGTGCAATGCCATACTAGACGGCTACAGACCCAGGAATCAAAAAAAGTGAAACATTGGAGACTTCATTTGCATGTCCTACCCAGAGTTCTTTGCTGCATAAGGGGAAAGTAGAACATGAGCTCTGTAAGCAGTTTTCTGAATTGCTGGGATGTGTAAATATACTTTGAATTTGTAAACTTTATTATTTGCTGTGTGGAGGCTTTTAATCTCACTTTTTTGCCTTCCACCACAGCTTAAATGTGTATATATATATATACACACACACAGGGATCATATTAAGGTGGGGACACTTGAGTTTCACCACTATTTTAACAGAGGGGAACTGAGTTCCCATTGGCCCCATACTCTATACAGCTTGTATTCAGTTGTTCAAACACATTCCCGGCTGGGTGGAGTAGAGGTAACATCACTGCTCTATAACCGTGGAGACACAGGTTCAATTCCCAGCAAGAGCACCGCTCCAGTAAGTGTCCTTGGGCAGGACACCCAACGGTACATATTCGCCACCCAGGACATATTGAAAATGAGAGAAACCTCAATGTATCCTTCCTGGTAAAATCCTTTCTAAAAAAAAAGTCTAAATAAACATAATATTTATCATGTATTTTTCAAAATATACATAAATATATCAGATGTGTGTTTGTGTTAAGTGAGAGATGATAATTGCTAATTGGGCGACAAAAATCTTGGTGATTTCCCACTATATATATAAGTCAAATTAGATGCTTTCGGTGGGATAACCATCATTCTAGACATAAATTTACAAATTTAAGTTATGACTACATGCCCGGGTCTTGTGGTTTCTTCTACAACCGTTTTCCTGATTGGCAGATCTGTGTTGCTCGTTTTCCGTTTCTGTCATTTGAGCTAATGACACAATCACTCTATAGGTGTATAATTTGATTTTAACCTCTGGATTGTTTCCTTCAATGGTTTTATTGATCCTGTTGGAAAAACAATTCTAGCTACACACTTGAGTTTCCCGTCTTACATCCTTCCTGCAATTCGTCCTGTAGTTATAGATTTAATTCTGAAATCTTGTTTCATAATGTTTGTTTGTTATGTAGATTAGGAAATTGGAAAAGCTTGGTTTCCTCTGCCCCTCCTATTTAGAAAGGGTAACCTACAATTTATTGATTTGTAAAAACATTTGCGTTTTTTTTTCTTGATTAATATCATTTTTTTTACTGTAGCCCTTTTGCTATTATAGAATTGTCTCCCACATAAAACCGAATGACATCATGTACCGCTAAACACAATTGGCACACTTTATAAACAGTATTATAAAATATACATACACACGAGGATATCCTACATAATCCTTTTTGAGAGTTATGAAAGAAAGGTGCATTCAATATCCATACGTATAATTTCCCACGTGTACACCCTCGCCTTTCAGAGTAACTTCATTAGTCCATTTTCCCAGCAAATCTCCTTCCATAAAGGGAAATGTAATTTGAAAACCAATATTTCATTTAAGTCTTTCTACAAATATATAAAATTGTACTGGGAATTGATATATATATATATATATATATATATATGTTGAATACAGAACACTCTCCACTTTTAAATATCTTTAATATTTTTTAAAACACCTGATTTAGGAAAATAAATTAGGAGGATTTGTTTACAAAACAGGAAAATAAGATACATTGCAGAATAAATTGTATCAGTGTGGCACAAAGGTCAATGTACCCCACAGTGGCAGGTCCTATCCTTCCTAACCTGATGACTCCTCTTATGAGATTGACCCACCTACTTGGGACATGCATCCTCCTGGAGCTCGCTGCAGGTCAAGGTTAGATAGGGAAGAGTCTAAAACCAGGGAGGCTGGCGGGTCCTGGGAGATATATTGATGTTGTGGCAGATATTTTGCAGTATCTGATTATATTTTGTAACTAACTCCACATTATTTTATCCTAAGCTAAGTGTTTTTTTTTTTTTACATCTAGAAGCACCGTTAGACTCCTTTCAGTTATTGTGGAGAGCAAAAAAATAAATAAATAAACAACATGGAAATATGCAATAAAAATGGTAATTTTTAAATGAAAACATTAGGAGACGTTAAGGTTATGAATACCAAAACATAACGTAACATTTACAAATAACACCTTGATAAATTTAATACGTTTGCATTGTGTTACCCCCGCAACACTCAACATCTCCGTAACAACATTAACAACAATATACAGGGTTATTCAGTGAGAGGTGAAAAGCTGGAGAATGACTGGAGAATGAAAAATTCTAGGTCAAAATAGCCGATTTGGAAAGTGAGATAAAAGGGAGAATTTTTCTGGTTTGGCTATCTTGACCTAGAATTTTTCATTCTCCAGTCATTCTCCTGCTTTTCACTCTCTCTGAATAACCGTGATAATAACCTGTCATTCCTTCATCAATCAAACGCGTGCAATGACTCTTGGGCACCATGACTCTGACGCCAGTTCCCCAGTTGTCTTTCCTTGCACCACTTTTGGTAGGTACTAACCACTGCATATCGGGAACACCCAAGACTTGCCATTTTGGAGATACTGTGACCCATTTGTCTAGTCATCACGATTTGGTCCTTGTCATAGTCCCTCAGATCTTTTCACCCATTTTTCCTGCTTCCAACACATGAATTGCAAGAACTGACTGATCACTTACTCCTTAGATATCCCACGCCATGACAATATATCCCACCCTGTGATAATATATCCCACCACGTTAAAATACATTCCACCCTGTGACAATATATCCCACCACATGACAATATATCCCACCACGTGACAATACATTCCACCCCTTTACAATATATCCCACCACGTGACAATACATGATCCCACCCCTTAAAAATATATCCCACCCAAGACAATATAACCCTCCATGTGACAATATATCCCATCCTGTGACAATATAACCCACCCTGTGACAATATATCCCACCCTGTGACAATATAACCCACCCTATGACAATGTATCCCACCCCTTGACAATATATCCCACCGTGTAACAATATATCCCACCCCGTGACAATATAACCTACCCTGTGACAATGTATCCCTCCCCTTAACAATATATCCCAGCCAGTGACAATATATCCCACCCGGTGACAATACATCCCACCCCCTGACCATATGTCCCACCCCGTGACAGTATAACCCACCCCGTGAAAATGTATCCCACCCTATGATAATATATCCCACCCTGTGACAATATAAACAACCTTGTGACAATGTATCCCACCCTGTGACAATATAACCAACCCTGTGACATTATATATACAGTGTGTATATATACCGTGTATATGTATATATATATATATATATATATATTGTGGCTGATCAGTGTATGGCTCTTCATCATCACCCTTTGTCACCCTGTCCCCTTGTTTTCCCTCATCATCTTTTCCAGTATTCCTAATTTACATCCTTTCTGTAATCCTTCCACGATAAGGTATTCCTCAGTTCTATCTGTGCACCCAATAGTGTCCTGTTTTCCGCACTTCAACCCCTGATGAGTCTGTCTCGCCGAGACTGCTCCTCCATGAAATGTTTGCAATGCTTGGTTGGTCTTTATTCTTATCAAGGGTATTCATTTATGGTCAGTCTCCTCTGTTTGATTACCCCCCTGAAAGCATGAACAATAAAACGTATATGGACTTTACAAGCGAGGTAGCATGCACAGACATCCACGCTTTGCTGCTCCCTTGCAGATTTGTTCTGTCTGCTCTGGGAATCCTCATAAATCACAAGAGATAGCTCCTAAAGCAATCGATGAGGAAAAACTATATACCACAACATTAGATTTCATCAGAGGGTGTTTGAGCTATTACTTTCCTGTCTTACGGTAGGAGGAATCATGAAAATGAATGGCTTTTCTTGGGCAAACTGTGTATTTATAAGCGGAGGCAACATGTGTTGTATTCTATCTTACAAACCATCAATTACTATTTGTTTCCCTCTTCTCTGTATATACAGGGCATATTGCTTTTATTTTGGGTAATTATAGTACTCATAGATCTGCGTCTAATGGTATTTTTGTCTGCATCTATTTAAGTCAAAAAGTCTTAAAGTAACGGTCGACTTCATAAAATGTTTCTGCATAAATGTGTCTTCCTTATGAACATCAATGCAGCACATTAATGAGGCTTTCTTGCAACCATGACCATCTCACTTAACACCTTCACTAGCAAGTGATTTTTAAAAAAAACATAGTCAGAAACCAGTGTTTTTTTTGTAAAATCATTCTTAATTAATTATACAGTAAGAAATATTTGGGCATATTCCCATTGAATTTTATACAGTAAATAAGCTATTTGGCCAGTAGATGGCACCATCTACTTTCAAACTAAGTTACAGCTGCACCTCGATTTTTTTTCTCTCCCTGCATCGGCTACTGAATTCCCGATGTCAGGGCATCATCAGCTGATTTTATACAGTTTTAGCTCTTTGGGCATTATGCTCACAGGAGTGAAACTTTGGGGGCGCCTTCTGCAGCCCAAAAGCAAACAAAATTCGTATGCAGCAAACTAATTTCATTTGCTTCTTGGCTGCAGAACTGCAGATCGAAATATCTCGATATAGGGACACCGGATGGTGTTTTTGAAGCCTGAAATATCTCGATCTCGGTAGTGAAGGGGTTAATGTAAATGTTTAAAATGAGCTAAGAGTCTCCTCCATAATTGGCTGTGACAGCAGAGGACTTCCTACCCGCCCAGAAGGCTGTCCATCGGATTGCAATGAAATCTTTCAGGCTTCCATAAAGCAGTGCTTCTCGTCTTCGTCCCTCAGATCCCCCTAACAGGTCAGGTTTTAAGGATTATCTTGGGTAAATGCAGACTGAATCCTAGGCTTGTGCACCGATTTTTTTTTCGGTTCGATTCGGTTCGATTTTTCGGATTTTTAAACTTTTCGATTCGGCTCGTTTCGACCGATTTCTGTTCCGATTCGGTTCGGCTCGATTCGTTTTTTTGTGTACTTTTTTTTTCGGAATATCGACCATTTTTCGTATTTTCGTGTCACTTAGCTCGTTTTTTGTATCGACTTTTCGTGATTTCGGAAATTTTCGTTTTTCGGAATTGTACATGTTTTCGGAATTTCGACCATTTTTCGTATTTTCGTGTCACTTTCCTCGTTTTTTGTATCGACTTTTCGTAAGTTCGGAAATTTTCGTTTATTAGGAAAGTCTGTTCTCCTCGTTTCAAAGCAATAAATTTCGATTTGACACATTTCAGGTCCATTTGAAAATTCCGAAAATATTTCGTTTCGGCTCGGAAAACTTTTCGGATCTGCCATTTTCGGATCTAAAAAATTTCGGAAATTCGGCCGCATCCGAAAACACGAATCGGGAAATTTCGTGAAAATTCCAAAATTCCGAAACCCGAAACGCACATCCCTACTGAATCCTGCAATCACTGAGCAGCAAATCATATCACCTGTACTGTGCTTCAGATATCTGCAAACCTGGCCTGTTAGTGGGTCATGAGGCCCTCCCAACTTGCATCCACCAAACACCTCTCCATGCAGGTTCAAACTGTCTGAGAAATACAGAGTTGGCTTTGTTGCAACCACATTATAACACACTAAAAAGTGAGAAAATTTAAGTGTCTCTGCTACTTTCTCATGTCGTCCAAATACCAGCCTTCAGCATGGACTTTTTCTTAAAAAAATAGTGATGTACTGTTTTTCACATAATACAATTTATTAGCAAGATTAAGGCCTGAAGGCTGACACATCCCAACTTTTTACCAGCTGCATCTTGCTGGAAACTGGAAGTAGCTCCCTGTCATATCTGTTTTTTTTTTGCTAATAATATAAAAATTTATATATATTAAGAAATTGAAAATAAATAATAAAATTTTAAAAATAAATAATTATATAAACAATAATAAAATAAAAAAATAAAATAATTTAGATCATTATAAAAGTGTGAAACCACATAAAGAAAACATAGGCTGTACCATAAAAAAATAAACAAACCTTGCCCTGAAGAAAAAAAATTTAATATAGTAAAATAGTTAAATGTTTGTTAACAATGAATCTATATATGATACATTAGCACAGGCACATTAGAATCTTGTTTCTAGGTGATTTCATGGCACCATAATGTGCCCATGCTTTTTAAGAATTAAAAGTGTGATTGAAGTTTGCAGCAATTTTTTTTTTATATATTTCCTATTTTATTCCTGAGTGAAAATTGTCCAGATATCTTTCCATATAATATATGGTTGCTAAACAAACTGAAAGAGCCTTGTGGTCTTGAATGATGTTTAAAATAGCACCATCAATCATACATCTACTTCCATATGTTTGCTCACAAAAATTTAAAATATTACATTTAACAAAATTACCAACATCATATATGTATGCATATTAATATTTATATAGCAATAATAGCCCCCTTGGGAGAGCTGTCATATTGGTTATTTGTAGCAGCAGAGAAGCCACACAGCATAATTGTATTCGTATGGTCAAACAAATCCAGAAAGAAAACAAATTGAACGTGGAATTCCATTATAATAACATGTATGCTCTAAGAATGGGGAGGATAAAGTATTTTGGTTAATAAAATGAAAAATAGTTTAAAAAATATTTATATCATATTAGGCTATCAAATATGAACAGCCAAATGAAATGTAATATTTTAAGGTTGTTGCTGTTGCCCAGGTGCTAGATAGTTAGATAGATAGATAGATAGATAGATAGATAGATAGATAGATAGATAGATAGATAGATAGATAGATAGATAGATAGATAGATAGATAGATAGATAGATAGATAGAGAGATAGATAGATGGATACAGAGATAGATGGATAGACAGACAGAACTGTAGATAAATAGATCTTTTTATAGATAGATAGAAAGAACTATTTATACAGTGGCAAGAAAAAGTATTTGAACCCTTTGGGATTACGTGGAGTTTTGCATGAATTGGTCATAAAATGTGCTCTGATCTTTATCTAAGTCACAACAATTTGAAAAACACAGTCTGCTTAAAATAATACAACACAAACATTATATGTTTTCATGTCTTTATTGAACAGAATATGTAAACATTCACAGTGCAGGGTGGAAAAAGTATGTGAACCTTTGGACTTAATAACTGGTTGACCCTCCTTTGGCAGCAATAACCTCAACCAACATTTCCTGTAGTTGCAGAATGCAGATCAGACCTGCACATTGATCCGGAGTAATCTTGGACTACTCCTCTTCACTAAACTGTTTCAGTGTAGCAATATTCTTGGGATGTCTGGTGTGAATCGCTCTCTTAAGGTCATGCCACAGCATGTGCTGTGGAACATCCAGGTGCTCTTTTGCAAACTTCAAACGTGCTGCAATATTCTTTTTGGACAGCAATGGCTTCCTCCGTGGTGTCCTCCCATGTACTCCATTCTTGTTTAATGTTTTCTTTATTGTAGATGTGTCAACAAAAATGTTAGCATGCGCAAGAGATTTCTGTAAGTCTTTAGGTGACACTCTAGGATTCTTCTTTACCTCATTAAGCATTCTGTGCTGTGCTCTTGCAGTCATCTTTACAGGACGACCACGCCTAGGGAGAATAGCAACAGTGCTGAACTTTCTCCATTTGTAGACAGTCTGTCTTACCGTGGACACATGAACATCAAGGCTTTTGGAGATACTTTTGTAACCCTTTCCAGCTTCATGCAAGTCAACAATTATTGATCGTAGGTCTTCTGAGAGCTCTTTTCTGCGAGGCATGGTTCACATCAGGCAGTGCTTCTTGAAACCAGTAAACCCAAAACTGGTGTGTGTTTTTAAAGGGCAGGACAGCTTTCAGCAACACATCCCAATATCACACTGATTGGACTCAAGGTTGGCTCACTCCTGGCTCCAATTAGCTCTTGGAGAAGTCATTAGGCTAGGGGTTCACATACTTTTTCCACCCTGCACTGTGAATGTTTACATGTTATGTACAATAAACACATGAAAACATATAATGTTTGTGTTGTATTATTTTAAGCAGACTGTTTTTCAAATTGTTGTGACTTAGATGAAGATCAGAGCACATTTTATGACCAATTCATGCAAAACTCCACGTAATCCCAAAGGGTTCACATACTTTTTCTTGCCACTGTAGATAGATATAATTGTTTATAAATAGATAGATCTGCTTATAGATAGGTAGATCGATAGATACATAGAATGATCTATACTATAAAAGGATATAAGCTAAAAAATGTCCGATCGCCAACACCTACTGCGCATGCGCGACGGACATTTGAAAGCGGCCGTTAGAACACACAGGTAGCTGCGCGTGCCGGCCGCGTGAAAAAAAAAAAACAAAAACGGCACGAGCCGCGCGCAGCTACCCGTGTGTTTACACGGCCAGATGCCCCGATCCTCCAGCGGTGACCGTCCTCCGGCTGCCGCTGGCTGCTCGGCGGGCCTCCAGGCTCAGGCGAGCCCCCGGCTTGGTTTGGGCCTACAGGCCCAGCCGAGCCGGGACTCGCCTAAGCCTAGAGGCCCGCCGAGCAGCCAGCGACAGCCGGAGGACGGTCACCGCTGGAGGATCGGGGCCAAAGTTCCCAAAACATAGTCCCCATAATCGGCCCTGAGCTCCAGCGGTGACCTCCTCCGGCCGAGCAGGCTGCTAGGCGGGCCTCCAGGCTCAGGCGAGCCCCCGGCTTGGTTTGGGCCTACAGGCCCAGCCGAGCCGGGGACTCGCCTAAGCCTAGAGGCCCGCTGAGCAGCCAGCGACAGCCGGAGGACGGTCACCGCTGGAGGATCGGGGCCAAAGTTCCCAAAACATAGTCCCATAATCGGCCCTGAGCTCCAGCGGTGACCTCCTCCGGCCGAGCAGGCTGCTAGGCGGGCCTCCAGGCTCAGGCGAGCCCCCGGCTTGGTTGGGCCTACAGGCCCAGCCGAGCCGGGGACTCGCCTAAGCCTAGAGGCACGCCGAGCAGCCAGCGACAGCCGGAGGAGGTCACCGCTGGAGCTCAGGGCCTAAATTCCCAAAACATACTCCACCAAATCGGCCCTGAGCTCCAGCGCGACCTCCTCCGGCCGAGCAGGCTGCTAGGCGGGCCTCCAGGCTCAGGCGAGCCCCCGGCTTGGTTTGGGCCTACAGGCCCAGCCGAGCCGGGGACTCGCCTAAGCCTAGAGGCCCGCCGAGCAGCCAGCGACAGCCGGAGGAGGTCACCGCTGGAGCTCAGGGCCTAAATTCCCAAAACATACTCCACCAAATCGGCCCTGAGCTCCAGCGGTGACCTCCTCCGGCCGAGCAGGCTGCTAGGCGGGCCTCCAGGTTCAGGCGAGCCCCCGGCTTGGCTTGGGCCTACAGGCCCAGCCGAGCCGGGGACTCGCCTAAGCCTAGAGGCCCGCCGAGCAGCCAGCGACAGCCGGAGGAGGTCACCGCTGGAGCTCAGGGCCTAAATTCCCAAAACATACTCCACCAAATCGGCCCTGAGCTCCAGCGGTGACCTCCTCCGGCCGAGCAGGCTGCTAGGCGGCCTCCAGGTTCAGGCGAGCCCCCGGCTTGGCTTGGGCCTACAGGCCCAGCCGAGCCGGGGACTCGCCTAAGCGTAGAGGCCCGCCGAGCAGCCAGCGACAGCCGGAGGAGGTCACCGCTGGAGCTCAGGGCCTAAATTCCCAAAACATACTCCACCAAATCGGCCCTGAGCTCCAGCGGTGACCTCCTCCGGCCGAGCAGGCTGCTAGGCGGGCCTCCAGGCTCAGCGAGCCCCCGGCTTGGTTTGGGCCTACAGGCCCAGCCGAGCCGGGGACTCGCCTAAGCCTAGAGGCCCGCCGAGCAGCCAGCGACAGCCGGAGGAGGTCACCGCTGGAGCTCAGGGCCTAAATTCCCAAAACATACTCCACCAAATCGGCCCTGAGCTCCAGCGGTGACCTCCTCCGGCCGAGCAGGCTGCTAGGCGGGCCTCCAGGTTCAGGCGAGCCCCCGGCTTGGCTTGGGCCTACAGGCCCAGCCGAGCCGGGGACTCGCCTAAGCCTAGAGGCCCGCCGAGCAGCCAGCGACAGCCGGAGGAGGTCACCGCTGGAGCTCAGGGCCTAAATTCCCAAAACATACTCCACCAAATCGGCCCTGAGCTCCAGCGGTGACCTCCTCCGGCCAAGCAGGCTGCTAGGCGGGCCTCCAGGTTCAGGCGAGCCCCCGGCTTGGCTTGGGCCTACAGGGGACTCGCCGGGGACTCGCCTAAGCGTAGAGGCCGGCCGAGCAGCCTGCTCGGCCGGAGGAGGTCACCGCTGGAGCTCAGGGCCGATGTTGCCTAACACATACTCACCGACATCGGCCCTTAGCTCCTCCAGCGATGGCGGTCCCGCTTGCAGCATCCTCTCTCTCTCCGTTGTTCGCCGGAATGACGTCACCGGGGGTCAAAGGCTTTCGTGACGTCATCCTGGCGAGCAACGGAGAGAGAGAGGACGCTGGAAGCGGGACCGCCATCGCTGGAGGAGCTAAGGGCCGATGTAGGTGAGTATGTGTGGAACCGGTGGAGGACTCAAGGCCGATGTAGGTGAGTATGTGCTCTACACACACACACCCTGCTTGCTCGGCCGGTATCCAAGCTTAGGCGAGCCCCCGGCTTGGCTTGGGCCTAGAGGCCCTGCCGAGCCGGGGACTCGCCTGAGCATGGAGGCCGGTCGAGTTGCATGCTCGGGCGTCCTCCAGGCTCAGGCGAGTCCTAAGCTTGGATACCGGCCGAGTAAGCAGGGTGGGTGTGGAGAGCACATACTCACCTACATTAGCCCTGAGCTCCAGCGGTGACTGTCCTCCGGCTGTCGCAGGCTGCTCGGCCGGCCTCCAGGCTCAGGCGAGCCCCCGGCTTGGCTTGGGCCTACAGGGGACTCGCCGGGGACTCGCCTAAGCGTAGAGGCCGGCCGAGCAGCCTGCTCGGCCGGAGGAGGTCACCGCTGGAGCTCAGGGCCGATGTTGCCTAACACATACTCACCGACATCGGCCCTTAGCTCCTCCAGCGATGGCGGTCCCGCTTGCAGCATCCTCTCTCTCTCCGTTGTTCGCCGGAATGACGTCACCGGGGGTCAAAGGCTTTCGTGACGTCATCCTGGCGAGCAACGGAGAGAGAGAGGACGCTGGAAGCGGGACCGCCATCGCTGGAGGAGCTAAGGGCCGATGTAGGTGAGTATGTGTGGAACCGGTGGAGGACTCAAGGCCGATGTAGGTGAGTATGTGCTCTACACACACACACCCTGCTTGCTCGGCCGGTATCCAAGCTTAGGCGAGCCCCCGGCTTGGCTTGGGCCTAGAGGCCCTGCCGAGCCGGGGACTCGCCTGAGCATGGAGGCCGGTCGAGTTGCATGCTCGGGCGTCCTCCAGGCTCAGGCGAGTCCTAAGCTTGGATACCGGCCGAGTAAGCAGGGTGGGTGTGGAGAGCACATACTCACCTACATTAGCCCTGAGCTCCAGCGGTGACTGTCCTCCGGCTGTCGCAGGCTGCTCGGCCGGCCTCCAGGCTCAGGCGAGCCCCCGGCTTGGCTTGGGTCTACAGGCCCAGCCGAGCCGGGGGCTCGCCTAAGCCTGGAGGCCGGCCGAGCAGCCTGCGACAGCCACCGCTGAGGCTCCGGGCCAATGTAGGGGGATGTTGCCTACACATACTCACCTACATCGGCCCTTAGCTCCTCCAGCGATGGCGGTCCCGCTTCCAGCATCCTCTCTCTCTCCGTTGCTCGCCAGGATGACGTCACGAAAGCCTTTGACCCCCGGGGTCAAAGGCTTTCGTGACGTCATCCCGGCGACCAACGGAGAGAGAGAGAGAGAACGCTGGAAGCGGGACCGCCATCGCTGGAGGGCCGATGTAGGTGAGTATATCCACGAGCTGGGGGGCCAATATCCACGTGCTGGGGCAGTATCCATCCACGTGCTGGGGCAGTATCCACGTGCTGGGGCAATATCCACGTGCTGGGGCAGTATCCACGTGCTGGGGCAGTATCCACGTGCTGGGGCAGTATCCACAAGCTGGGGCAGTATCCATCCACGTGCTGGGGCAGTATCCACGTGCTGGGGCAATATCCACGTGCTGGGGCAGTATCCACGTGCTGGGGCAGTATCCACGTGCTGGGGCAGTATCCACGTGCTGGGGCAATATCCACGTGCTGGGGCAGTATCCACGTGCTGGGGCAGTATCCACGTGCTGGGGCAATATCCACGTGCTGGGGCAATATCCACGTGCTGGGGCAGTATCCACGTGCTGGGGCAATATCCACGTGCTGGGGCAGTATCCACAAGCTGGGGCAGTATCCACAAGCTGGGGCAGTATCCACGTGCTGGGGCAGTATCCACGTGCTGGGGCAATATCCACATGCTGGGGCAGTATCCACGAGCTGGGGCAATATCCACGTGCTGGGGCAGTATCCACGTGCTGGGGCAATATCCACAAGCTGGGGCAGTATCCACGTGCTGGGGCAGTATCCACGTGCTGGGGCAATATCCACGTGCTGGGGCAATATCCACATGCTGGGGCAGTATCCACGTGCTGGGGCAGTATCCACGTGCTGGGGCAGTATCCACGTGCTGGGGCAGTATCCACGTGCTGGGGCAATATCCACGTGCTGGGGCAGTATCCACGTGCTGGGGCAGTATCCACGTGCTGGGGCAGTATCCATCCACGTGCTGGGGCAGTATCCACGTGCTGTGGCAATATCCACGAGCTGCGGCAGTATCCACGTGCTGGGGCAGTATCCACGAGCTGGGGCAATAGCCACGTGCTGGGGCAATATCCACGTGCTGGGGCAGTATCCACGTGCTGGGGCAGTATCCATGTGCTGGGGCAATATCCACAAGCTGGGGCAGTATCCACGTGCTGGGGCAATATCCACATGCTGGGGCAGTATCCACGAGCTGGGGCAATATCCACGTGCTGGGGCAGTATCCACGTGCTGGGGCAGTATCCACGTGCTGGGGCAATATCCACGTGCTGGGGCAATATCCACGTGCTGGGGCAATATCCACGTGCTGGGGCAGTATCCACGAGCTGGGGCAGTATCCACGTGCTGGGGCAATATCCACGTGCTGGGGCAGTATCCACGTGCTGGGGCAGTATCCACGTGCTGGGGCAATATCCACATGCTGGGGCAGTATCCACGAGCTGGGGCAGTATCCACGTGCTGGGGCAGTATCCACGTGCTGGGGCAGTATCCATGTGCTGGGGCAGTATCCACGTGCTGGGGCAGTATCCATCCACGTGCTGGGGCAATATCCACGTGCTGGGGCAGTATCCACGTGCTGTGGCAATATCCACGAGCTGCGGCAGTATCCACGTGCTGGGGCAGTATCCACGAGCTGGGGCAATATCCACGTGCTGGGGCAATATCCACGAGCTGGGGCAATATCCACGTGCTGGGGCAGTATCCACGTGCTGGGGCAGTATCCACGTGCTGGGGCAATATCCACGTGCTGGGGCAATATCCACGAGCTGGGGCAATATCCACGTGCTGGGGCAGTATCCACGTGCTGGGGCAGTATCCACGTGCTGGGGCAGTATCCATCCACGTGCTGGGGCAATATCCACGTGCTGGGGCAGTATCCACGTGCTGGGGCAGTATCCACGAGCTGGGGCAGTATCCACGTGCTGGGGCAGTATCCACGTGCTGGGGCAGTATCCACGAGCTGGGGCAGTATCCACGTGTTGGGGCATATATCCATGAGCAGGGGCAGTATAAACGCAAAACAGAATAAACGCCACAGAGCCGAGCACAATAAAAAGCCACAGAGCCGAGCACAATAAAAACGCCACAGAGCCGAGCACAATAAAAACGCCACAGAGCCGAGCACAATAAAAACGCCACAGAGCCGAGCACAGTACCATAGACGGCACAGAGCCGAGCACAGTACCATAGACGGCACAGAGCCGAGCACAGTACCATAGACGGCACAGAGCCGAGCACAACAGAATAAACGGCACAGAGCACAGAACCAAGCACAATGCACCACACTTATCAATAGACTGCCCTCTGGGCAGGCTTTACACCTAGTAAATAGATAAAACTGTTGATAGATAGATTGATGGATGGATAGATAGATAGATAGATAGATAGATAGATAGATAGATAGATAGATAGATAGATAGATAGATAGATAGATAGATAGATAGATAGATAGATAGATAGATGAATAGGTAGATAGAACTGTTTATGGATAGACAAAAATAACTATTTATAGATAGATTAATAGAGATAGAGAGAACTGTTCATAGTAGATAGATGGATTGATAGATAGACATATAGACATATAGAACTGCTTATAGATAGATAGATGTCCTTGCAGTGCCTACGAACATTCAGATTTCATATAGTCAGATCAGTCAAATCCTACATTCCACCAGCCACCGCAGACATGTCACTCATTATCATTTGACCACTTTGAGCCAATGAGAGGTTCAGAACCCTCTGCTTCTCTTCAAGGACATCTGTGCCCAATCGGCCATAAGGAAAGTAAATGGATGACTTCAGAAACATCATAACGGTGCATGTGTAAAGTGCCCTCAAATAGAGCATATTAAAAAAAAATAAGTCTGGGCATTCAGTTGCTGCTGTTTCTTCTATTGTGTCTTCAGACAGGGATAGGGAAACAAATCCTATAGTATTGCCTAACAGGGTTATTCAGATAGCGAGAAAAGCAGGAGAATGACTGGAGAATGAAATATTCTAGGTCAAAATAGCCAAACCAGAAAAATTCTCCCTTTCATCTCGCTTTCCAAATCGGCTATTTTGACCTAGAATTTTTCATTCTCCAGTCATTCTCCTGCTTTTCACGCTCTCTGAATAACCCTGTAAGAGTTTTATTATTATTTTTGATCATTCCAGCTAACATCCTTCAGAAAGAAATAATAGTATAGTAAATAGCACTATTGCAACTTAGTCTGCTCTAACTGCCCCAGTAAACAGGCTTTCACTGCTTGCTGTTAGTAATTACCTCGCTATTTAGAATTAATAAAGACTCCGTTACATGTTGTTCAAGTTTTCATACTTAAGCATAATGAAGCAAATGGGAAAACAAATTCACAATTGTTTTCAAAATGAAGATACCATAAATTCCATACATATTGTAAACAATTACATGAGAAATGTAAGGATAATTATGTTAATTGAATGTAAATTCGTTTTTTTATGTTTAAGAGATTGCTATACTGTATGTAAAGTCTCGGTTTTAGACTACATTAAAATACAAATCAAATGCATTTATGATATAGCCCTAATTCTGTATCCACGGATGGATGAATAAATGAATGGCTTAAATAATACAGGGTCCATTAACTGAAAAGTACAATTAAAGTCATATAAATAATAGAAGTTTCATCTATTATAAAACCATGCATGAACTACTCTGTCATTAATGTATTTATTGGTGTATTCATGGAGTTTGCACACCACCAGGGGTTACCTAAATTGCTGTTGAGCCTGCGTGCAGGATCATTTGGAGATATATATATTTATATTATTATATACCTATATATATATCCCGCAACTCCTTCACTGAAAAAAATATATACTTTCATGGTTATTCAAAGAGAATCGAAAAGTCACCGTTCGTTCGCTTCAATTCGGTGCGATTTGGCGATCGCATTTCGGCAACCCTGCGGTGTATTCAGCAAGCACCACAGGGTCCCCGAAGTGCAAGGAAAATCCGCCGCAAAGCCGCCGGACACTCCCGCAAAAACCCGCCGAACACTCACTAAACCCACAAAACAGCTGGATTAACCCCACCAAACACGCTGAGAAACCTGAGCAGCCGCCAATCACAGCGCAGAATGAAAATGTCTAAAATTTATGTATAAGATCCAATGAATGATAATAAAAAGGGCTGTTACAAAAAAAACGATTTAAAAAATAAAACGGAAAAAAAATTCACAAAAAAATCCTGAAAAATGCCTAAAATGCCTTTTTACTGCAGAATATTATAATCAACGGTTTATTAGATATTGAATTAAAACGGGAATATTTTCAGCATTGAAGCCTATGGGATTCGCCTGAATAAATCTGCCGTATGAAACCACCGAACAGCAGGGAAATTCAGAAACTTTTCACTGCTGGTTTGTGTTCACTGAATAGACAAAGCATTGCTTCTCTATGGGGATTTCACTTCCCTCGAACAGGCATCGTATGCGCGGGCAATTTGCCAGGATTTGGCGAACTGCCTGCTCTCTGAATAGCCGAATGGCCAGGAAAGGTAACCGTACGCTGAATTTCACTGTTCGGTTACCTTTCAGCCACAATTCGGAGCTCTTTGAATAACCCTGTATCTCTTGAAAAGCCAAGACGGTGCAAGCCGGAACATGAATATATAAATAAATAACCAAATTGGCTGCACACGAAAAAATAAAACAAAAAATGGATATATATTATGTCTGAGTCGTACAATAAAACATGACTTCAAATCGCATTTAAACATGATGAGCACAAAACGGTCAGGTATGAATCAGATGCTACTGATATAGTCATCATGCATTTACCCTCCTCCTTTAGTTTTGCTCAGACATCTCAAAAATTCACATGATTGCAGGTTAATCTGTGCTTTCTTTCTGTCGACCTTGTGAATGCATACATACAGTACGGATCGCTTTAAGACATCAAATGAAATATATGATGGGAATTGGAAAGTAGCTTTGCATCATCATGGAATACATTATTTATCAATTCTTCCAGAGCAGAATACTACAGTACATTCCATGTGAGGATTTATTGCTTGAATCTATGCCAGCGCAGAGACCTTACACCTATTTTACATTCATTCCCCTTAACATAAGCAGTAAAACTCACGACTTCCCATTAACAACGCTCTTAAGTTGTGAACATGGACAAATCTTTAAAATTACCTCCACAGCATGTGTATCATTAGACAAAGACAAGAAGCTGTCAGTTTCACTAACCACGTGCTACAATGTATTTTCATTGATCATTCAACATACATTTTTGCAGAGATATTTACTAATGAGTGACACGTACCATTCCACTTCCCCTGTACATTATGGACTCAACATCCAGGACATACTTGAAAACGAGAGAAATCTCAATGTATCCTTCCTGGTAAAATACTTTGCAAACAAACAACAAACAAACATTAAAACTACACTGTAGGGTTAAAATGTGAGGGGAGGGCAGAGAGGATGGACCTCGAACCCCTCTGCACCTCCCTCCTGTTTTAACCATTTACATGTTTTTAATAATCTACCTTCTTTCCAACACTGGGCTGTCTTGGCACTGGTTCAATTTTGACATGCTGTGGCTTTCTGCAAGCCACAGCATGTCACGTGACCATGGGGACGTGATTGACAAGCTAACATGCACCATTTCCCTTACTCTGCACATCATGACCTCAATATCCTTAAAAAGGCATATTAGAGTTAAAATATGGGGGAGGAGGTAAACCTTGACCCCTCTTGACCCTTTCTGGTCCCCCTCCTGTTTAACTCTTTAGATTATTTTTAAATGTACCCTTTTTCCTTTACTGGGCTGTCTTGGCACTGGTATGGATGTAACATGCTGCAGCTTCCTGCAAGCCATGGCAAGCAGCCAATCCAAAGGCTCCCAGTGACGTTATTGTTCAGATGCAGGTATGGTGCAAAAACTACATTCATATCAGTTTATAGTGTTATGGTGTTCAATAACCTTAAAGTTAGTTTCTAACCCTAACCATTAGATTCTGTGCTATTTTTGCCTTTTTTTCTACTTCAAAAAAGGAACAGAATCTGTTGCCTAAAAATGAAGCAAAAATGGAGCAGAATCTGTTGGTTATGGGTTGGGATTAGCCCTACAAGAAAACCTTGACTATAAAGCAAGCGCATATTCTAACCCTTAGTCTTAATATTCAACCTAAAATCTTTTTTGCACCGTACTACTGTTAAAAAAAAAAAAACTGATATGAAGATGGTTCTAAATTGCGCTGAAGAAAGATGCAACGTGCTATTTTTTATCTCAAATGCAAATATTTTCGATTGCTTCTGAATATAAGAAGCATTTTTAATTTGTCTATATTTTGAACGCGCCATTCCAATACGTGTCCAAAGGGTGACAGCTTTCGTATAAAGGATACCCCGGCATGTCATATCAGCAATGGTCACAAAACAAGTATAATTAGCAGTCCTCTTTCTGTAATAAACCTGACACTGAGTGCCCAGGGGGATTAAACTGTCATTATTTCTAAAAGGATTACACATAAATCTCTCTAAAAGAGGCGAAAGTCATTAAATGGAAATTCTTAATTATTTATTGTGTTTCAAACTTCCTTGCAGTATTTTTTTTTCTCTAAGCAACATGATGCCATTCTCTTGACACCATTGTTGTAAGAATGCACTTTCTGTAGGTATATTGTGTTTTAGTTACATGTATAGAGATAACTCCCTCGAGGAAGGCATGTAGAAAAACTGAATATCCCAGTTACAGTCAGTTCATGTGTATTGTAAACTGTTTAAATTCTGATTTTATTCTCTTTACGCTTTAACATTTAATATCGTAAAGACTTGTTGTTTACCACTTCAATACCAAGTAAGTTCCCATAAAACCACTGTAAGGAACTGGTGGTTTTGTTTTGGGAAAATCTCTTTTCATGAGTTATACAGTAAGAATATTTGTGAATTTTCATAGTGTATTTCTAACTGTAGTATCCTTATCCTTAGGTGAGCGCAGAAGGAACGTTCGTGAGAACGGAGGTCACCTGTGTGGCCACCTCGCTGTGTGCACATTTGTACACATAGCTCTACAAAGCATGAACCTCTTACTGAGGATTGTGCTTTGTTGAGCCACCTGCTTCATTGTAGTGGCTCACCGGGGAGGTAAACAGCACGTTACTAGTACACACAATACATTGTGTGGTCCTCCCAGTCGAGCTGTCATAACGCTATGATGGATCATGGGATGGGGTCACAATGGTGCACTCATATGGCACCAACCAAAGATTGTCTATATGACCTTATATTCTGTTTCTATAAATTGTTATTATCAATAACACAATTGAATTATAATATTTTCCCATGTCCAAGCTATGGTCATATTTGTAGAAATGGCCGTTTGAAGATCTGTCATTGTTTCCATTTTGAGGCGGCCATTTTGAATAAATCATGCTTTTCGTCTCACAAAGATAAAGGAAAAACAAAAACAGAGCTACAGATAGAAACTTCTCCCTCTGTATCAGGCCACTTCTTATCTTGGATCAAATGGCCTGTAAAACTCTCCGGCTTGAGTTTCTTTTTCATTCTCCTCCTTCGCAGTATTCAGGAGAGCAGAGCCTGCGTATTTAATTTGTCATTCACGGCTTGCTAATTAGTTTACTGTTGGAGCATACACGTACAATTTTAATGTGATATTTTAAATTGCTCGAGCATGACCCAAAACACAGATGTGCCAACCTGTCTTCAGGTCTTGGTGTTCTAGATAAAAACACAATCTCGTATGTGTGTATCTAAGCACTTGATAAGCGCTCCACTGGGACTGAGCTCAATATTTCCAATTAATGTCTGCGCTGCAGGGGAAATTCCATTTATAGTGATAAACAAACAAACAAACCAATAATACATAATAAGAATATTGCATAGGTAAACAACATCTTGGCGGAACTTTATGTAACAGCGTCATGAAACAGCTAAAAAATGAGAATGTCGTATAAGACCACATATTTTTAGGTTATATCTATGTTTTAACACATGTGAAGGGATGTCATTTATTGATTTTTTGATCTCTCTAGCCATCCATTAGCCCTTGATCTCACCAGCCCACTGGGTATTTGCCAATTTGACTGATGCCCCTACCAAACCTGTGTGTATCTACGTTCATTTCTAACATATTGTACTTCAGAAATATAAATGCTTTGATGACTTTCAAAACCCATTTTCAACACCACGGAGTATTATTGTGATAATTATCCTCTAATATATAAAGATGGGACCCACAACCACACCCACTTTAATTGTAGGATAGATTAGTACAAGGCATATAATGATCCAGAAACTTCAACTGATATGCAAATATGCCTCTATTTTTTTTGTGTATGTCTTGTTATTAAAGGGTCATGCTTGTAAAAAAAAAATATATATATATATAGATATATATATATGTAGACGAAGGGAGGATCACTCTCGAAAGCTTGTACTTTAAATGTAACATTAGTCCAATAAAAAAGGTATCACTACAGACTGCTATACTCGTGATTTTTATATATACATATACATATTCAAGACCCTGAGCAGTGGTTAAGTTGACTGGAACGTTTGGGAACCCCCATTATTTTTGTAGTGAGAACAGGCTTTCCATTTTCCCCACCATCTATGATTCTTTAATTTAGTGATTCAATCGTGTTTGATTGATATCCCCTTCCCTACCAAGTCATTTTGCATATAATCTCTGTTGGGAAACATTGTTTTATTGTTTGAAAATTACTTATTACTGTTGTTAAATAAACAGTAAAAAAATCTGTGGGAAAATTCACAATGTTATTTTTACTGTAGTAGCCTTCTTTGACAGATAGATGTATCCATCTGCTGGCCAGAAAGTGTTACTGCCCACGTCTCCTGGCCGACCCTGATGATGGTTCTGCGGCTGAGGTGGCCAGACCTGCGGGGAGATGGATCCCGCCCTTTGGAAGTGAGGGTGCCCTGGCCTATGGCCTGGACGCCTGCCTGGAGATGTTGGAAGGGGAGGATGATGATGCCCCGCTTACCGGAGCGGTATGGCGCCGGATGCTGGGGATCTTGCGTGGCTGCCGAGAAAAGATGATCCCGAAGGAAAGAAACCAGAGACCGCCTTGGGATCAGGTACCTCTGCTGCCTGCTCGCAGACTGTGGATGCGTCTCGGAGCTGTGCCGGGAGTGACGAATTACCTGGGGTGTTGACCCCGCGGTCTCGGCCACCGAGAGCGATCTCGGCCTGGTGGGACGACGGTGCGCTGGAGCTTCAAGGTTCCCGAGAGGCGGCAGACATTGCTAGGGGGCAATTGGTGGATCCCTGCTCGGAGCCTGTTGTGGAGGTTACTCCTCCCTCCCTTCCCAGGTCGAAGCAGCTCTGTCCTCCGGCGCGGCGGCCAGCTCTGCTCCGAGATGGTGGAGCTGAGATGACACAGGTCCTGGCTCTGCATGGAGCTCAATTTTACGACCACGGACATACCACAGCTGGATACATTGGCTTGCCTTGCGGGGCACTGCCTGTGTGCCAACCTCCACCGTTCCGTGATGCCGGATGATGGGTCCACTGAGTATTATTTTTGCTGGCCTTCTTCCCTGCCTGATTTTGAGTTTGCCCCCCCCCCTCCTCTCATGGGTCCCCGTGTTGGACACTCTTTGGCGGACTTTGGCTACTTTACCGGAGATGTGGCTTTTCTGTGGTGGACTGGGACTATCCCCTCTCCCTTTTTATTTATTTATTTATTTTTTTTTTATTTTTTTTTTATTATTATTTATTTATTTATTTTATTTTATTTTAGGTGTGCGGGTCACTGGATTGAGCTGGGCGAGCCGTTGGAGGTGGATACCATGGCTCTGACTTCCTCCTCTGGCCCTAGCTCACCCGGCCCTGTGGCCTCTTCCGCGGCCTCCAGTCCCTTGCGGGGTTCTTGGAGTGCGCCGGGAATGCCGCTTACATGGGCGATCCACCATCTTTCCCCCCTTTTTTTTTTTTTTTCTCCCTCTACCTGCCCTGATGTCCCGTCCACTGATTACCTGCTGACATAACTGCCTCCCTGGTACTGCCACCCTGAAGAAAGTTGGAGTGTCCTACCCTATTCCCACTTTTAGGAGTGTTACCTTTACGAACCCTTGCTGTCTACCACTCTTATCTGTCATATGTTTCTGTTTTGCTTTGACCCCCTCCCCCCCCCTATTTTTCGAAATCTTGCTGATTTTTCCTGCGACCCCCCCCTTTTTTATGTTATAAGTGAGTCTTATGAGAGTACAATTTTTGGCCCTGCGAGGCCAACTATGTTGGTCGGTTTGTGACCTCTATTTGCTTTGCAAAATAAAAATCTTAAATACAAAAAAAAAAAAAAAAAAAAGAAAGTGTTACTGCAGCTAGGGCTCTGTGTTGAATCAACTGGAATTCTGTGTTTTAGAGTCCCAGCTGTTCAGACTGTTTTAGCACCTCGGCTGTCATGCCCAAGGTGCCAAACCTTTGAGACATACTCTTAAAGCCCAATTGTTGATGAATTTTCTTTATAATAAAAAAACCTTCCTTTGCATTTTTCCAGAATCCAGTCAAGTATATTCAATACCGGGGCACCATCAGGTGCTTTGAAGTTCAAGTATACTCGATCTTGGTAGTGAAGGGGTTAAGTCACATTTAATCATCAAAATAACTATCTAAAACCCAATCTAAATGTATATAGAAAGATTTACAGCCCAAATTAATTTTTAACACCTATCCTCTGAATAGGGCATGCAATGTTGGCCTCAACAGGCTCTCGATATCATCATATTAACTCTCATACAGAGATCTAAAAGAAATATATAAAATCTGGCTCTAGTAGACATATTGTGTACTAATTAGCTTCTTTGGGCCTAGGTGACATGACCTATAGAAAAATGCATCATCAAACTAAAATAATTATAAGAATTTGCATTATAAGCCTTGATTTGGTTGCGATGGTTAACATGTGGCTGCGTTGGTGGGTATTTTCCAGAACAAGCATCCAGTATTCCATGGTGTGTCTTCCTTCTTTTATTCGTTTTGACTCTCGTTCAAGAAACAATGTTCGAGCTCCCAAACCTCTGTGGGAAAGGTGACCGGTGGGGAAAGCGAATAGAAAATGTTGAAACTGTCGACACATCATTAGAAATCAGGATCTACTCTTGATTAACCTCTATTAGAGACACTCATAAATTTTCCGCAATGAACAAGCTTACTCAGTATCCTACTGACCTCTGTGTCTGGAGCTCTACCATAAATCACGGCTGTAAAGCCAATCAATACCGGCGTGTCACAAATATATCAACTTCAAAGTAGGCACCTAATGGCAAATCACTTCTCCATTTCCGTGCTTCTTCGCAAAACAACATCGATAAACGCCGAGGCTTTTAGCAAAACGTCAAGATTTAAGACTGTAACAACAGGATTTTAAGGTTAGAACAATATTTCTAAGCCGAAAGGATTAGGCGTTCGTGCATAATGGTTCGGAGTCCTTGGGTGGCCCCTGGATTATCATACAGATTACTTTTCATTAGCGCTCATTGAAACGCGAAGCAGCGTGAAAGTTAGGGGACGAGGCTAACCTTACCTGCGGAGATCTTAATTTGCAGGTAAAAATAAAAGAACGAAATATGTCTGTTTCACCCACCAGTGCCACGTTTTAATGTTAATCCGACTGTTTTCACTTACCTTCTACCCACACAGAGCACACAAATAGAAGTCTTTACAATAGGTTTATTTTTCTTTTTATTATCTAAATTTACGGTTTGCAAATTATTCCAAGATTATCACACGATTCCCTACCAGCCGTATTACCATTCTCTTTAAATGTCCTAAAAGGCTTTTCAGATGATGACAATACAGGTTGGGCAACCCTTATCCAGAGTCCTACAGTCCGGAAGACTCTGAAGTCCGGAATTTTCAGAGGCATCTGAACTTCAAAAATACCTCCCTTACGCCCCGGACTGGTCCTGCTGCTTGCCAATGTTCCATCCTGGAAAGACTTAGCGAGGCCTTAGGCAAAGCTCATTTGGGAGGCCTGCTTATTGTACAAAAATGCAGGAATTAACCCCCCAAAACTATAATTAATGAAGGCCGAGACTGGTGTACGTAGATCATCAGCAGCCAGGTGAATGCACACAGACTGAAATTCCATACAAGCCATATCAGGGGAGGCTCCCCTTTAGAACGAGGCCTTAAGTGGCTGCCTAGTTTGCCTAATTATAGAGCCACCTCTGATGCCGGAACACAGTGGGAGACTTTGTACAGCTCCAGCTTGTGACATGCTGCCAGGGGTCACATGGGGAGGGTATCTGGGAATGCAGTTCCTTCACTATTTCTGCACAGGGAACTGAGTTCTCAGTGGTCCCACACACTCTGTAGTTTGTATTCAGGTGTGCAATCACATCTTCCCCTGTTAAGTGACAATAAATATAGGATTTATCATATATTTTTCCTAGAATTCACATACATACATGAATATAACAGGTTTCGGTGTGAGTTTGTGGTAAACATGAGATGATCATTGATAATAAGGGGACAGAAACCTTGGTGAGTTCCCACACTTCTTTTTTTAGGACTTGACCCCTTTATGCTGCAAAGGGACAGGCTGGCTCTGTGGAGCATGTCCATAGAAAAGGGCTGCTCGGTAACTCCCAGGCTGTGTACACGCTAGCGCTGCAGTGGGTCGTGGTTTTCCGATAAATAATAGGGCCCACAGGGTATACGACAAGTAGTCAGGTTGCCTGTACTTGAATGCGTCTATTTTTGAATGAATTCGTAAACGACCATAAGTTACATGGACACGTCAGCAGACTATATCTCTTCTATTTTTGTCTCGTTTTATTCAGAATTTATTTTACGATCTGATCTATTCTTCTGATTTGTTTTGTATTGCTTTGTGATTAATTTAGCTAAGACTGGAATGAAGGAATATATTAATGAAACAAAAGGAAACGATGCTCTGATACAATTCCCTATTACCCTCACTGCTACGAGGAGGCTGGAGCTTTGCTGATGTCTAGTTCTGTGCAGTAATTGAATTTCCTCCTCCCAGATCTGAAATGCGACATTGTAGATTTCATTCTGCAGCAGGAATCATAATTCATCCGCACACAAAACGTTTCTTCTTTTTTGGGGAAATACAATGCACAAATAATGCCCTGTCTCAAGGTTTAGCAGCTATTGTTTACTCGTACATGTGCAATTTTGTTTCCTGCTTGCACTTGGTTTTAAACACAGCATTAGTTTTGACCCCACCTACATCAGGGGACTTGTCCAAAAAAACAATTAAGAGCAGGAACTCTCCGAAATTTCAGCTCCTCAATTAACCGTAGACATGTCATGTATAAACAACCACTCCACATGCAAACTTAATATCAATGCTTAACATAAAGGTAGGATGAGTTAGGGAATCCATATCATAATTGTAGCAGATATCAGGACCCCAACTGGGTTACATCTGCCAATGCCGCTTCAATACTGGACATCCGTTTTCCCCACCAGCGATCGTTCATGCTTTCTCCAGCCCTCAGCTGAAGCTTAATGACGTGTACAGTGAAAGAGTGGTTAGAGCATTTCCCAGACATGAGATAGGACTCATATCTGTAGTAACAGAAACATAGAAACATAGAAAAATGTCGGCAGATAAGAACCTTCGGCCCATCTAGTCTGCCCAATTACATGGATACTTTACCTGGATTTATCTTTTGTTTAGGATAGCCTTATGCCTATCCCATGCCTGCTTAAATTCAATTACTGTTTTGGCCTCAACCACTTCAACTGGAAGGCTGTTCCATGTATCCACCACCCTCTCAGTAAAATAATGCTTTCTGATGTTACTTTTAAACCTTTGCCCCTCTAATCTAGGACTATGTCCTCTTGTTTTGCTACTTTGTTTCCTTTTAAATATACTCCCTTCCTCTACCTTGTGGATTCCCTTACGTATTTAAATGTTTCTATCATATCTCCTCTGTCTCGTCTTTTTCCAAGCTGTACATGTTAAGATCATTAAGCCTTTCCCGGTAACTTTTCTCCTTCAAGCCGTACACCATTTTAGTAGCCCTTCTCTGAACTCTCTCTAAGATGTCTATATCCTTCTGGAGATACGGTCTCCAGTACTGCACACAGTACTCCAAGTGAGGTCTCACCAGTGCTCTGTTACAGTGGCATGAACACTTCCCTTTTCCTACTGCTAATACTTCTCCCTACACAACCAAGCATTCTGCCAGCATTTCCTGCTGCTCTATTACATTGACTACTTACCCTTAGATCCTCTGAAATAATAACCCCTAAATCCCTTTCCTCAGATGTTGAGGTTAGGACTGTATCAAATAATCTATATTCAGCCCTTGGGTTTTTACGTACCAGGTGCATTATCTTGCACTTATCAACATTAAAACTCAATTGCCACAGCTCCCACCATTTTTTTAGTTTACCTAAATCATTTGTCATTTGGCTGATCCCTCCAGGAATGTCAACCCTGTTGCAAATCTTTGTGTCATCAGCAAAAATACATACTTTTCCATTAATACCTTCTGCAATATCACTAATAAAAATATTAAAGAGAATGGGTCCAAGTACTAACCCCTGAGGTACCCTACTGGTAACAAGACCTTGCGCCGAATAAACTCCATTTACCACAACCCTCTGTTGCCTGTCACTCAGCCACTGCCTAATCCATTCAACAATATTGGAATCTAAACTCAAAGATTGCAATTTATTGATAAGCCTTCTATGCAGCACAGTATCAAAAGCCTTACTGAAATCTAAATAAGCAATGTCTACTGCACCACCTGTGTCTATTATTTTTGTTACCCAATCAAAAAAATCAATAAGATTAGTTTGGCATGATCTCCCTGAGGTAAACCCATGTTGTTTCTGATCCTGTAATCTATGTGTTTTTATATGTTCAGCAATCCTTTCCTTTAACATGGTTTGCATTAATTTCCCCACTACTGACGTAAGACTAACTGGCCTATAGTTCCCCGATTCCTCCCTACTACCCTTCTTGTAAATGGGCACAACATTTGCTAATTTCCAGTCTTCTGGGACGACTCCCGTTAGCAAGGATTGGTTAAATAAATCTGTTAACGGTTTTGCTATTACATCACTGAGCTCTTTTAATAATTTAGGGTGGATCCCATCAGGCCCCATTGACTTATTTGTCTTTACTTTAGACAGCTGCTGTAAAACCTCCTCCTCTGTAAACTGATATGTAAATGTCTCGTTAGTGTTTCCTCCTAACTGAGGTCCCTTTCCTTCCTTTTCTTCTGCAAAGACTGAACAAAAATATTCATTGAGGCAGTCAGCGAGACTTTTATCCTCTTCTACATACCTTCCTTCCTTTTTTTTTAATCTAACTAATCCTTGTTTTACTTTTCTTTTCTCGTTTATGTATCTAAAAAATGTTTTGTTCCCATTTTTTACTGACTGAGCTATTTTCTCTTCTGTGTGTGCTTTGGAAGCTCTTATAAATTGCTTTGCCTCTTTCTGCCTAATCTTATAGGTTTGCCTATCTTCTTCACTCTGAGTTTTTTTATAATTATTGAATGCTGTCTTTTTGTTCTTCACTATTTTGGCCACTTCTGCAGAGTACTACAGTGGTTTCTTCCCTTTTTTGTTTTTGCTAACAAGCCAAATGCAATTGCCTGTGGCCTTCAATAATGCTTCCTTTAAATAATCCCATTTCTCCTGGAGTCCCTTTAAAGTCCTCCAGTCTGATAATGACTCCTTCACACAAAATCTCATTTTAGGAAAATCTGTTTTTTTAAAGTCTAAAACTTTTGTTTTTGTGTGGTTCGGCTCCATCCCTGTTCTTATATTAAACCATACTGACTGGTGATCACTAGATCCCAAATTTTCACCTACAACAACGTCCGATACCAAACCTCCATTTGTGAGTATTAAATCCAATATGGCCTCTTTACGGGTCGGCTCCTCAACTACTTGTGTTAGAGATAATCCCAGTAGGGAGTTTAGAATATTTGTACTCCTGGTGCACCCAGCTGTTTTGGTTTTCCAGTTCACATCAGGAAGATTAAAGTCCCCCATGATAATAACTTCCCCCTTCATTGCCATTTTGGCTATTTCCTCAAACAGCAGAATATCTAGCTCTTCTACTTGTCCAGGGGGTCTATAGATCACATCTACACGAGCTACTGTATGATTGCCAAATGTTAGCGTAACCCAAACTGACTCTATGTTCACCTCGCTCACTTTTATTTGGTTCGTTTTTATGTTGTTTTTCACATACAGGGCCACTCCTCCTCCTTTCCTACCTTCTCTGTCTTTTCTATATTATTTCCTAACCCTCTCCTATGTCCTAATCACCCTGTGTTTATAGATTATAGTGTTATGTGTTGTTATTGTTGATATTGCTAATATTGATATTGTATTTGAACACCCCACCTGTGAAAGAAAGTCATTGTTTGCAGCTGTGACAGGTTTGAGTGTACATTTTTTACCTTATTTGCCAAACATAGTCGCTCTCAGACTCTTGTGTGTTTGTGCTGTCTGTTATCTATTTCGTTCATGTCCACCTTGTGATTGTAATCTGCCCTATTGTTTCATGTCCGGAGATTAAAACAGTTTATGGCTAGAAATTTGGGATCACCAGGAGAAGAGGAGAAGGGGGGCAAAAGGGTGGCATCTTCCATTGGTCTCCAGGTCCCTCCGTGCACTTTAGTTACAGACAGACAGCTAGACTTTAATGAAACATTTTAACTAAATATATAAAGTGCACGGAGGGAGGGTTTGGGTCATGGCTAGGTTTAGGGGGTTAGGGCTAGGTTTAGGGGGATAAGGTTAGGTTTAGGGGGTTAGGGTTAGGGCTAGGTTTAGGTGGCTAGGGTTAGGGCTAGGTTTAAGGTCGTTAGGGTTAGGTTTAGGAGGGTTAGGGTTAGGACTAGGTTTAGGGGGTTAGGTTTAGGAGGTTAGGGAGTAGGGTTAGGATTAGCCGCTGGGATTTTGGTATTCTGGAAGTTGGCCGTCAGGGAATTGTCTGTGTAGGGAACTTGGTATGTCCGGCACTTGTCCTGTCTGGAAGTTGGCCATCGGAATTTTGGCATTAGGGAACTTGGTTGTAGGGATTTTGACCAAAACCCGCTTTTATCACGTTCTCCTATTTTTGTGCGTGTAATTTTTATTTTATTTTTGGAGTATGTAGTTGGGGTTGCCGAACATTTATAGGGAAAGCATCCAGTCCATGGTGAAGACTCCCATCACATTGGGTACCATGTCCCCCATTTGCCTTGTGTTTGCTACATGTTGTGATACAATTTTTACTGCTACACTTGCAATTGAGCCATGTTGTCATCTACTGTGTTCTATCCTTACATCCATGGACTCACCCGTCACCCTCTGACAACAGGTTGATTTTCCTCTCCAAGCATTACAAGTCGGTAGTTTATTTCTACAAACCTCATGCTAAAATAACACTGAAATCCGAAGTAATACAGAGATCTGATGCCAAGCTAAGTAATTTTCATCCGTACCAAACAGCAACATGATTCAAGGACTGGGAATAAATTCTTGGAACCATTAAGACAGTTCGATAATTAATTCTCTCATTATACTTCAAAACAATGTCAGTTTAGAGAGCCCATTGGAAAATAACAAATATACCTCCTTAGCTGAAACCAAGAGCGGTTGCATTAAATAAACAAAACAAAGCATATTGAATAGCTTTTATATATATATATATATATAGTTTTTTTTTTTGTTCATGGTCTGTTATTGCAATTTAGTTTTTTAGTCTCCCGTGTAATCCCAGCATTGCACAGTGCGATATAAACATCAGAAGGGTCTCGGTTTGAACAGGTATCCTGCAGCGACAATTTTTAGGGACAGATGGTTTATCACAGCGTGCGTCGGTGAAAAGTTTGCTTTAAAGACATGTCGGCATTGCACGGAAGAAGATAACATTACAACAAAAATACTGCTTTGTTTTCCCTTAATGATTTTTCCATATGGTGGACTTGCGCCTGTTTTTTTCACCGGTTACGCAAACATACTGAGAGCCTTGCGGGAAGGATTTTTTTTTCTAAGGCCCTCAGTCACTTGCCCTGTAATTACTGCTGTTATATCCCCGCGAAGCGCCGAGCAGAGAACACAAACATTCACTGTATAAATACCCATGCAAAAGTTGAAGAGGACACAGATTAGAAGGCATAAAGAAGTATTATAGTGAGAGAAAGTCCATACTTGCCCTGCAGACATTACGAGGATGTTGCATCACGAGTTCAGTTGAAATTTACAAATACTGCATGCGTGCAGAACGCCAAGACGTAAATCCCTTCGCTACCAAGCGATTTTTATTGAATTTTTTTTAACATAACATTTATTTGAAACATGAGATGCGAAGTTAGCATTTAAATAGAGGGTAAAATAGAAGTTTCGTACAGTAATTGTTGTTTTGAGATAGGTAAAAGAATTAAAACGATGTTAATTTGCTCATTTTTAGCATTTCATGTGTTTGTTTCTCCTTTACAGAAATATTGTTGAAATCTATGATTCTGAGCTCTAGAGGGTGTCCTTTATCTTACACAATTTCAAGCGGGGTCTGCATTATTAGCATAAAGGCAGAAAAGACCTTTGTCTTAGATTCAGTAACTGTGGTAAAGATAAATAATAAAAATGCTGAGATCTCCTGCTTATGGGGTTTGTAGCGATTATAATGAGAATATTAGCATTGCAGCTTCCAAAAAATACCAACGGAATATAAAAATGATATCTGTATGTGACATAATGTCTGTATATGGAGAATACAGTAACACCTTCTTTCTGAATGTTGTACATAATGCCTGTATATGGAGATTACAGCAACACCTTGTATCTGTATGTGCTGCATAATGCCTGTATATGGAGATTACAGCAACACCTTATATCTGTATTTCCTGCATAATGCCTGTGTATGGCAATTACAGTAACACCTTGTATCTGTATGTGATGCATAATGCCTGTGTATGGCAATTACAGCAACACCTTGTATCTGTATTAGGGATGAGCGTTCGGTTCGGATCTGTTCGTAGTTCGATTCGAACATCGCCCGTTCGGCTGTTCGTCGAACTCCGAACATTTCCTCGTGTTCGCCGCATGTTCGCCCACAATGCACCACAGTGGACCACAATGCACTTTTCCACTGGCCTGAAGCTTGTAATTGGCTACAGCCTTGCACCTGACCACAGGTCAGGTGCAAGACAGGTGCAAGACTATGCTAATCACGACTCAGAGTCCTGATTGGGCAAATTTTGCCTAATCATGGGCTCACAGAGCTAAGTCCCACAGCACACTATATAAGGCTTCCCTGCCCAGCACCAGCGTGTGTGTTTACTGCCAGGCTATCAGGGTCAGCGTGTATCAGTGAGTTCTACCAGAGTTCAGCAAATTTGAATCTGTCTTGGCACAGCCTGTTATTATTGTGTATCAGTGAGTTATACCACAGTTCAGCAAATTAGAATCTGTTTTGGCACAGCCTGTTGTCAGTGTTTGGACTTTCATCCAAAGCCTGCATAAGTTTCACCATAATTTAGCCAAAAAAATCACTAAACTTGTTCTGCGTGTCCTAAAACGTCTCCTCTTTTCATACAGACTGCCGCCCCAAGCAGTTGTTTATGAATAGATTAAAGGAAAACCATTTACCGTCATTTGAAATGTCATTTTTTTGTTTTTAAATGTTTCTATAGATCCTACAAATCCGCCACTTTATGGGCAGGTTATTGGGACCTCCTAGGCACGATATTTGAAGGAATTTTCATTTTTATTCTTAACCTTTATTTCATGGAAAACTCACTGTTCCTTTAAAAACTTTTTTTTAACTTTTCTGTCCTTGTTTCCTGTCCCCCAGGGCATTACCCGGTCCCCCATACACCTTTTATGGCAAATATCTTGCATATATGCCCTCTTGGAGGGCACTCTAAAAACCATTGACTTACATACATGGTTATTCAAAGAGCTCCGAATTGCTTGAGAAAGGTAACCGAACGCTGAAAATCAGCGTTCGGTTACCTTTCCTGGCCATTCAGCTATCCAGATAGCAGGCAATTCGCCAAATCCTGGCGAATTGCCTGAACATACGGTGCCTGTTCGGTGCCTGTTCGAGGGCAGTGAAATCCCCATGAAAAAGCACTGCTTCGGCTATTCAGAGAACACAAACCAGCAATGAAAGGTTCCCCTAATGCCCTGCCATTCGGTGGTTTAATTCGGCAAGTTAATTCAGGAGAATCCCATAGACTTCAATGTTAAAAATATTCCCGTTTTAATTCAATATCTAATAAACCGTTCATTATAAAATTCTGCAGTTAAGAGTCTCTTTATTTATAGATTTTATAAGGATATTTTAAGCATTTTTCTTAATTTTTTTTTTTTTTTAAAAGTCTGTTTTTTTTTCTTTTTAAGTTTACTTATTTTTTCTGTAACAGCCCTTTTTATTATCATTCCCTGGACCTCATATGTAAATTTCAGACATTTTCGCTCAGTAGTTTCTTTGCAAACAGCGTTTCATTTTCACAGATTCATACAAACTATTTTGTTAATTTATTCACCTCCCTCGTCTGCGTCTCAGCTGCTTCGGCTGCTTCGGCTGTGTTCAGCTCCTGCTCGGGCTTGGTTTTCGGCAGGTTAATCCAGATGTTTTTGTGGCTTTTCTGCGTGCATTTGGTGGGTTTTGCGGTTAGTTTTCGTCGGGTTTGCGGCAGCCTTTCCCTGCAATTCGGGGACCCTGTGGTGTTTGCTGAATACACCGCAGGATCACCGAAATGGGATCGGCAAAAGGAACCGAATTGAAGAGAATGAAAAGACACCGAACGTGCGGTGACTTTTTGAATCTCTTTGAATAACCCTGACTGAGTTCGGATCGTGTTCGACTTTTGAAATTGTTCGAGTTTGAAGTCGAACCGAACACGGGGGCGTTCGGCTCATCCCTAATCTGTATGTGCTACATAATGCCTGTGTATGGCAATTACAGCAACACCTTGTATCTGTATGTGCTGCATAATGCCTGTGTATGGAAATTACAGCAACACCTTGTATCTGTATGTGCTGCATAATGCATGTGTATGGCAATTACAGCAACACCTTGTATCTGTATGTGCTGCATAATGCCTGTATATGGAGATATCTGTATTGTACAGGGATTTCCAGTCATTATAAACACCTGAATCTTATCACTGTACAACAGTGACTGACCCCAGAGCTCTCCTTGTATTCTGCCCCCTCCCTGACAGTTGTAAAGCAGTAGTAATCTCTTTGAACTTTTTGTTACAGTGAAGTTTAGGACTTCTTTTTGCAGCTGAGGTCATTTCTCTCCAGGGTGCTTGGAAAGACAAAAAATAAACTATTTTGTTTCTCCACAGGGGACACTCGAATCTTGCTATTAAACGGTGCGAAATGGTCTTATGATATGCTAATGAGTGCTTTTCAATGCATTACAATGCAGAATTGAGATAACTCAATTTCTGGGTGTGAAGAGGTTAAACGTCTTAGGCACTTATCATGACTATATTTTGACAATTTAACTAGAAATACAGTTTATGTGTTTTTTTCATGGTCTAAAGGAGTTATTCAGAGAGACATTTTGGTGCTCTCTCATTACCCGTACTTATTGGGAATCGGATTCTCTGACCCTGAGGTGAATTCTGCCTTCACCACAGGGTCCCCAAAGCGCAGGGGCTGACCTGAAAATCCACCACCAAACCACAGCAAAAATCGTCGAAAATCATCCGAAAAATCTGTGGAAACGGCCACTAAGGCTGGGGTCAGACCAGCGCACTTTTAACGTGCGTTCTGGCGCACATAATTACGGCCGCACTAGCAGCAGATGACGAGCAATGACGGACAATATACGATGTACGGCCGCACAAAAGTCCAACCGTGCAACGCAAGTGGAATTTGAACGCATTTTTCTGAGAACGCTGAACCGCTAATACTGACGTACTGAGTGCGCAGCTGCGGCATAGCGGCGTGTGTGCGAGATTAGGAGATGTCAGACGCTGCTAATGTCCAACCTACATAACGTCCAGACGCAAAAAGAGTTTTATTGACGATCCGTACAAAATCACGCCCGAAAATGCGCGTCGTCTGACCGTTTTTGCGCATTCCGTGAAACAACACGTCAATGCGTTCGGACACACTTTTTCACGTTCGCGGGGAAAAATGCTTTGGTTTGACCCTAGCCTAATACCATCTGAAATTTTAGATCGATGCGGCAACCGCCGATAAAATCGCGAACACAGCTAATGATTCGCTGCCAACTCGCCAGAGAGCCGTCGCAAACCCGCCAGACAGCCACCAAACTGACGAGCTACAGAACGAAGCACCGACCAGCCGCAGATAAAAGAAGACAAGCCGCCGGACGTGTAAAAAAATAAAAAAACAAAACGATTGAAAGTGCCAAATTTGAATCACTGTTTGCAAAAAAACTACTGGACGAAAATGTCTGGAATTAACATATAAGGTGCAATGAAAAAAAGTCATTTACAGAACAATAAAAATTGCAATTTAAAAATAAACGGGGAAAACTTTTTTGCGAAAAAATCCCTAAAAATGCCTAAAAAATCTTACAAAAAATAAATAAAAATACTTTTTGCTGCATTTTAAAAGAATAAATGGTTTAATAGATATTGAATAAAAATGGGAATATTTTTAACATTGAAACCTATGGGATTTCGCCTGATTAAACCTGCAGAATGAAACCACCGAACATCAGGGCATTTCACTGACATTTCTCTGCTGCTTGGTGTTTTCTGAATAGATTATCCATTGTTTCTCTGGGGGATTTCACTGCCATCGAACAGGCAATGTATTTTGCTGGCTGCCTGCTTTCTGAATAGTCGAATGGCCCCGAAATGCTGCCGCACGGGGAAATTCACTGTTCGGTGCCATTTCAGGGCCCGATCGGCTCTCTCTGAATAACCTCTAAAGGGTTTAACAATTAAGCCACATAAATAAAAAATGCACACGCCAAACATTGCTTTTGAAAATGACATTGAAGTATGTGCTGCAGGGACCAAAATAAACACATATGACTCACAAAGTTCACAGCCTATCCAGGAGCCATTCCCTTCCTGCTCAACGCCTTCCATGTTTCATGCTCCTTTGCACATATTCATAGGCTTTGTATAAGTGTATAACTGTGTCTATGAACAAGTGCAAAGGAGCACGGAACATACAGTACATGTAAGGTGATGTAGGGAGTGGGGATGGCTCCTGGATATGCTGTGAACTTTGTAAGTCATGCATATTTATTTTTAATCCCTGCCTACAGACTTCAAGGTCATTTTCAAAATACAATGTTACAATGTTTCGAGGACAGGTTTTTCTCTTTTTGTGATTACATATTTAATTGAAGATACAATCGAGTTTACATTTTATTTATAGCTTTTAGAGAGTCCGTACCCCTTTTGTCTTGCCGATATGTTGCACTTGTCACATTGCATTTAGTGGACCTTCGTCCAAATTTATTCGTTATATCTTATTACTGACAAGGTGGAAAGCCTGCCCAGAGGGCAGTCTATTGTGGATATACTGCCCCAGCTCATGGATATATGGCCCAGCTCGTGGATACTGCCCCAGCTCGTGGATACTGCCCCAGCTCGTGGATACTGCCCCAGCTCGTGGATATTGCCCCAGCTCGTGGATACTGCCCCAGCTTGTGGATATTGCCCCAGCTCGTGGATATTGCCCCAGCTCCGCAGCTCCTGGATACTGCCCCCCAGCTCCTGGATACTGCCCCCCAGCTCCTGGATATTGCCCCCCAGCTCATGGATACTGCCCCCCCAGCTTATGGATACTGCCCCCCAGCTCATGGATACTGTCCCCCCAGCTCATGAATATTGCCCCCCAGCTCATGGATACTGCCCCCCAGCTCATGGATATTGCCCCCCAGCTCATGGATATTGCCCCCAGCTCATGGATACTGCCCCCCAGCTCATGGATACTGCCCCCAGCTCATGGATATTGCCCCAGCTCATGGATATTGCCCCCCAGCTCATGGATACTGCCCCAGCTCCTGGATACTGCCCCCCAGCTCATGGATATTGCCCCCCAGCTCATAGATACTGCCCCCCAGCTCATGGATACTGCGCCCCAGCTCCTGGATACTGCCCCCCCAGCTCATGGATACTGCCCCCCAGCTCATGGATATTGCCCCCAGCTCCTGGATACTGCCCCCCAGCTCATGGATACTGCGCCCCAGCTCATGGATATTGCCCCCCAGCTCATGGATATTGCCCCCCAGCTCATGGATACTGCCCCCCAGCTCATGGATATTGCCCCCCAGCTCATGGATACTGCCCCCCAGCTCATGGATATTGCCCCCCAGCTCATGGATATTGCCCCCCCAGCTCATGGATATTGCCCCCCAGCTCATGGATATTGCCCCCCAGCTCGTGGATATGCCCCCCAGCGCTCATGGATATATGCCCCAGCTCAGACATGGGGCGGCTGTCCGAATGCTCTATTGGCATTCGGACAGCCGCCCCATACTTACCTTTCCGAGCGGCGCCGGGGAAGTGAAAGTTTCCCGCTTCCGCTCGTTGAAGGACCCAAGCCGCGGTCACGTGACCGGGGCTTGGGTCCTTCAAAGAGCGGAAGTGGGGAAACTTTCACTTCCCCGGCGCCGCTCGGAGGTTGGATGCGCTCGGCAGCCGGGTAGAGGCTGCGAGCGCAGCCTCTACCCGGCTGCCACGCGCATCCAACCCCCGAGCGGCGGAGGGACCTTTCCCTTCGCCGCTCGGGGGTTGGATGCGCGCGGCAGCCGGGTAGAGGCTGCGAGCGCAGCCTCTACCCGGCTGCTGTGTGCATCTTGTAACCGCCGCGGCGAGCCGGCAGCCGGCTCGTGCCGCGGCGGTTGCATGCGTGCGCAACCAACCACCGCTGGTTGCGCGCGCATGCGCAGAGTAAGGCTTGGCGACGGACACGCCAAGCCTTACTCTATTATAGTATAGATTGGTGATAGCGACGCACCAATAATTATTAACCAGTGGAAGAGTATCTCGCCTCTACCTTTTTTGTTTTACCATTTAACTTGCATCCAAATGGGAATTACAGGTAAGGCATCTTTTATCTGGAATGTTTGGAATTTCAGAATCTGGGAGAAACTGATGCTTTAGAGGAAGAAGATCGAAGCTGGAGAGATGCTATCCCCTTTCTCCTGCAGTTCCCAGCACGTACACACGGAGCACTCTGCGGTGTTTCTTCACGGACATGTCACCCATTCAGCAAGATTCCAGGCATCAGGAATCTTGCAGCAAGAGGACTTCTTGACCCAACATTAGGGTGTGAATGGGCTCACCGAAGACACCCCCTGCACACACCTTTGATCAGCGGTCACAGCAGCCCAAAGACCGAGTGACTACGATCTGGAGCTATGATGTAGAAATTCAAATCAAATTCATTAGTTGCAAATGATTTTTCTAGCACCTTTGGGATGACATTGAGGTGCTAAAACATTTTGAACAGCTGAGAATCTGTGTCTAAGATACAGATCCCCAGCTGATTCCGCATAGAGACCCTGCAGCAGTAGCACTTTTCAGTCAGCAGATGGCAACGTCTGCCTGTCAAACAGGGCTACTACAGTGAAACTTACATTCAGAATTTTCCCAATTAGCTTTTACTGTTATTGATGTGAAGTGACTTTCCAAAAAACAAAAAACATTTGTTCCTAACAGGAGCTTTCTGAAAAATCACTTGGTAATGAAAGTATAAAAGAAAGATATGCTGGAGCTGGAGCTTCTTGTCCTGTTAGTGATTCCTTCTGCTGCACCCCATGGCTCTGAAGTGTGGTTTCCTTACAGGGTTACCATCCTCCGTGTCCCTCAAAATATAAAATGACTCACATAGAGCAATATTGTATAAAATGGAGTGCAAACAAAGGAGAAGAATGTCGCACTCACATTTGCTGGTGTCTCATCGATGAGACACCAGATTTGTAGCCAGCCGGTGACTTCAGAAGGTACACCGGATCACCTATCAGCCTCAGCCACCTCCTCGGCGAATATAAGCATCCAGGACCAGGGATTGGTGTAAAATAAGGCAAATTGTATCACTAATAAAATATACAGTATACCAAAACGCGTTTCGCATAAAAAGCTTCATCAGTTGGTGCTACTGTAAATGTGATCATATGCGTGGGTCCTTTAAATAGTCCTTTTGCATCTGTTGTTTGTTTTGGTGTCCTTAGCAACATTTTGCCTGGGATCTTTTTGGTGTCCTTAGTAAATGCACAGTGTGTTCACAGCGCCCATCTTGGATCCCAGGCAAAAGGTTGCTAAGGACACCAAACCAAAAAAAAGATGTGCTGGACCTGCGCTTCTTGTCCTGTTAGTGGTTCCTTCTGCTGTACCCCGTGGCTCAGAAGTGTGGTTTCCTTACAGGGTTACCATCCTCCTTGTCCCTCAAAATATAAAATGACTCACATAGAGCAATATTGTATAAAATGGAGTGCAAACAAAGGAGAAGAATGTCGTACACACAGTATACCAAAACACGTTTCGCATAAAAAGCTTCATCAGTTGGTGCTACTGAAAATGTGATCATATGCGTGGGTCCTTTAAATAGTCCTTTTGCATCTGTTGTTTGTTTTGGTGTCCTTAGCAACCTTTTGCCTGGGATCCAAGATGGGCGCTGTGAACATACTGTGCATTTACTAAGGACACCAAAAAGATCCCAGGCAAAAGGTTGCTAAGGACACCAAAACAAACAACAGATGCAAAAGGACTATTTAAAGGACCCACGCATATGATCACATTTTCAGTAGCACCAACTGATGAAGCTTTTTATGCGAAACGCGTTTTGGTATACTGTGTGTACGACATTCTTCTCCTTTGTTTGCACTCCATTTTATACAATATTGCTCTATGTGAGTCATTTTATATTTTGAGGGACAAGGAGGATGGTAACCCTGTAAGGAAACCACACTTCTGAGCCACGGGGTACAGCAGAAGGAACCACTAACAGGACAAGAAGCGCAGGTCCAGCACATCTTTTTTTAATACTGACTTACAATATGGAAAAGGGATATACCACCAAGTGGTCTGGAGAGGCAGCCGACTCCACAAATACCAGATACTGTATGACTTTTATTTTTTATTCTTCCCTGCACTGATTATTAAGATTTACACAATCATTAAGACTTTTACAACCTGGACTATACAGGATAAGTCTGTAAATGTCATATTACTTTGTTTTATCCTAGATTGTTTTATCCTATTTGCACTATTTTACTTGCATTGTATTTTATTTGATTGTATTGAGGTTGTTTATTTGCCAGCACCACTGGGTGGCGCCAGTGGCACAGATTATCACCATTTTTACTTGGCAATGAAAGGACTAGGGAAGTGTGGCATAGATGGGACATGATTCATATTAATCTACAGATTAATATAATAAAATATTTCTAGAAACATTTCTAGATTATTGAAGGACATGGAGCCCATAAGTACCATTAAAAAAACAATACAGCAAATCCTAATTAATATCATATTATCCTTTATTCCTTTGATTCATACACTTAAAGCACACTATGAATATTTTGTAAATTATATGTTTTTTTATTTTTTAATCACTGAGTTCTACTGGTTTTTCTTTTCCATTTTTTTCAGGGATACAACAAATGAGAAAACGATAAAAAGTGAAAGAGTATAAAAATAAAACCAAAAACTATATAAAAGCTACAATATTTTTTATCCGGCTCAGTTTTAAAAAAAATGACTATAAATTACAACAGTGCTTAAATTCCCGCAGTTCAGACTTGGCAAACAAATCGCAATGAATTATCAAGGGACAGGTATTCAACTTAATGAAAGTTTTATGACACAGACCATAACATGCTTCATCAAACACCAGCTCTGTTTGCTCAATTCATCCTATTGTGCTCTTACACAGCCAAAATACAGCTCTTCCAACTTTTTTAAAGTATTTTTTAACGTTTTCTGGTATAAAGCTAGCTTTGTCTTGCCACAGAAACAATTATTATAATCTAGAAAAAAAACTGCAGGGAATCCATGTAGTTACTTTTTGATGGTTTTATGATATCGCTTCCAGGATCGAACCTTTTTTCTAACGCCTTTCATAAATCTACAACTCAAATGCTATAATATCTCCAACACTGATATATGGGATAAATGAGATAAAAGCTTTAACCAAGCAAGCAATACATTGTTTACGATATCTTAACAAGTCGCCATCGTAATACTCAGGGACATGAAGGTGGTTGTACAATCAAGTGATCAGTAAAACAAAATAATGGGTTGTTATTTTATGGTAACAAAATAAGGATTTTTGAATGGGTTTGTGCTTGCGTGATTAAGACAACATATCTTTTTCCTCTGTCTTTATGCCATGTTTGAATAGTCACAGGCTCAGTAAATGGAATTAATCGTAAACATCTGATACAGCAATTAAAGCTGGAAATCAGTTATGAAACTCTGACGTCGTCACTGTGAAGTCATCTACAACCTAAAACAGGGCTGTCATACTCATGCCGATCCCCTAGATGTTGATGACTACAATTACCAGAATTCTTTGAATGCAATAGATGGCGAGGGAATCATGGGAGCTGTAATCTAGAAACACCTGGGGAGTTTGACAGACTTGATCTAGAACATTATAGTTAACAATCATTATTTTTCAAAATCTTATTTTCTTAAAGAAACCTTTTCATGTTTAATAACTTTGAGGTCTAGACTGGCCAGTGGACAAACCTAGCAAATTCCTATACGGCTGCCATGGCCATTGGGTTACTGGGGAGATGAAATGATCTTCCAGTCGACCCTGTAAGGTCATCTTCTGATCTTATGATCCCCCTTGCTAGCTCCACACTTTCCTGCTGCTGCCTTTACCTCTGATCCAACAGCTGTGACACATTCATGAGTGCTTAATCAAACCATCCTCAGTAATGTTGCTCCTATCTGAACAGTGTTTTATATAAACGCTACTGTGTATCAAGTATCCAGTAGATACATGAATGGATTGCATAGTAAAAAATCGTTGTGCCGCTCAGGTAGAAAAATAATCTTGAAATGATGAAGTATCTATTGTATATCATTTTTATCAACTTTTTTGGTTGTCCGTGTGTGTGGATAATCACTAGACTAGGTACAGTATCAGGGTTATTCAGAGAGCGTGAAAAGCAGGAGAATGATTGGAGAATGACTGGAGAATGAAAAATTCTAGGTCAAAATAGCCAAACCAGAAAAATTCTCCCTTTCATCTCACTTTCCAAATCGGCTATTTTGACCTAGAATTTTTCATTCTCCAGTCATTCTCCTGCTTTTCACGCTCTCTGAATAACCCTGTATGTGTTTGTAGATTGCTTGTCAGGCTCCTGAACCATGCCTGGGCAGCCCCCATCAAGTCCTGTTTAATGCATGTCCTGTTTATTTCCAGTGCTGTGATCCAGCACCAAAATAGTAAAAAAAACACACACATACTATAAGAAAATTCAAAGAGCTCCGAATTGCTGGTGAAAGGTAACCGAACACTGAAATTCAGCGCACAGTTTCCGTTCCTGGCCATTCGGCTATTCAGAAAGCAGGCAGTTCGCCGAATATTGGCGAATTGTCTGCACATACGGTGCCTGTTTGAGGGCAGTGAAATCCCCATAGAGAAGCAATGCTTCGTCTATTCAGAGAACAAAAACCAGCAGTGAAAGGTGCCGAAATGCCCTGCCATTCGGTGGTTTCATTCGACAGGTTTATTCATGCGAATCCCATAGGCTTCAATGTTAAAAATATTTCTGTTTTAATTCCATATCTAATAAACCATCTATTATAATATTCTGCAGTAAGAAGTTTCTTTATGTTTAGATTTTTTAGGATCTTTTAGGCATTTTTGGGGATTTTTTGAGAATTTTTTTTTTCATTTTTCTTTAAATAGTTTTTTCTTTTTTATGTAACAGCCCTTTTTATTATCATTCCTTGGATTTTATATGTGAATTTCAGACATTTTCGCTTAGTAGTTTCTTTGCAAACAGGGTTTCACTTTTCCAACATAAAAGCGTACTGTTTTTTTTTTCACTCCATTCGACTGCGGTGTCGAGTTTTTCCGGTGGCTGCTCTGCTCTCTGATCGGCTCCTGCTCGGGTTTCTCCGGCGTGTTCGGCGGGGTTAATCCAGATGTTTTTGCGGGTTTCGGTGTGCATTCGCCTGGGTTTTGCGCTGAGTGTTCGGCAGGTTTGCAGCGGCTTTTCCCTGCACTATGATGGCCCTGTGGTGGTTGCTGAATACACCACAGGGTCGCCGAAATGGGATCGCCAAATAGCGCCGAATTGAAGAGCATGATAAGTCACCGAACGTGCGGTGACTTTTCGATTCTCTTTGAATAACCCTGATGGTCATGTGATTTACCTGCAAATAAAGGTACCACACCCCCTCTGCTCTTTGCTCCAGCATTAGTAGTTATCTGCTTCCAGAAAGAGTAAACCTATGCTGTGGCTCTCTTGTGATTCCAGAACCCCAAAAACTGCCAGGGTTACCAACCTTCCCAGTGTTTCAATACCCTCCGGTATCCTGTGTGTGTGTGTTCAAGACCTTATTGTCCTAGTTCGTTTCCTGCTTCCCCTTCATCAAGCCCTCTACGTGTCCCGTCCCTCTGCTCCAAAGCATTTGTTTTTGCTGCCTCCTACAGCAACTCACTACTCACCGTAGACCCCTGTATTGGTGCATCACTGCATCCCGGGCTCAGTATCATACCACCTCCGTACCACCCTGGCATAATCCCTGACATTGCTATTACAACTTAATGAACCCAATGAACTCTAAAGTCTGGGCAACAAGTTGTAATTTATCTAAACGTGTCGACATGTAAGGCTAGGGTCAGACAAAAGCATTTTTCCCCGCGAACGTGAAAAAGTGCGTCCGAACGCATTGACGTATTTTTTCACGGAATGCGCAAAAACGGGCAGACGACGCGCATTTTCGGGCGTGATTTTGTACGGATCGTCAATAAAACTCTTTTTGCGTCTGGACGTTATGTAGGCCGGACATTAGCAGCGTCTGACATCTCCTAATCTCGCACACACGCCGCTATGCCGCAGCTGCGCGCTCAGTACGTCAGTACTAGCGGTTCAGCGTTCTCAGAAAAATGCGTTCAAATTCCACTTGCGTTGCACGGCCGGACTTTTGTGCGGCCGTACATCGTATATTGGCCGTCATTGCCCGTCATCTGCTGCTAGTGCGGCCGTAATTATGTGCGTCAGAACGCACGTTAAAAGTGCGCTGGTCTGACCCCAGCCTTAATAGATAAATACACTGATCAGCCACAACATTAAAACCGTTGGCAGGTGAAATGAATAGCATTGATTATATGATTATAGTGGCACCTGTCATTTTATTATTTTAGATATTAGGAGCAAATGTACATTAAGTTCCTGAATTTCATGTGTTGGAAGCAGCCAAAATGGGCAAAAAGATCAGATTGACTGCGACAAGAGCCAAATAGTGATGAATAGACAAATAGGTCACAGCATACAATGGCAAGTCTTTTGGGGTATTCCTGGTATACAGTGGTTAGAATTCACCAAACATAGTGTAAGGAAGGACAACCGATTAACCGGTGTCAGGACCATGGGCAGCCAAAGCTCATTGATGCACGTTGGGGATCGTGGCATCCGGGGCACGGTGCTGAAGTAGTTCCTGCCCCTGGAATAGTGCGGTAAAAACGAGACGTTACGAGGAAATCCCAGATTTTCCCTGTTAGCGTCCCCATTTTAGCGCAAAGAAGAGAATAGGGCCCATAGTGAATTCATAGATTTTTCCATAATAAAGCTAGCAACGTACTGGCAATAAATAATACAAAATGCATCTCCAATATATATGTATGGAGTACAGAATATGTACTTCAATAAACCTGAGAAGAAAGGCAAGAGAAAATATAAAATGCGGATAATAGCAGGAGCTGAACACACAGCATGTTGATACGATGATCATGGTAAAATGGATTAATGAAGTATTGATAGAAGAAGCATAACAATGCGGAAGACGACACAGTATTCAGATTCCATAATGATATATAAAACCACTGGGAAAATGGATCATTGTTACGAGCATCCACGCATGCCGTTCCCACAGGCTTTCTTTCAATTTATAGGAAAACGCAGTATCTCAGCCCAAACGCAGATATAAAAGCCGATTCCAGATTATGTTTAGGTATACTGGTTTTAAACTCTGTTTCAAAAATGACACGACAGAGATTATCAACAAAATTTTAATATGCTAAATCATTAGTATAGTAGATTTATATTTTATGTATAATAGAAGAAATAATAATTATGGAAAATGTAGAATTATTATTTGCTTCCCTAAAGGGTATCACTTTTTCACCACTAGGGCAGATATGGGTTCCCTAATGGAATGTTTTACCTTCTCCCTTATACATGCTGTATAAATGATATTGTGGTCCAAGACAGATTTACAGTTTTCAAATTGCCCTGTCAACAAATGAACAGGAGAATTGGTAAAAGTGAAAATTCTATGTTAAAATAGACAAACGAGAAAAATTATCTCATTCATCTCACTTTTCCAAATCGGCTATTTGGTCTAGATTGTTCTCTTCTCCTACCTATCTAATTCTCCTGAGTTTCAACGTTAGTGTATAGACCTGTATATCTCTATCAATCAATAAATATCTCTATCACGCGATGGCTATAGCATATTTTGAACTGTCTAGCTCTATCCATTCATGTGTATCCTTATCAATCAATCAATCTATATCTCTTTGTAATCTTTCTATCCATTCATTCATCTTTATAATTATCTATACAATCTACATTTATCTGTCTATCTCTCTCTCTATCCATCCATATATCTATGTCTCCATATATCTATGTCTCTACCTATCTAGCCATATATCTATCTCTCTATATCTCCCTATCTATATATCCATCTATCCATCTATCTATCTATATATCCATCTATCCATATATCTATCATCTATATATCCATCTATCCATATAGCTATCTATCAAACTACCTATCCATATATCTCTCTATCTATCCATCTATCAAACTACCTATCCATATATCTCTCTATCTATCTATTTATCCTTCTATCCATATATCTATCCATCTATCTATCTATATATCCATCTATCCATATATCTATCATCTATATATCCATCTATCCATATATCTATCTATCAAACTACCTATCCATATATCTCTCTATCTATCCATCTATCTATCAAACTACCTATCCATATATCTCTCTCTCTATCTATCTATATATCCATCTATCCATATATCTATCCATCTAATTATCTATCAAACTACCTATCCATATATCTCTCTATCTATCTATTTATCCATCTATCCATATATCTATCCATCTATCTATCTATCTATCTATCTATCTATCTATCTATCTATCTATCTATCTATCTATCTATCCATCTATCCATATATCTATCATCTATATATCCATCTATCCATATATCTATCTATCTATCTATCTATCTATTTATCAAACTACCTATCCATATCTTTCTATCTATCTAGCTATCTATCTATCAAACTACCTATCCATATATCTCTCTATCTATCTATCTATCTATCTATCTATCCATCTATCCATATATCTATCCATCCATCTATCTATCTATCTATATATCCATCTATCCATATATCTATCCATCTATCTACCTATCAAACTACCTATCCATATCTCTCTATCTATCTCTCTATCTATCTCTCTATCTATATATCCATCTATCTATCTATCTATCTATCTATCTATCTATCTATCTATCTATCTATCTATCTATCCATATATCTCTCTATCTATCTATCTATCTATCTATCTATCTATCTATCTATCTATCAAACTACCTATCCATATATCTCTCTATCTCTCTATCTATGTATCTATCTATCTATCTATCTATCTATCTATCTATCTATCTATCTATCTATCTATCTATCTATCTATCCATCTATCCATATATCTATCCATCTATCTATCTATCTATCTATCAAACTACCTATCCATATATCTCTCTATCTCTCTATCTATCTATCCATCTATCCATATATCTATCCATCTATCTATCTATCAAACTACATATCCATATATCTCTCTATCTATCTAGCTATCTATCCATTGATCCATCTATCTGAAGCACGTCCTGTTATGTAGTAATTATGACAAAGATACGTTTTATAGATCGGTTTCCCTTTCTGGTGATGAGACGTCTTTATCTGAAATGACAACACATTATCAGATACAATGTAGCAATCTAAATCAATATCCCCTAAAAAATTAAAAGCTTGCAAATCTGACCTTGTAGGGCATGACATAAACGGTTTCACAGGGCAAGTGGAGGGTACCGTCTAAAAGGATTCACTCTTTATACATTCTGGACATGAAGCAATATTTACGGAGGATGGTAGTCAAGGAGGTCAAGTGTATCTGGAGCCAGGAGTGTAGACATAAACATTTTAAAGCTACACCATTGTCCTGCAGGCTTTCAGGCCTGATTTCCAGACATGATAGCTATGCGCAAATCTAGACTCTAGACATATAGATCTTCAAAGAAATCCTGTCTGTTGCCTTTGGTTTAAATGTAAATGCTGCAATCTCCATGAGAAAAGAAGGTGAGAAGTGTGCCTAAAGCAAGGAATAAATAGCAAGAAAAACATGGCTATAAAGCTGTGAACAAATATGTGAAATCTTTTATCATATAATTAATACATAAAGCTGTCATATTTAACCTAAAGCTCATCATTCTCTTGTTTATATTGTTATGATGGGTGAAAGAGATAATGAAGTATTCAAATCGGAACATAAAATTAGCTTGTACTTAAATAATGGCTCTCTCTGTATATTATAAGTAAAAATAGGGAAATTACTCTCCTTTCTTTTATTTTAGGTAGTGCTTACAAATGAATGAAGAAAAAAGTATGATAAAATGATGATATGATAAAAAAGTATGATATATATATCTATATCCATCTCCTAGGTTTGTACTCCATCCTATCACATGGCTTACAGGTTCCCCATCATAAGGATTGGATAAACTCTGCATTCTACACAGAGCCCCAGGTGGCTGGATGTCCTCAACAAGTGAGTTAATCTCATAAGTGCAGGCTATGCATGTCTATGTTGAGTGTATATACAATATATATATAGAAAGTCCACACGATTCAGCACTCGTCCATATCATAAAAAGATACTTATCTTCAGCCTCGGTGCTATATCCCAAGTGGTGCATATAAAGTTGCCAAGGAGAAGGGCGCACTCAAGGTCTTCATTAAAATAAAAAACTTTTATTCAAAGATGCATTAAAAGAACCGAACCGAATATATATATATACACACTAGATATATACACTATATTGCCAAAAGTATTCGCTCACCTGCCTTGACTCGCATATGAATTTAAGTGGCATCCCATTCCTAATCCATAGGGTTCAATATGATGTCGGTCCACCCTTTGCAGCTATAACAGCTTCAACTCTTCTGGGAAGGCTGTCCACAAGGTTTAGGAGTGTGCTTATGGGAATTTTTGGCCATTCTTCCAGAAGCGCATTTGTGAAGTCACACACTCATGTTGGACGAGAAGGCCTGGCTCTCAGTCTCTGCTCTTATTCATCCCAAAGGTGTTCTTTCGGGTTGAGGTCAGGAGTCTGTGCAGGACATTCAAGTTAACACCAGACCACCAGACTCTGTCATCCATGTCTTTATGGACCTTGCTTTGTGCACTGGTGCACGGTCATGTTGGAAGAGGAAGGGGCCAGCTCCAAACTGTTCCCACAAAGTTGGGAGCATGGAATTGTCCAAAATGTCTTGGTATGCTGAAGCATTCAGAGTTCCTTTCACTGGAACTAAGGGGCCAAGGCCAGCTCCTAAAAAAACAACCCCACACCATAATCCCCTGTCCACCAACTTTACACTTGGCACAATGCAGTCAGACAAGTACTGTTCTCATGGCAACCGCCAAACCCAGACTCATCCATCAGATTGCCAGATGGAGAAGCGCGATTCATCACTCCAGAGAATGCGTCGCCACTGCTCTAGAGTCCAGTGGCTGCGTGCTTTACACCACTGCATCCGACGCTTTACATTGCACTTGGTGATGTATGGCTTGGATGCAGCTGCTTGGCCATGGAAACCCATTCCATGAAGCTCTCTGCGCACTGTTCTTGAGCTAATCTGAAGGCCACATGAAGTTTGGAGGTCTGTAGCGATTGACTCTGCAGAAAGTTGGCGACCTCTTCGCACTTTGCACCTCAGCATCCGCTGACCCCACTCTGTCAGTTTACATGGCCTGCCACTTCGTGGCTGCGTTGCTGTCGTTCCCAAACACTTCCACGTTCTTACAATACAGCTGACAGTTGACTGTGGAATATTTAGGAGCGAGGAAATTTCACAACTGGATTTGTTGCACAGGTGGCATCCTATCACAGTTCCATGTTGGAATTCACAGAGCTCCTGAGAGCGACCCATTCTTTCACAATTGTTTGTAAAAACAGTCTGCATGCCTAGGTGCTTGATTTTATATACCTGTGGCCATGGAACACCTGATTCTGATTATTTGGATGGGTGAGCGAATACTTTTGGCAATATAGTGTATATATATATATATATATATATATTAGCACCATGGTAACTAGGGATAGAGTAACAAAGTAAATAAGCAGGTGGAAAACCTCTCTTTAATCCCCTGCTTTTAGGGTTACAATTCCTAGATGCTCACAAACCTATACTGCCCAGACTTATATGGTGTGCTGAGGTTCCTCCTGTGGGTGTTTTTGTTTGACATAGCCAAACACAGAAAAATTGTGACCCTGAGAACTCAGAAGAAATAATAAAGCATTTTTCTTTCAGATTTATTGTTTGGACTGGTAAACAGCCTATCTGCTAGTGTGGCTAGAGGGGGGAAACATCTGCATGTTTAGTTCGTCTCCTAGAAAGGAGTAGGCTTTTGTTTGTTTTTTGTTATTTTCTCTTTGGGACACAAAGAGAAAGAATACCCTGATGGTGATTGTAATACAAATAATAAACATTCCCACACTGAAAATTAACTCTGTAGCACCTATATCAGTAAATATATATATATATATACTAATCAAGGAGCAAATGTGTTGTGACACTTGAGGGTTTTTCTAATAATAACACCGTACAGTTAATTGTATATGGTTTACGCAAATGCAAATGGCATCGTGACTACGGAGAGTTGATGTGTTCATGTGTCCAGCTGTTAACTTGAAAAATTCATCCCAATTGTTGCCATAACAGCTTGGCTTGACAGTAGCACTTAAACCAAGGAATCATTTGTTTCCATGACAATTGACAATGTCAAGCAATTACTGTAGCAAAAGGATTACATATCTTACGTATAAACATTGTTTAAAACATTGAAAAATATTACTAATAAACATTATCACACAGCAATAGGAAAAATAATCAGGGAGGAAAAATGAGCAGAAAATAATAAGAAACATACACACAATAAAAGTTATTCAAAGAGCACCAAACTTGCCACTGAACGGTGAATTTTACCGTACGGTACAATTTCATGGAAGTTTGTCTATTTAGAAAGAAAATACTGGCAAATTGACAGCGAAATACGTTACATTTCGCGCGCAATTCGGCAATCTTCAGCAGCAGGGAAATTGTCCCGTAGAGCAGTAATGGCTAATCTATTCAGAGAACACTGAACACCGAAGTGTCAGTGAAATGCCCTGATGTCCGGTGGTTCAGTTCGACAGATTTAAACAGACAAATCGCATAGGTTTCAATTTAAAAAAAATATTATCAGGGTTATTCAAAGAGAATCGAAAAGTCACCGCACGTTCGGTGACTTTTCGCTCTTTTCAATTCGGTTCGATTTGGCGATCCCATTTCGGCGACCCTGCGGTGTATTCAGCAAGCACCACAGGGTCCCTGAATTGCAGGGAAAAGCCATTTCAAACTCCTGTGGGTGTTTTTGTTTGACATAGCCAAACACAGAAAAATTGTGACCCTGAGAACTCAGAAGAAATAATAAAGCATTTTTCTTTCAGATTTATTGTTTGGACTGGTAAACAGCCTATCTGCTAGTGTGGCTAGAGGGGGAAACATCTGCATGTTTAGTTCGTCTCCTAGAAAGGAGTAGGCTTTTGTTTGTTTTTTGTTATTTTCTCTTTGGGACACAAAGAGAAAGAATACCCTGATGGTGATTGTAATACAAATAATAAACATTCCCACACTGAAAATTAACTCTGTAGCACCTATATCAGTAAATATATATATATATATACTAATCAAGGAGCAAATGTGTTGTGACACTTGAGGGTTTTTCTAATAATAACACCGTACAGTTAATTGTATATGGTTTACGCAAATGCAAATGGCATCGTGACTACGGAGAGTTGATGTGTTCATGTGTCCAGCTGTTAACTTGAAAAATTCATCCCAATTGTTGCCATAACAGCTTGGCTTGACAGTAGCACTTAAACCAAGGAATCATTTGTTTCCATGACAATTGACAATGTCAAGCAATTACTGTAGCAAAAGGATTACATATCTTACGTATAAACATTGTTTAAAACATTGAAAAATATTACTAATAAACATTATCACACAGCAATAGGAAAAATAATCAGGGAGGAAAAATGAGCAGAAAATAATAAGAAACATACACACAATAAAAGTTATTCAAAGAGCACCAAACTTGCCACTGAACGGTGAATTTTACCGTACGGTACAATTTCATGGAAGTTTGTCTATTTAGAAAGAAAATACTGGCAAATTGACAGCGAAATACGTTACATTTCGCGCGCAATTCGGCAATCTTCAGCAGCAGGGAAATTGTCCCGTAGAGCAGTAATGGCTAATCTATTCAGAGAACACTGAACACCGAAGTGTCAGTGAAATGCCCTGATGTCCGGTGGTTCAGTTCGACAGATTTAAACAGACAAATCGCATAGGTTTCAATTTAAAAAAAATATTATCAGGGTTATTCAAAGAGAATCGAAAAGTCACCGCACGTTCGGTGACTTTTCGCTCTTTTCAATTCGGTTCGATTTGGCGATCCCATTTCGGCGACCCTGCGGTGTATTCAGCAAGCACCACAGGGTCCCTGAATTGCAGGGAAAAGCCATTTCAAACCCATCAAACACCCACCGCAAAACCCGGCGAAGGCACACCAAAAACCCGCAAAAACATCTGGATTAACCCCGCTGAAAACGCTGGAAAAACCCGAGCAGGAGCCGATCACATGCATCGCAGCCACCGGAAAAACCCGACACCGCAGACGAATGGAGTGAAAAAAAAAAAAATATTTGCTTGAATGTTTGAAAAGTGAAACGCTGTTTGCAAAGAAACTACGCAGCGAAAATGTCTGAAATTTACATATGAGAACCAGGGAATGATAATAAAGAGGGCTGTTACAGAAAAAAGAAGTAAAGTAAAAAAAAAACAGATTTTTTTTGGAAAATAAATCACGAAAAATGCTTAGAAGATCCTAAAAAAACTTTATGTAAAAATACTGCAGAATATTATAATCAACGGTTTATTGGATATAGAATTAAAATGGGAATTTTTTTATCATTGAAGCCTATGGGATTCGCCTGAATAGATCTGCCGCATGAAGCCACCGAACAGCATGGCAATTCGGTAACTTTTCACTGCTGGTTTTTGTTCTCTGAATAGACAAAGCTATGGGGATTTCACTGCCCTCGAACAGGCACCAAACAGGTCTCGTATGTGCAGGCAATTCGCCAACATTTGGCGAACTGCCTGCTCTCTGGATAGCCGAATGACCAAGAAAGGTAACCGAACGCTGATTTTCAGCGTTTGGTTAAATTTCGGCAGCCATTCGAATCTCTCTGAATAACCCTGATAGTGTTTTTTTAATTCAACTATTTATTCTTTTTCATTTTTAGCAAAAAGTCTATTTATCTATTTGTTTTTTGGATTTTTTAGGTGAAATTTTTGATTCCCATTTTTTTTAAATGGCGGTTTTTTTTTTATTCTGTAACAGACCGTTTCATATTTTTCTCTAGGATATTTTTTATTATTTCTGCACATTGTCATGCATTTTTGTTGTTTTAAATGCATTTTAACAGCTTCGCTACAAAGCGCTTTTCCTAAAAAACATTGTCAGAAACCAGTAGTTTTTAAAAAAAATATTTTTAATAAATTTTACAGTAATACATATCTATTACTGTAATAACCTATTTGGCCAGTAGATAGAGCCATCTACTGAGGTACAGAGGTTCTAACAGCAGATCTATTTTCTTCTATTTCTCCCTGCATCGGCCGTGACAGCTTCTGAAAGCTCGATATTTCAGCTGCCGATTTTCCAGTTTAAGCTCTTTGGACATTATGCCCACAGTGCTAAAACTTTGGGGTCACCTTCTGCAGCCCAAAAACTACCAAAATTCATTTGCATCAAACAAATTTCATTTGCTTTTGGGCTGCAGATTAGCATATCGAGATATCTCAATATCGGGGCACTGGATGAAGCCCGAGATATCTCGATATCAGTAGTGAAAGGGTTGAAGAATAGCAAAGTTCAATTTTTTTCCCTGCAGTTTGGCAGCGTTCAGCAGTTGGTTCGACTCACTTCGGTGGAGTTAGGCAGTCAGTTCTGCACTCTTTGCCAGCGTTCGGCGGTCAGTTCTGCTTTCTTCGGCAAGCCGTTCGACGGTGGTCTTCAGCAGCTCCATGTTCGGATCACTTCAGGGATCCCATGGTGAGTAGTGAATCCACCGTAGGGTTGGCGAACTTGAATCGCCAAAGCGCACCGAAGTGTGTCCAACAAGAATGGACCAAAATTTCACTGAAATTTCTGTGCTTTCTGAATAACCCTCAATATGTTATGATAGAAAGAAAAACTAGTAAAGGATACACACAGTAGATGTGTCACACTGAAACACAATATATACAAAGATAAAAGTTGTTTTCCATAAAATCACTGGCAGGAGTCAGCGGATTTATGAGAAAATAAATAAATTGCAGACAAGATGAAAATGAATGTACCCTTAACGAAATACATGTTAGAGACAGTAAGCATATTTGATATGCAGAAAGCTCCCCCTGCTGGCCATAATGTGATATTACATTTATAATAATAAAGCTGAGAATTTGTGCATCCCTGGTGGAAATAATGGAACCCCGAGCTGTTCCAACACCTTCAGCACCTTGCAGGACATGTCCAAAGTACTGAAAAATTGGGGACACTGTCGGATATAATCTCTGCACGTGAAAACAACACATTTATATATATTGGATTGATCAGCCAAGCCTCCAATATGTCTATATTGGACTTACTGGACCTACCTCGGCAGTTGCCTCCAATATTCAGCCAAATGACAAATGATTTAGGTAAGCTAAAAAAATGGTCAGAGTTGTGGCAATTGAGTTTTAATGTGGATAAGTGCAAGATAATGCACCTGGGACGTAAAAACCCAAGGGCTGAATATAGAATATTTGATACAGTCCTAACCTCAACATCTGAGGAAAGGGATTTAGGGGTTATTATTTCAGAGGATCTAAGGGTAAGTAGTCAATGTAATAGAGCAGCAGGAAATGCTAGCAGAATGCTTGGTTGTGTAGGGAGAGGTATTAGCAGTAGGAAAAGGGAAGTGCTCATGCCACTGTACAGAGCACTGGTGAGACCTCACTTGGAGTACTGTGTGCAGTACTGGAGACCGTATCTCCAGAAGGATATAGACATCTTGGAGAGAGTTCAGAGAAGGGCTACTAAAATGGTGTACGGCTTGAAGGAGAAAAGTTACCAAGAAAGGCTTAATGATCTTAACATGTACAGCTTGGAAAAAAGACGAGACAGAGGAGATATGATAGAAACATTTAAATACGTAAAGGGAATCCACAAAGTAGAGGAAGGGAGTATATTTAAAAGGAAACAAAATAGCAAAACAAGAGGACATAGTGTTAGATTAGAGGGTCAAAGGTTTAAAAGTAACATCAGGAAGCATTATTTTACTGAGCGGGTGGTGGATACATGGAACAGTCTTCCAGTAGAAGTGGTAGAGGCCAAAACAGTGATTGAATTTAAGCAGGCATGGGATAGGCATAAGGCTATCCTAAACAAAAGATAAATCCAGGTAAAGTATCCATGTAATTGGGCAGACTAGATGGGCCGAAAGGTTCTTATCTGCCGACATTTTTCTATGTTTCTATGTTTCTAATATATCAGGGACTATTATTTCATAAGAAACTTATACGAGACACAAATATCAATCGTTTATATCTCTTAGAAATTATCCTGAATTCTTTTAATTGTCTGTGTTTTGCTTTAAAAAATACAATAATCAATAATCGGATAAAAACATTATCCGATAATATAGTATATTACGTATACAAAAAAGTTTCAAACCTCATATCATAAACAACAATTTATAAACCACAATCCGTCAGCATATAAAAACTAGCTTCACAATATATGTATCTCCGGTTAGTAACTGCATATATGATTAATATCATTTACCTTATCAGTTAGTAACTAATACACAAATGGTTAATAAACATTTCTGCTTACTACAACATGCATTTCCCAGCAAACAATGTTTAACCAGCCAGCTCTTATAGATATATATATATATCTCTATGCTACATGGATCAACAAAAGATGAGCTAATTTAAGGATAAGTAATAAAAACTTATTTAGTGAATCCTCCCCTAATCTCGAGAATTAAACTTCTAATCTTTTGCTTTTTATTTTGTAGTTATATAATTCCTTGCTTATTAATTTTAATCACAGTAATTTCCAAATTCAATATATATATTGGTATCAATCTTACAACATTCTTTTAGGAATAAATCCTTATATCCACTTCTTCATATTTCTATCTGCAGAATAGAAATTACTTAGAATTTGGATTTAACGGTATCTGAGAATCTCAGTCTAATGTTGCAAGAATATCTACACACATATATATATAATTACATTAATTCCCCTTTTTCATACATTACCTGTCCAATTTGGATGTTGATAAGTCTGCCTTGGAATTCCTGATGTAATAATTTTTGGAATGTGTGAAAATTATCGATATCAGATAATCAATGCATGTGAGTTAGAGAGTTGGTGAGAATCTTGATTGCCTCATGTCTTGGGACCTGCCTGCATCGTGGTGTGAGTCTGAGTGTTGGAATCTTGGACTCTCAGAGGGTCATGTGTAATGCATTGCGATGTGAGTCTCTGTCTGCTGGAATCTCCGACTTCTCAGAGTGTCATATGTACTGGACGTCTGAATGCATTGCGATGTGAGTCTGTCTGCTGAAATCTCCGACTGCCTCACAAAGAGCCTTGCCGCTTATTATAGCCAATTTGACGTCATGGTTAATTAATAATAATATGAATCATTATTTTTACTATCCTCTAGAGGGCAGTATTGCACTTCTTTTATTAATTCCAATTAATTCCACCATTTCTTTTTAATTCTTATCTCGGGTCAAAAAGGTCAGACTGACTTAACAAAGACCTTCTCTTCTCCCAGACCCAATGTCTCCATCTGATTTATAGCTCTACTCCCTTTTGAAATTACTTACTCAGAGTCACATCAGCTAAATTCTTTTCTGGTAAACTCACAGAATCTATTCTTTAGTAATTTTTATTATTTACCGAATATATACTATATTTTGGAGTATATTTTCTACTGTAAATATAATAAAATATACCTTGATTATAAACATATATTTTGTGAATATAAATCTATATTAGAGAACTTTTAACTCTTTTTCCTATACCCAAAAGACAAAATCTCTTTTGTTTTAAAAACTTAAGACAGACCAATAAATTTACTTATGACACGACTTAACATTATCTCACATTCATTCTAGGTTCCTTCATGTCTGGGACTTCTTAAAAAAAAATATAAAAGACTTTACCCAGGAATGAACTCTGTAAAAAAAAAAATCTCGTTCATTTCTAAACCTAGAGAAATTAGAAAGAAAAACTGTCTTTCAAAACAAAATGGCTACAGGCGTCCATTTTAAAATTCTCTTTTGTCTCTAATATACCCGACAACACGGTCTGGAGCCCATTTGCAAACAACTTACCTTTGCAGTAAGTGCAATGACCAGAATGTTTACGCAATGTTTATGATGTGCAAAATCATTATTTTTCTCAAATTTTTTGTTGCAACAATTTTTATTAAAGTACAACATTTCATGACAAGAGACGTGCAAAATGGTGTAAAGAATGCATAAGTCAAAAACATAAACAGTGATACATACAGATATCATATCTTTTATTTAATTATTTGCAAAGTACCAGGAAGGATACATTCAGATTTCTCTCGTTATCAAGTATGTCCTGGGTTCAATGTTTGTGATCCATAATAGCACAAATAAGGTGAATATAGCACAAAACCTGTAAGAAGTTCATCCAAAAAAACAAAAGATATTGAACACTTGTTATACACATGCAGGGTAAAATTCAAAGAGATCCGAATGGCTGGAGAAAGGTAACCGAACGCTGAAAATCAGCATTTGGTTACCTTTCTTGGCCATTCGGCTATCCAGAGAGCAGGCAATTCGCCAAATCCTGGCGAATTGCCTTCACATATTGCCTGTTCAGTGCCTGTTCGAGAGCAGTGAAAACCCCATAAAAAAGCGCTGCTTCAGCTATTCAGAGAACACAAACCAGCAGTGAAAGGTTCCCGAAATGCCCTGCCATTCGGTGGTTTACTTCGGCAGGATTATTCAGGCGAATCCCATAGGCTTCAATGTTAAAAATATTCCCGTTTTAATTCAATATCTAATAAACTGTTCATTATAAAATTCTGCAGTAAAGAGTCTCTTTACTTATAGATTGTTTAGGATATTTTAAGCATTTTTCTGTATTCTTATTTTTTTTAAAAAAGTCTGATTTTGTTTTTATTTCTTTTTTAAGTTTACTTATTTTTTCTGTAACAGCCCTTTTTGTTATCATTCATTGGATCATATGTAAATTTCAGACATTTTCGCTCAGTAGTTTCTTTGCAAACAGCGTTTCACTTTTCAAACATTCAGGCAAACTGTTTTGCTAATTTATTCACTGCCTACGTCTGTGGTGTCGGCTTTTTCCGACAGCTGCGCTGCGTGTGATCGGCTCCTGCTTGGGTTTTTCCGGCGTCTTCGGCGGGTTAATCCAGATGTTTTTGCGGGTTCTCGGCGTGCATTCGCTGGGTTTTCGGCAGCTTTTCCCTGCACTTTGACAGCCCTGTGGTGCTTGCTGAACACACTGCAGGTTCGCCGAAATGGGATAGTCGATTGGCACCGAATTGAAGAGAACGAAAAGTCACCGAACGTGCAGTGACTTTTCGATTCTCTTTGATTACTAAATTCTCTATCAGGGTAATTCAGAGATTCAAGTGAAGGATCAATGGCACTTGTTCTACTGCAGCTTGTTTTTCTATCATTTTAATAGTGATACTATATATAGATTCAAAAGAAATTAACCATAAAAGGAAAATGAGTTTCTATGCTATGGCTGTTGGATGAAGAACATAATCACAAGGCATTAAGAAGAGGATGGCGCACCAGGATTCTGCTGGAATGAATGGATGTCGAAAGGAAAAGAAACGTGGACCATCAACCACATTGTTTTCACATAGGCAGGTTTCTAATGTTAAGTTTGAGCCTTAGAATACAAAGTGTTGACAAACAGTTTTGAGAAAGTAATTTAGAACAGGGTTATTCAAAGAGCACCGAAATTCCACCAGAATAATCGAAAATAAAAACTGCCAGAAAACCACTGAAATTATCATATCCAGTGCGATAAGCTGCCAGGAACCAACCTGAAAGCATTGGATCCGATAAGCCGCCGAACTTGTCTGAAAAAAGCCAGCGATCCGCTTAACACAGAGCTGACCAGCCGCCGGAAAAAGCCGACAAACTGACAACGGGGTAAAAATAATAAAAAAAATGACTGCAACTTTAAAAAATGTAAACGCTGTTTGCGAAAAGGTACTGCACGAAAATGTCTGGAATTAACATATAAGGTGCTATGGATAATAATAAAAAGGTCTGTTACAAAAAAACGCTACTGTAATTAAAAAAAAAAGAGGTAAAAAAGCTCTCAGAAAATTCCTAAATGGCTAAATAATCCTAAAATAAATTTGAGACTTTTTGCTGCAAATGAAATGAATAAACAGTTTAATAGATATTAAATAAAAATGGGAATATTTTTAACATTGAAACCTATGGGATTCATCTAAATAAACCTGCCGAATGAAAACACTGAAGCATTAACCATTGCTTCTCTGAGGACATTTACCCTATATTTGAGTGATACAGATTTAATGGTTCCTGGAAAATGTTATGATAATACTTTAAAATGTTCAAAAAGTGCCTCTTTGTTAAAGGGATAATTGGGATCTGGATGACGTGACGATCATATGAATAGAAAAACAGATACATTGGTGTGATGTAATAGGGCTTACGGGACAAATCTCTCTATTAAAACACTTGAATATTTGCAATACATTTTTTGTAAAAACAGCAGCTGTGTCTGGGGAGAGTGAGCAATAAATCCTCCTTATTATTGCCAATTTAACAAAAACAGGTAAACAACGAAATCCCAGATGCGCAAAAAGAGGAACTTAATACATTGAATCAATAAAGTGCTGGTAAATTGACAAACACTGGTTTTGGTTCTGTGATACTAAACATTCAAAACACTAATATATCTTTTTACTTCACTTAGTGTTCTCAGATGTACATAATGCAAAAAGAGGAAATAGAAAAACTACTACTACTACTACTACTAATAATAATAATACTAATAGTAATAATACTAATAATAATATTACTAATACTACTAATAACTTCTCAGATGTACATAATGCAAAAAGAGGAAATAGAAAAACTACTACTACTACTACTACTAATAATAATAATACTAATAGTAATAATACTAATAATAATATTACTAATACTACTAATAATACTCAGATGTACATAATGCAAAAAGAGGAAATAGAAAAACTACTACTACTACTAATAATAATAATACTAATACTACTACTAATAGTATTAATACTATTAATACTACTAATAATAATTTTACTAATAATACTACTACTACTAATAACTGGTCTCAGAAGTACATAATGCAAAAAGAGGAAATAGAAAAACTACTACTACTACTAATATTAACAATACTAATAATACTACTACTAATAATATGACAAATAATAATACTACTAATAACTTCTCAGATGTACATAATGCAAAAAGAGGAAATATAAAAACTACTACTACTAATAATAATACTAATAGTAATAATACTAATAATAAAAATACTACTACTACTAATACTATTAATATTATTACTAATAATACTACTAATAACTGTTCTCAGATGTACATAATGCAAAAAGAGGAAATAGAAAAACTACTACTACTACTAGTATTAATACTATTAATAATACTACTAATAATAATATTACTACTAATAATAATAATAATACTAATAACTGGTCTCAGACGTACATATGCAAAAAGAAGAAATAGAAAAACTACTACTACTAATATTAACAATACTAATAATACTACTAATAATAAAATTACTAATAATAATACTAATACTAATAATACTATAATAACTGTTCTCAGATGTACATAATGCAAAAAGAGGAAATAGAGAAACTACTACTTCTAATAATAATACTAATACTACTACTAATAGTAATACTACTACTACTAATAATGCTACTAATAATAATAATATTACTAATAATAATAATACCACTACTACTAATAATAATAATACTAATAATGATACTACTAATACTATTACTACTACTAATAATAATACTATTATTAATTATTATCATTTATATAGTGCCAACAGTTTCTGCCACGCTTTAGGATAACCACTGGGGAATCAAGCATAAGAACAGAAACACGAGGTAGAGAGTCCCTTCTCCGATAAGCTTATAATCTAGAGGAGTTGGGATGGAGGAAGAAAAGAGGAATTTTATTGGTCGTCAGGATCACGAGCACTAGAGTTACAGAAATGGTGATGGTATGAAAATTACATCTATAATGATGTGGGGGTAGGTGAGGAGAGGAATAGGTAAGAATCAGTAATGTGTTGCAATATCATCCAACGTGTTAAAGCTGTGAAATTCTCTGCCTGTTGAGGTGGTTGGGTCAGAGACTGTACAGACTTTTAAAAAACGACTGGATGACTTCCTGCAAAAACATAATATTAAGGGTTATAATATTTAATATGTGGGTAAAAGCTTCTTGATCCAAGGAGAAATCTGATGCCATTCTGGGGTCAAGAAAGATTTTTTTTCCAGTATGTTGCATATTGGCGAGCGCTTCAGACTGGGTTTTTTGCCTTCTTTTGGATCAACAGCAGTCGGTGATGTGTGAGAGGCTGAACCTGATGAACCCATGTCTTTTTTCAGCCTCTGTAACTAGGATAGTGAGTCATTGTGAATAAACCAATCTGCACTCAAATGCTAGAGAGACTGTAATAACCGGCTCTGTAATTGTCACAGGGTGCCAACTTGAGGTGTGGCACAGCCTTGTCTATAACTACATTGCCACCAATCCTCAGAAGAGAAGGAGAGAGTAGAGAATTTCATAAGGTAGTGGGTTCACTTAAAATCATTATGTAAAACCATCAATGTTCAAACTCAACTATGATGGAGCCTTACCATATTTGCCATGGAGATCTGCACCTATGGTACCTTGTGCGGGCAGGACTGGATTTACATCTCAGGAGCCTGTAAGCACAGAAATCTTCAGCACCCCCCTGCCAAAAAAATGCATGAGCATGAGGCATTGACACAGAGGTAGCTAATGAGAAGGGCATTGAGATAACTTGATAAGTAGTTATAGGGTGCAAAGAGACATGGGCAGATAGGAAGGGTGACTTTCTCTGTGAATCTAAAAAAAAGTGTTAAAAAAAGAATAAAAAAATATTTTAAAATATTTTTCCTTACAATTTTAAATTTTATATAGAAAGATGTCCACCACAGGAGTTTTACGAAGTAAGGTGCCCCCCTGTGGTGTGTGCCTGTAGACACATGCCTTCTTTGCCTAATTGTAAATCCGGCCCTGTATGCTGGTGGTGCCGACCTTGTGTGATGGTTTTGCCATCCTAGGAGCGATTTCACAAGTGGGCAAGATTTGCATGCAATGTGTAGCTTTCAGAATTAAAAAAACTATCAGAGTTATTCAGTGAGAGGTGAAAACCAGGAGAATGACTGGATGCGTGAAAATTCTAGGTCAAAATAGCCAAACCAATAAAAATTCTTCACTTTATCTCACTTTCCAAATCGGCTATTTTGACCTCGAATTTTCACGCATCCAGTCATTCTCCTGGCTTTCGCTTCTCTCTGAATAACCCTGAATGATACAAATAATATCAACTAAATGATAATTTGTACTGATTTATCCCTTCCTATTGCATGTATCGGATGAGCGAGGAAACCATCATTAGCTCAACCTGCACAATAACTGGAGGAAATTTTAGTTGTAACTTAAAGATTTTTACTACCTACAATTGCAATCCATAACCGCTTACTATAAACCACTAGATCTCCTGCTATGACCAATTAAATATCTCCGGTTCATGTTCACGGAGCTTAAGAATTGAGTTTAAAATGTGCACACTAGGGGGTTACACACAGAAATCGGCCTGATGAGGTGACCAGCAGGGATTAAAGTGCTTTCTGTTACATTCAGGAATGTTTTCCTTTTTTTAATTTTTAAAATTTACGTTATTGAATATTGTCAACTCCACGGGAACACGGAACATTCCGAAGACTGCGCTCCGAGTTCTACTGGGAAAAGAAAGAAGAGCATAAAGTATATATATATATATAAGAATGAACTCAGTAAGACAATAAAATATAAGGAATGTCCAGACAGTGAGGAATTTGAGCAAAAGGGAGAAGTCGATACATTTATAATCAATAAAAAAGGTCTAAACCTCCCACACGAAAACAGAAACCTGAAAATTGGCAATTTGTTATTTCTTGCGGGAATCCGCACAATAAGTTTTCTGTTAGATTTGCATTTATTGGGAGTTAATGTAAGGTATCTTATGAAGTGAAGTAATGGAATATCTAGCGATAAATTGCTTTGAGAAAACACACGGTCATGCTTTAAAAAAAAACGACAAGAAAAAGAATATTTAAAATCCAAATAAGAAGATTATTATGAATTGTGTATGTATATATTTATAATATCAAGCAGTTTGGGTGTACTAATAGGACTTGAACGTTGATAAAGTCTCAGGATGTTGCTGAAACATTGATGCTTAAGTATTTTGATGAAGAAGTAATTTGTGTTATTGTTCAAGACGCTTGAGTGCGTTCCTATTATAATTGTTACTATTGTGACATATTTGGGTTTCCAGTTGATTTTAATCAGGTCTGACTTACAAAAGGGGTTAAATTCTAAGGCTATTTGCACCTGGTTTCATTTGTGGCAGACTTTATTCTTTTGTATGGGTTTCCTGCTATCAGCGATTATTCAAGTTTGCTGTCACCAGAAATTGTTTGTATTTTCTGTTTGGTTATGAGCGCTTCAGGCTGGGTTTTTTGCCTTCTTTTGGATCAACAGCAGTAGGTGATGTGTGAAAGGCTGAACCTGATGGACACACCTCTTTTTTTCAGCCTATGTAACTATGTAATGTAATACTTTCCTATGTAAAATCTGAACCTGCTGTACTATTGTTCTCCTGGAATGTTAAGATCTTGTCCTGTAAGTCTTTTGTTTGTTATTTGTTGATGGGATTTTCTCCTAGGACCTGTACTGTGGGGAGTGGGGGTTCAAAGTAAATATGTGTGCGCTCAACCTAATAAAGTCCAGTCATATTGCCAGTCATAGCCATATCTCATCTAGTTTTTGGGTAAAGCTGCATTACCCTACATCAAGCTTGGGTTGATGTCTGGGTGTAAAGGTGATACCAGGCGAGAGGGTCAGTGGTGGGAGTAGTGGAGGAAGTTGACTTTAACAGATATACCCACTTGAGGTTAGGGATGGGCCGCCGGTTTGATTCAAACGTGAGTTTGAATCAAACATCAGCTGTTCGAGTGTTCGACGAACGCCAAAAATTATGGGATGTTCGCGGTCTGTTTGACCGCGGACATCCCATGATAAAAAAAGCCTGCAAAATGTGTTCACAGTTCTCCTAAATGTACCAGCAGCTGCCGGTACATTTAGGAGACCTGTGGCTGCAGCCCCCGGCCCCTGTGCCTTCAGCCCTCCTTTTCTTCCTCCATCCATCCATCCATCCATCTGCGGCTCCTCTGCCCCACGCCTCGTTTTCATGCTGACTGAGCCCTGATTGGGCAAAGTCCTGCACCTGACCTGGACTTTGCCCAATCAGGGCTCTAATTCAATATTGAGCCCTGATTGGGCAAAGTCCAGGTCAGGTGCAGGACTTTGCCCAATCACAGCTCAGCATGAAGACGAGGCGTGGGGCAGAGGAGCCGTGGCCAGACGGAGGAGCAGACGGACCGGAGGAACAGGAGCCTGGGACAGCAGCAGGACAGGTGAGGTACGGGGGCCAGGGGCTGCAGCCACAGGTCTCCTAAATGTAACGGCAGCTGCTGGTACATTTAGGAGAACTGTGAACCCATTTTGCAGGTTCGACCCCTATTGGGTTGCATTGTGTTCGAGTTCGTATTCGAACATTTGGACTGTTCTAATGTTCGAATACGAACCGAACACAGGGGTGTTCGGCCCATCACTACTTAAGGTACAGAGGTCTGCTATGATAATTATTATTAAACATTTAAGAAGTGATTGGATAATTCTGATTAGAATTTACAAGCACTTGTATTTGTTATGCAACATTTCTTATCTTGAAAATAGAAAGAACATTAGATTGTGAGCTCTAGAGCAGGGTTCTCTCTCCTTCTGTTTCGTGTATGTAATGTGTATGTATATTTGTTATTCTGTCTCTCCCATTGTACAGCGCCAAGGAGGAATTTGTTGGCGCTTAATAAATACTTGTAACTGTGTCAATAAATCTCAATCACGGGATCCCATGAGACACAGTGAAACGCAATCCAAACTCTCCAGTCCAACATCAATTCCATTGATCGAATAAGCTTAATTAGACTTTTGTGTTCAGAAAGATTATTGACATTCAAACTTTGAACATTAATTTTCTTTTTTTATGTTAGGGTGTGTCTATGTATTAGTAAACTATTCTGCACTCTATATAAGCCAAAGGCTTCACCAAGCTGCAACAGCCATGTTTTTTACACATGCAGTTACTGTAAGCTTTGATTGCCTTGTTACTGCAAGATAGATAGTACGTGCAACTGACCCATAAACTCTTTTTCCATGTTTCCTGGTTAAGGGCAGCTCCAGGACAGGATTTTTAGTTACTGTCCCATTGTGATGACTTGAAACTCACACTAAAGTGATGGTTATTAATGAAGTTTGCTGACTCGCTTAGTTCAGTGTTGATTCACCTCTTTTACAAAGTTTTGTAGATTTAGGACAGTGATTGCAATATAACAGTGGTTCCCAACCCTGGTCCACAGGTCCACCTAACACGCCAGGTTTTAAGGACCTTTTTGAAATACAGACTGAATCCTGCACTGAGCAGCAAATCATATCACCTGTGCTGTGCTTTACATGTCCTGCAAACCTGGCCTGTTAGGGGCACCTGAGGACCAGGGATAAGAAACACTCAAGGTTATTCAAAGAGATCCGAATGGCTGGAGAAAGGTAACTAAACGCTGAAAATCAGCGTTCGGTTACCTTTCTTGGCCATTCGGCTATCCAGAGAGCAGGCAATACGCCAAATCCTGACGAATTGCCTGCACATTCGGTGCCTGTTCGGTGCCTGTTCGAGGGCAGTGAATCCCCATAGAGAAGCAATGCTTCGGCTATTCAGAGAACACAAACCAGCAGTGAAAGGTTCCCTAAATGCCCTGCCATTCGGTGGTTTCATTCGACAGGTTTATTCAGGAGAATCCCATAGGCTTCAATGTTAAAAATATTCCCGTTTTAATTCAATATCTAATAAACCGTTCATTATAAAATTATGCAGTAAAGAGTCTCTTTATTTATAGATTTTTTAGGATATTTTAAGCATTTTTAGGGATTTTTTCTTTTTTTTAAAAAAAGTCAGATTTTTTTTTTTTTTTTTTTTAACTTTACTTATTTTTTCTGTAACAGTCCTTTTTATTATCATTCCTTGGATCTCATATGTAAATTTCAGACATTTTCGCTCAGTAGTTTCTTTGCAAAAAGCGTTTCACTTTTCAATCATTCATGCAAACAGTTTTTCTAATTTATTCACTGCCTTCTTCTGCGGTGTCGGTTTTTCCGGAGGCTTCGTTGCGTGTGATCGGCTCCTGCTCGGGTTTTCCCGGCGTCTTTGACGGGTTAATCCAGATGTTTTTGCGGGCTTTTGGCGTGCATTTGCCAGGTTTTCGCCAGGTTTCCGGCAGGTTTTCCCTGCACTTCGACAGCCCTGTGGTGCTTGCTGAATACACCGCAGGGTCGCCGAAATGGGAAAGCCGATTTGCACCGAATTGAAGAGAACGAAAAGTCACCGAACGTGCGGTGACTTTCCGAATCTCTTTGAATAACCCTGACTGTGTTAGAAAAAGCCTACGATGCACTGAGAAATGTGGCAGGGGACCTTAAAAGGTAGCAAGTCAGGTTCATTTCACCAAACCTCTATGCCTATGCACATTATACATTTTGAATAGTCTGTAAACATTTGCAGAATCACACTTGTGGTTTTACACACTATACGCAATCCACAAAACATAAATTAATTAATTTAGCAGTAGGTACGTAAATGATACTCACTCAGAAAGGGGTGACTTTTTAGTCCTGTCCTGTAGATTCAGAATGTATATACATATAGGGCCCTATTACATTCTTCACACAAAAATGCACGCGCAACGAGTGAGTTTTTGCGCAAAGCGTTAAATGTTAACGCGTGTAAATCAACGCTGGAATTACAATCCTTGCACATGTCTTCATCCGTCAAAAAATAACCCGCGCAAAATGGACGCGCACAAACGCACGCACAGCAACGTTGCGCACAGAAATCAGTGTGCGGACCGTTTTTTTCACGTGATTCAGCCAATCAGAATTAAGAACCACAATTGTCTCATGTTAAGTTTTTGCGCCTGTCAAAGTCAATCTGCGCATATATGCTGCATCAATAATAAAAACACGCACAACTTCTCCATTTTATTGGTTGGGTATGTGTAGAATGTGTAACTATACTTTGCTGCATATTTTTTTTTGGGCTGGTGTATTTGGTTTCGGCCAGGTTGATAGAATTTGCAATTAACACCAGCTTTTAGGAGTTGCTAAACTTATGCGCGCAAAGGCTGTGCGTTACAAACTGCGCATAGATTGTAATACCATCCGCGTACCAGCACACAAACGCATTTGCGCTCATAATGTTAAGTATAGGATGCACGAAGTACAGTAAGCTCGTGCAGCATTTGCGCAGGTTCACCCGAGGTAGACGTATACGCGCGTTTTTTGCGCTGACATTGTAATACGACCTTCAGCGCAAAGGGTTTTTCCCCTCGCGTTATGAGATTTTGCGCACGCGCAAACATTTGGGTGAAGAATGTAATAGGGCCCATAAAGTTTATCATTGCAGCAGCCATTTACACATCCCAGCAATTCAGAGAACTGCTTCACACAGAGCTCATGTGCTACATTCCCCGTATGCAGCAAGGAACTCTGGGTAAGACATGCAAATTAAGTCTACAATATCCCACTTTTTTGTATGCTGTGTTTGTTTTAACACGGAACCCTTCTTGCAATTGACATGCCATACTAGATTGATATTTTTTTAGCAAAGGTCAGGTTATGCGCAAGTCACAGCCACTCCTGTACAGCTGTTTCCAGCTTATTATGCCCTCATCAGCAGGAGATAGACCGTGACCAGTTGCTGTTGTGACTTGTTACATAACCTGACCTTTGCTAAAAAGTAGACTTGTGCACCGATTTTTTTTTCGGTTCGATTCGGTTCGATTCGTTCGGATGTTTATAATTTCGATTTGGCTCGTTTCGGCCGATTTCTGTTTCGATTCGGTTCGGTTCGGCTCGTTTTTCGTATACATTTTTTTTTCGGAATATCGACCATTTTTCGTGTTTTCGGGTCACTCTGCTCGTTTTTTGTATCGACTTTTCGTGATTTCGGAAATTTTTGTTTTTTTGGAACGTCTGTTCTCCTCGTTTCAAAGTGTCTAACTCTATTCGTTTTGACGTAAACTACTATGGTTTACTTTTTTTATACTTTATATATTTTTTTATAATTAATTTTTGACTTGTTTTTCCGATCCGACAATTCATTCTGTCGATACGATAATTCTGGCGTTTCTATTGTGTTTTTTTTTATTAAATAAAGATCCTTTTTTTCTTATGAATAATTGAATATACATTTCACAACTTTATTTAATCATATTAAAATGGTATGAAAGCCAAGGAACAAAAATAAATGAACAAAATGATTTAAAAAACGCTAAACTGACCCGAATGCCACAAGAAACAAGTGATACGCATTTACAAATACAAAATTTACAGAATCAGCGATATAACCGATAATAGTTAAATATACGATTTCCAGAATTACCGAAATGGAACCGAAATCACGAATGGAATCGAAATCATGAATAGAGCAAAAATAAATTTCGATTTGACACATTTCAAGTCCATTCGAAAAATCCGAAAATTTTTCGTTTCAGCTCGGAAAACTTTTCGGATCTGTCGGTTTTCGGGTCTGATCCGATTCGGAAATTCGGCCGAATCCGAAGACACGAATCGGGAAATTTCGTGAAAATTCCGAAATTCCGAAACCCGAAACGCACATCCCTACTAAAAAGCCATCTAGTATGGCATGGCACTGGCAAGAGGGATCTGTATTAAAACAGACCCAGGATGCATAAAAGTGAGAGATTGGAGACTCCATTTGCATGTTTTACCCAGAGTTCCGTGCTGCATATGGGGAATGTAGTACATGAGCTCTGTGAAGCATTTCTCTGAATTGCTGGGATGTGTAAATGCCTTCTGCAATAATAAACTTTATTATTTGTTATGTGAAGGCTTTTAATCTCACTTTTTGCCCTCTACCATAACTTAAATGAGTATATATATATATATATATAATGCTGGATTCAGGTAGTAGGTTAAATAGAGAAAAATAACAGAAAAAGCCGTATCCCTAGAGGATAAAAATCAATCTCAATCTCACTGTACAGTACATGATTTCTAATGGAAATCACATGTAGCTGGGGTCTTCATGACGTCTCATCGCCATGGTAACATTGGCCTGATGGGTCTGTAGCTCTCTTCTAAGTTCAATTTTCGATTGATCTTCATTTGTTTTTTTGGCCAGTGAGGTCATTCTCACATTCCACTGGGTACACATCTAAGGAATGTCAGCTTAAAAAAAGACAGCTGTAACTTACATATTATCCTGGGTGAAGGTTTAAAAAAATAATCACTAAATAAAGCAATTTATTACAAGTTTACTATTATTATTATTATTATTATCATTAGTATTTATATACAGGGTTATTCAAAGAGATTTGAAAAGTCACCGCAAGTTCGGTGACTTTTCGTTCTATTAAATTCAGTGCAAATCAGCTTTCCCATTTCAGCCACCCTGCGGTGTATTCAGCAAGCACCACAGGGCTGTCGAAGTGCAGGGAAATGCTGCCGAAAACCCGCCGAAAACCTGGTGAAAACCCGGCTAATGCACGCCGAAAACCCGCAAAAGCATCTGGATTAACCCTTCGAAGACGCTGGAAAAACCCGAGCAGGAGTCGATCACACGCAGCGAAGCCTCCGGAAAAACCCGACACCGCAGACGAGTAAAGTGAATAAATTAGGAAAACAGTTTGCTTGAATAATTGAAAAGTGAAACGCTGTTTGCAAAGAAACTACTGAGTGAAAATGTCTGAAATTTGCATATGAGGTCCAGGGAATGATAATAAAAAGGGCTGTTACAGAAAAAAATAAGTAAACGTAAAAAAAAAAAAAAAAATCCAGAAAAATGCTTAAAATTTCCTAAAAAAAATCTATAAATAAAGAGACTCTTTACTGCAGAATTTTATAATGAACGGTTTATTAGATATTGAATTAAAACGGGAATATTTTTAACATTGAAGTCTATGGGATTCTCCTGAATAAATTTGCCGACTTAAACCACCGAATGGCAGGGCATTAGGGGAACCTTTCACTGCTGGTTTGTGTTCTCTGAATAGCCGAAGCAGTGCTTTTTCATGGGGATTTCACTGCCCTCGAACAGGCACCGAACAGGCACCGAATGTGCAGACAATTCGCCAGGATTTGGCGTATTGCCTGCTCTCTGGATAGCCGAATGGCCAAGAAAGGTAACCGAACGCTGAATTTCAGCGTTCGGTTACCTTTCTCAAGCAATTCGGATCTCTTTGAATAACCCTGATAATAGCGCCAACAGTTGCTGAGGAGATTTACAATAACCATTGTCAACAAGAGATAAGTAAGACAAACATAGGAACAGAAACAAGAGGTGTAGAGGGTCCTGTTTGGTTGAGTTTACAGTCTAGATCAGTGGTTCCCAACCGCAGTCCTCAAGTACCCCTAACAGGCCAGGATTTAAGGATCACCTTGGGGAAACGCAGACTGAATCCTGCAATCACTGAGCAGCAAATCATATCACCTGTGCTGTGCTTCACATATCCTGCAAACCTGGCCTGTAAGGGGTACTTGAGGAACGTGGTTGGGAACCACTGGTCTAGGTGAATAAAATCACTTTTAATGTATCCCCTTTGGGGAGTGGTATTAATTATAAACTCAATGTTTTATTCGCCAATGGTTTTGGATATATTTACTCTTCAAATATTTACTCATTTTTATTAAATGTCATCATTGTGCTTTAATATGTGTTTACCCCATTAAACACAGGTTTTATTTAGTGATCCAAAATTCGAATTGATATCAACTATCGAATTGATATATGAAATTCGAATCGATTCGAAATTTCAAATCAATCCAAAACTAAACGAAATACGAAACAAAATAAATTACAAAATTCCGAAAATGAAATTATTTAAAAACGCAACAAAACTAAACGAAACAAATTTTTCAGCCATGCACATCCCTAAAGATTATGATGGAGTAACATGTTTTGGTGAATATTAGCTGCATGGATGCTATTTAATTAGTTTTTTTTGTATCAAAGATCATTTATTGATTACTCAGGACCAGTTTGGGAGTGTAGTCTTTTAAGGCTTATATGCCATTGTGCCTTTAAAAGTTAAATAATCCACTTCTCTTCCCAGTGGGGATCGTCCTCATTGGTTGAGGGACTGCCTGAACACAGGCAGTTCCTATGCTGCCAATGAAGCAGGCTGGCACACTGGAAAAGGAGGCAGGTCATAGAAGAACTAGAAAGCTGTAGAGGGTGCTATGCCACCCTGGGGCATCGTTTAAGCCCACCTGCCTCCCTGCAGACCTCCAGCATTAACCCCTTCACAACCAAACAAGTTGAATTTAATGTTAACGTGACATTTATTTAACACACAGGATGCAAAGTTAACAATTAAATACAGGGTAGAATAGAAATTTCGCTCAGAAATTGTTATTCTGAGAAAAAAATAATGTGCATTTCCTCATTTTTAATTTTTCAAATATTCATTTGTCTTTTACAGAAATATTGCTGGGATGAAATGTTCTGAACTCTTGATGGTGCCCCTTATCTTACACAATGTCACATCTGGTCTGCATTATCCACATGCAGGGATTGTTAGCAATTCTAACCCTCTGAATCTTATCCCTGTACAGCAGCGTGTGCCTCTCGGCTCTCCTTTTATTCTACCCTCTCCCTGGCTTCAGGGTGCTTGGAGAGACTTAAAACAAAGGATTTCATTTCTCAACACAGGGCACACTAATCTTGATATTAAAAGGTATGAAAATGGTCTTATGATATGCTAATAAGTGCTTTTCAATGCATTACAATGCAGGATCCAGATAACTCGATTTTGGGTGTGTAGGGGATAAACGTCTTAGGGAGTTATCATGACTATCAGGGTTATTCAAAGAGCTCCGAATTGCTGGCAAAAGGTAAACAAATGCTGAAATTCAGCGTTCGGTTACCTTTCCTGGCCATTCGGCTATCCAGAGAGCAGGCAGTTCGCCAAATGTTGGCGAATTGCCTGCACATACGGTGCCTGTTCGGTGCCTGTTCGAGGGCAGTGAAATCCTCATAGCTTTGTCTATTCAGAGAACAAAAACCAGCAATGAAAAGTTGCCGAAATGCCCTGCCATTCGGTTGCTTCATTCGACAGGTTTATTCAGGCGAATCCCATAGGCTTCAATGTTAAAAATATTCCCGTTTTAATTCAATATCTAATAAACCGTTTATTATAATATTCTGCAGTAAAAAGTCACTTTATTTATATATTTTGGGATTTTTTAGGCATTTTTCGGGGTTTTTTTCCAAAAAAGTTTTTCCGATTTTTTACTTTTCCTTTTCTTTTAAGAGTTTTTTCTTTTTTCTGTAACAGCCCTTTTTATTATCATTCATTGGACCTTATATGTAATTCTCAGACATTTTCGCTCAGTAGTTTCTTTGCAAACAGCGTTTTACTTTTCAAACATTCAGGAGTACTGTTTTTTTTCACTCCATTCGTCTGCGGTGTCGGCTTCTTCCGGCAGCTGCTCTGCACTCTGATCGACTCCTGCTCGGGTTTCTCTGGCGTATTCAGCGGGGTTAATCCAGATGTTTTTGCGGATTTTGGTGTGCATTCGCCGGGTTTTGCAGTGAGTGTTCGTTGGGTTTGCGGTGGCTTTTCCCTGCACTACGACGGCCCTGTGGTGGTTTCTGAATACACCGCAGGGTCGCCGAAATGGGAACGCCAAATCGCACCGAATTGAAGAGAACGAAAAGTCACTGAACGTGCGGTTTGATTTGAATAAACCTGTCAATTTTGACAATTTAACAAGAAATACATAAATTAATTAATTGCATCTACTTACAGGAGAATTCACACATATTTCTGCAGTGCTCATTGCCAGAGAACACAAAGGGAAAGAGGAATAGAAGTGACCCAGAATGTACAGTGTTCCATTAAACTGAAACATGCTTTTGCCATTTACAGCATTGTGCATATGGGAAAACAGAAGAACACAAGAAAGAACGAAATCAATAAAACCCACCTGTAAGAATCTCTGTTTCTGGTTAACATCCAGTTTCAAGCTGTGTGTTGTATCCTTACATGAACTTGTTACGTAGACATCTTCATGCTGCTCCTACATCGTGAAGATTAATATGACACGCTCACAAGATGTAGATTGTGCCTTGGATTTTGATATAATCAATTTTCTGCAATGTGTTATATTTTAGAAAACAACCAGGACATCGGCTGCAACAACAAGTATCGGGGATAGGAAACTTTTCTTCTGAAAAAGCTAAATAAAAAACTATATTCGTTTGACAGGTTTTGTCTTTCTGTGATACAAAGCGAGAAATAAATATCTTCAAATCTGAAAGAGTTATTTGACACATTTTTTTTAAGACGTTATTATCCTTATCTGATTGAAATAAAAATCTATTAACTATGTCTACATTTCAGGTCAAATAATAATTTATATTAAAAACATATATTAAAAAGAATACTAGATTTTTAGAATTTTAGCATCAAAAAATAGAAAAGTAAAAGGTAATGAACAATAAAAAAATTTATTCTTTCATGCCTTATATTAACCCATGAAAGATCAATGACATTCTATGTACGTCATGGCCCTTTAACCGCCCTCCCTCCCTATACTCACCTCTCTGGCTGGGGTCCCACATCAGACTGACTTCCTTGAAGTCAGCCAGCGGTTTTATCGGTCCCAGCCAACGTGATTATGTCATCGCCTTTGCACGATGATGTCACTTTCAGGCCAGAAAGGTGAGGGGGGGTGAGGTCATTTGGATGCCTTTCCCTCCCGAACGGCTAGGGCTAGAAAAAAAGGAAAAGTACCGCTGGAAAGGGCAGAGTCTGCCCTTTTCAGCAGTGCCTCTCTTTAACCCCTTAGGTGCCAGATTGCGATTCAAACCCAGAAGTGGCTGACATCTTGGATGTCAGCCAAGCCTCTGGGCCACCCCCCACCCACTGACGACGTTGCCTTTTAAATGGCCTTTCCAATGATACCAAACATGACTAGGTTTGGTGTAAAAGTAAAAAAAAGAATTTAAGTGCCAGGGAAATACTGCTTATTTCCTAACCAGCAAATCAACAGATAATTATATACAAAAATTTTCCTATATGCTATTGAAGCACCTATGTGGAAAATACTTAGGATTTCAAATTATTTCCATAGAGTTAAAAAAAGCTCCTGAAATACTCAATTTACAGAATTATTTATTAAAAGAAAGCAAAAATCTATTTACATGAAAAAGAGTATTTTGATTACACATTTTAAAAAGGAGCAGGTACAAGGCAGGAAACATGAGGAATCTCACGGCAAGGGAAGCACGGCACCGAACAAGTAAACAAGAATATACTGGATCCATATAATATTGGTCCAGGATGCACCCTGCACAAATGTGCAATGTAAAGGCTACACCCTTGTATAGGCAGTTCATGGATAACAGAGCTGGATGTGGAGATACCTGAAGCTTCCCTCAGGCAAAGTAGAGCCAAAGTGTTCCTTCTACAACCCTTACATGTCCCTGGTCAAGATGCATGACGACCTTTCCATGTCCCTGGGCAAGATGCATGGCAAAGATAAGGCAATGCTAAATATTGTTTTGTTATAGCTACAATCTTCACCTTCTGTGGATACGATGGGGCAGCAGAGGAGCACGCGTTGAGTATCAGCTGTGATCTTTATGACATGCTTTCATTTAGATAGAACTCCATATTAAACTTTCAATGTATTTTTTGCTTTTTGAGGTTAAGATAAATCTAATAGATTAAGCTAACCTTTATTTAATTGTTGGATCAGATTTTGTTTTAAAAAAAAAAAATTCTAAATTTGAAACCATTTGATTCAACTCTTCAATGTCAGCTCTCAGGACACAGAGGAATGCAGGGAATAATTTTACGTGGAACCTCGGTGTTGCGGTAGGCCACTCCAAAATCTGTTTTTCCGTATGAACGTTGACACATTTAAAGAGCCCCTTTAGTTTTCCTTTCATCACAATGTTCCTCCTGTGTTACATTCTGTGTCTTACAGGGGGTCTGGTGACATTTTGATAAACAACATGGTTTTGTGTTTTAACATATTTTTGCCCCAGTATATTCCCTGGTACGATCAATCACTGCACTCAACAAGGTGTCTGAGACATCAGCCTCCAGGGCTGTAATCATGTAAACTGGTTTACATTTCTTCTCATTAATATTTAATCAGACAATTTACATTTATTATTGTATAGTAACATGCCAAACATTATTATGATTATTTTTATACCCACAAGAGAACAGTTTAACACGCCTACAGTAAGAAATTTTATGGAAACCGTTAATAACCCATGAAACAAGTTTTTCAATTATCCCTTGTCTAATGATGATGCCCAGATACAACAGAGTCGTTGCAGTTAATGTGAGATTATGTAAATAATTATTAAGGCATAGCATTCAAGACTACATTTCAAACAAAGCTGTCAGGAGCGATCAACAATTTTATATTTTTTTAAAGCACTTGATGTACTTCCATGAGCAATATAATCGAGTGGCTTAGGAAACATGTTTATTCTTAACTTGAAAATCGGCATGAAGATAGAGGACAGAGAGTAATTAAAAGATACAGTTTGAATAGTTTTACAAAAGTGATAAATGGCTTTCCTGGGTCAATTTATCAATAATTCTGCTTGTTATGATTTTGCACTATTCATTATTAGCCAAGTGTCCCTGTTTGCAAGTGTCTCTTTGAATGAAAGCAGTTTATCAAACTAAGAAGTGGCTCATATTCTATGACAAAAGAAAAAATAGGAGGTGCAAAAACACAAATCACCCCCCAGAGCAGAGGGGGAAATTTATTATTATTCTTTAGCATCCTAACAATTAAAACACAACACATAACTCATGACTAACAACTATGAAATAAGAAATGAGTGGTTTTGTATGCAAAACGTCTCACTGTGAGGTAGCATATTATTAGCCCTTCAAGGTCTGAATACCCCAAACAGGGAACTGTCAGTAGTATAAAGATCCTAGAACCTTCTACTAGAATGTTAGCAATTTATTTTAACCCTCGGATCACAATAGCCCCTTAAACCATTTATTACTGTGATCATGTACACACGATCATCATCAGCCTGAGATATTGTTAATACAATCTGGGGCTATGCTGCATCATTGCAAATCACATTTGTTTGTAGAAAACAAATTTCATCTGCGTTTGGGCTCCAGAAGGCACCATTAAAGTTTTAGCACCATGGGCATGATGCCACTGGTGCAAAAACTTTTCAAAACCAGGGGAGAATGTGTCTGAAAGTCATCTCTGCATTTGATCCTACACGGAGAACAGAACTGCAGTAACTCCATTTGGCCAGCAGATGGCTACACCTGCCTGTCAAATAGATTATTACAGTAAGAATTACTTTAGTAAAAAATATTTGTGAATATTCCCAATGTACTCCTTACTGTAATAACCTATTTGGCAAAGCACATATCGCCACCTGCTGACCAAAAGGAGTTACTGCAGTTCTTTTCTCTGTGCAGGATCAGCTGGGAAGATGATATTCACTTGGTTTTTAAATGTCTTTGCAACACAGGCATCATGCCCATGGTGCTGAAATTTTAATGGTACACTCTGGAGCCGAAATGAAATGAACGAAATTAATTTGCATTGCTCATGTGGAATGCTATAATTGACTATACTCGATATCAGGGCACCAGAAAATGCCTTACACAATGAGTATAGTCAATCTTGATAGTGAAGGGGTTAAGGGTAAAGCCCCACTACAGACATTTTATATTTTCCTACAATCTTCCTTTTCTTTTCGTTTGTACATTTCACACACTATTCAGCGCTGCACATCCATCCTGTTACACATATTAGCTTTATATGTAGGCTGACAAAGCCTTCAGGAAAAGAATCAAATCAGGCTTTGACTCCCCGCCAAGGGGCTAAATTACCATCTTAGCGTTAAAACGCGGGCGCAAGGGAGGAGAACTGCACCCACAGTTTTCCCCCTTGCGCCCGCGTTTTAACGCTGGATTACAATGCAGGCACAAAAAATGCTGCCTGCATTGTTATTGCCCGTTAAAAGCCTGAATGCTCGCAGCAGCGCTGAGCGCAGCCACGAGCATCCACTCGATGGAGTCCATAGGACTCCATTGAGTTCCCCCCGGCCGGTCGCATGACCAGCCGGATCTCGCCTCGTGAGATCCGCCCGGTCAGCGTAGGGATACGCAGGGAGAGACTGGGGGACTTTTTCCCCAGTCTTTCCCTGCTCCCGCCAGATGGAGAAGGCTGTCGGAGCCGTGGTCCTCGCCACAGGACAGAAGGTGAGTATAGGAGTCATTTTTTAATTTTTTTTGGCTGGTGTTAACGGATTCTGCTGAAGCGAAATCCGTTAACACCAAGTCCTGGCTCTGGTTAACTTTACGCTAACCAAAGCCAGACGTTAATCAGCGCTGGGACTTTGTAATCCAGCGCTGATTTACACTTTGCGCTCCCCATGTTAAGTATAGGAAGCACAAAGTACAGTAACCTCACGCTGAGAAGCGCACACGTTTGAATTGTAATATGCGGTAAATACCGCGGCAAACGTTAATGCTCATGCAAGTGAGCGTTAACATTTGCGTGAAGAATGTAATTTAGCCCAAGATGTAGTGGCCATGTCTGGTTTGGTAATTACCAGTAAGAAAGTACACATCCCAATCAAAAATAATGATGGTGTGTTACCTCTATTCATTTTGAAAGCTGGAGAAACAATCAATTGTTCTTTAACCTCGTTGACCCTTCATTAGTGTTGGCTGGATGTAGGGTGCACTCAGCAGATCAGACAACTAGAATTGCCAGGTCTGAATCCATCTCCATCCTTGCAGCCTTCATCTTTTCCAAAGCTCCGGCAGCCGTTCGGAGGTAATAATATTCTTATTTATTCAACTATATTTTAACATTGCAATATCCCTTTCTTGTTATCTCTGCATCGTCACCTAATTTTGACCTTCCATATGTTCGGATTCCTATTTTCAGTCTGCAACGAATTAACAGCAATGATTTCTAACACATTATTCAGTCAAAAGAAACGACAGCCTTCCGGCAATAACAAAACTAGAACATTCTTAGACATCATCTGACCTTGTACTTTTTCACAATTTGAACTTTCTCTAATACAAACATGCATGACCCAGGGTATGCATCGCTGTTATGTCGAAGTACCTCAAGTTCTAAAAAAATGTATACTAATAAATCTAGTTTGAAGCAGGAACAACAGTATTGTACTCACTGAAATTTTCTGTCTTTAGTGAAAATTTTGGGGATTTGGTCCAGTATGTGGTATCTCAAAAACAAACAAATTGTATTATTGCACTCTCTCTTATATTTGGCTTCAGCGAGAGACTCAGTGGAGCACATCAGATATTCCGAAAATTCAAACTTAATACAGACAATACCAGTCGTAGCATAACCCTTTCCCACCGCTGGGTGTACTATGTCGTCCCTGCGACAGGTGGGCCATGAAGACGGGGGGCGGCATAGTCTACCCTGCTGACTTCAATGGGTGTCCTTCACCCTGCCTACCAGTCGGCACGTACCCGTGGGTGCTGTGGGAGAGCCTGAACTCAAAAACATTACATTAAGGGTTATACTTATATCCTGCTTGATACAATTAGAAATATGACGCTATCTGGGTCAAGAAGTAATTTTTCCCAGTATGTTGCATATTCAGCGAGAGCTTCAGATTGGGTTTTTTGCCTTCTTTTAGCGCAACAGCAGTAGGTGATCTGTGAAAGCCTGAACTCGATGGACGCACGTCTTTTTTCAGCCTGTGAAACTATGAAACCATATATAACTAATCTTGCATAAAAATACTATAGAGAAAACCTTTAGGCCCTATTACATTCCTCACACATTCGTTTTTGCGCGCAAAAATGCGCATTTGCGCGAGGGGCAAAACCCTTTGCGCTGAACGTCGTATTACAACGTTCACGCAAACGATACGCGTTATTGTTTAATGCAGATGGACCTGCGCGAGCGTGATGAACTGTGCGCGTCCTATACTTAACATTGTGAGCGCAAATTAGTTTGTGCGCTGGTACGCGGATGGTATTACAATCGATGCGCATCTTTTTACGAACGACGTTTGTGCGCATAATTTTAACGTCTTTGAAAAGCTGGTGGTAACGGCAAATCTGAACGTTCTGGTCGAAACGAAAAAACACCAGCACGAAAAAAAAATACAGCACAGTACAGTTACACATTCTACACATACCCAAACAATAAAATTGTGAATTTGTGCGTGTTTTTTTTTTATTGCTGCAGCATGTATACTCAGATTTACTTTGACAGGCGCAAAAACTTAAGTGAGTCAATTAAGGTAAATTGATGTCAATTAAGGTTCTTAATTCTGATTGGCTGAATCCCGTGAAAAAAACAGTCCGCACACTGATTTACGTGTGCTACGTTACTGCGCGCGTCTTACTCTTCGTTTTGCGTGTTGTTTTTACGAACATTATTTTCGGACGGATGAAAAAATGCGTTCAGATCGTAATACCACCATTAATTTTTCACGTGATAACGCTGGACGATGCGCGCAAAAAAATTTGCGCTGCGCGAACAAAATTGCGCGAAGAATGTAATAGGGGCCTTCGATGGGTTAGAGCATAGAACTCAAACAGGTTACACTGTATAACTAAAGATACAATACAGTTTATTCATTGTAGATGCAATTGGGCAGCACTATTGTTGCATATTGTAATGTATTTTTTATATAATGAAGGTATTCATGCACCAAACACCTTGAATTAAATAGCAGAAACTCACTGCATACAACTATGTTTACTATTGTAGTCAGTGTTATATTATGGGTCTCATTATTCCATATTCCCATGGTGTTAAGTCTCTTCTGGGGATTGCTTTGTAAGCCCCATTATGGCTTCCATTTACGAAAGCCTGTCACATACAAGAACAATATTGTTCATAATAAAGCAATTCCTGAAATACCACCATGTTTCCAGTTGACTAACAGGACAATGCATGTCTGTAATTAGCTTTTTCTCCAACACTCGGTAGCTCGTGCTGGGTTTGGTGGTGCTCCCAAATGTAATTACAATGATACATCACTGTCAGGCTGGTAAGGTGTTCATACTGTGCAAGCAGGATCTGTGTCTATCCATCATAAGACGCAATGCTCGCACTTAAAGACGACACAGACTAACAAAAAACAAATAAATAAACTAGCTTGACAGGGTCAACAGCAAAATATCTTATATTCATCTTGCAGCTTATTAGCATTTCCTCTGTGCATAAACAGAATGTTACTCAAATTAAGGAATGTTTCGTGTAAGATTCCGAGTGTAGAACCATTAAAGAACCAGTAAAGTACAAGATATATCTCTCTTTCACTTCCATTTGAACTTAATTCACATTTCTTTACATTTTCCGTGTAGGTGATCACTAACAATGTGTTACCGTGAGATTAAAGTGCTTTGCCTTGAACATAAAAGTTCAGTAGAAAACGTATTGTCAATGGAAAAACATCTGTCACAGATCATAACATAAGAACACGAGAAGCTTAGAAAAAGGAAAATATTTTTCAAGGATTTGTGACTTTTGTTAAAGAGAATCTGTCATGGGGACCATGCAACTATATCTTAGCTTTGGATTCAAGATGTTCCTTCTTAGGCTGCTGGCCAGGAGACAAAACATTACTCATTACCCTTGTCCCTACACCTTACACTGCACGGACGTAAACAAGGTCATACCAATCATTTTGGTCCCTCCAAATCTATCCCCTCAAATTGTTTTATCACCCCCCCTTCCACCAAACCTGTCCTACTACTCTACACTGTCATCTTGAACACATTATTGTGCTTTCCTCTGCTTCTATTCGATACCCTTAAAACTATCCCCAAACCTGTCCCTACATTACACCCCAAAATCTGTCCAAGTCAATTTTCTTGTCATTCTATTCCTACACACATAAACTTCTATTCCTGCACTCTTAAACTGTTCCCTTCAAAACAGTCAACATAAACTTTTTTCTTTGCCCAATACGGCTCATACATCCCTAAACCTTTCCCCTAAGCCAGGGGTGGGCACTTGCGGCCCTCCAGATGTTTTGAAACTACATTTCCCTTGAGGCTCTACAAACCTAATGAACAGCCGAGCATCACGGGAAATGTAGTTTTAAAGCATCTGGAGGGCCGCAAGTGCCTATCCCTGCCCTAAGCCCATTCCTGTCCAGACCCTATCTCTGCTTTGCACCCTTAAATCTGTACCCATAAAACCCAATCTTGTTCCTCTTTTTCCAGTTGCCCTGTTTTAACAACCCCATACCTATCCCTGTTCTTTTTTTATTGTACGTTTAGCACTACAAAGTCCCTATACATGTCTTTTCCTCTGTTTCCTAGACTATCTCTCCCCAAAGTGTCCCTGTTCCTATTCCTGTCTCTGCACTCATAAAGTTTTCCTTGATGGTACATCAGAGAAATCGATTCTGCTCAGTCCTGTCACCTGCAGTACATACTTTGTCCACTTGGAGTGCTGTTCTGCCCATGCCTCATAATGGTCAGGATATTGAGCAAAACTGGTTTATGTGTGATTAACATGTGGCTATCAAGTTAGCATTACCAATGTAAAGGGGCAAGTAAGGGCTTAAGCCCTGGCCTACCTCACAGGGCTTTATGTTCTATGTAAAACCTTAATAACTGAACTGTTCCCCATTAAGATCAACCAAGATCGTGGCCCAGCTCTTCACCTGTCATGTCAATCTAAGCTCTAAATAAGTGTGTATCTACAAAAGAGAAGAAGGTCCAGGCACTCCACGAAGGCTTCAGCAAAACTAGATTTTATAGGGAAGTTAGCAACGTTTCGGCCATTAGCTGGTCTTTCTCAAGCTCCTTGAGAAAGGCCAGCTGATGGTCGAAACATCTATGACTTCCCAATAAAATCTTACATTTCCTGAAACCTATGTTGAGTGCCTGGACCTTCTTCTCTTTTGCATGCACGTTGGGAGCCTGGACATGCTCTGGGTCTCATGGACACCCCCTGGAGGGGCTGTATTGCTTCTGTCTTATTAGGATTGCTTTCCTCCACTCTATTGCTAGTTTGTGTGTCAATGAGAAGGTGCACGCCGGTATAAGCTCCCAAACAGGGTCATTCTATAGGTATATTGATTAGTGTTTCTTGGGTGGTAAAAAATATATCATTATAAACAAAATTATATAAAAAATACATGTTTACAAAAAGAATTGTAAAGGCAGAGAGAAGTAAATGGTCACTTTTGTCCTGTGTACTGATATGCAAAATCAAACTTCTCGATATGGAAAGTAGTAGCTCGTAAAACAAGATAAAACACAATTCATGAAAATGTGGGTCATTTTAGGACACTCAAGTACATCGCTAATACAGCATTATAACCTGATTTCCATTAAGTTTGCATGACGGAACCTTCCTCAGAAGTAATAACTTTGAAGTGACAATACGGCAATATTCAATGTGATGGCGAGCTATATCAAGTTGATTTCAATTAGCTGTACGCTTCTGCAAAAGAGAGGTCTGACAATAAACCCTTTGATATGTCTGATTTCAAAGCAAAAATAGTCTAAAAGAATTTCAAAGAGGTCTAATAATCAGTGATTGGATTGTCACTAGGCATCAGTCGTAGAAGCTTGCAGAATGATGTTTAAATGTGTCAAGGGGATCAGTCTGCAAATAACGACAATCAAAGACAAATGTGAACAAGTTGCATTGGTGAAACGGGACAAAGGCATGAAGTCAGAATTGACTATAAGGAAGAAACTTAAATGTCACAGAGTAGTTATCAGCAGGGCAGCCATCAGGGGGTTACAGCCCATGACATTTTCAGAGGCACAGTTGATCCAGCAGGCCCTTGCCAAACCCTAAGTGTCAAATAGGTAAGGGCCCCTCCATGTCACCCAGGACTGGTCAACCAAGATACCAGCAATTTTCCCACTGGGCCGCAGCATCTAGGGGCCGGTCAGAGCCTCTGGCTCATAACAGAATGATCGTTTAGTATGATCTTCACCGGGAACACTTTTTATCCCCTGCTGGACCAAGAGGGATTTAGCCCATTCCCAGTAAAATAAGGTTTACAGAAAGAGGCAAAATATTATGGGCCCTATTACATTCTTCACGCATAAACACACGCGCAACGCGTGAATTTGTGCGCCCAGCGTTAAACGTTAACGCGCATAAATCAACACTGGAAATACAATCCTCGCGCATTTTTTCATCCGTCGACCAATAACATGCGTAAAACGGACGCGCGCAGCAACGTTGCGCACAGAAATCAGTGTGCGGACTGTTTTTTTCACGCGATTCAGCCAATCAGAATTAAGAACCAGAATTGTCTCACGTTAAGGTTTTGCGCCTGTCAAAGTCAATCTGCTCATATATGCTGCATCAATAAAAAATGCACACACAACTTCTCCATTTTATTGTTTGGGTATGTGTAAAATGTGTAACTATACTTTGCTGCGTATTTTTTTTTGGGCTGGTGTATTTGGTTTCAGCCGAGTTGATAGAATTTGCCATTAACACCAGCTTTTAGGAGTTGCTAAAATTAGACGCACAACGTCTATGCGTTCATTCCTGCACATAGATTGTAATACCATCTGCATACCAGCGCACAAAAGCATTTGCGCTCACAATGTTGAGTACAGGTCGCGCGCAGTACAGTACGCTCGCGCAGCGTTGGCGCAGGTTCACCCGCGGTAGACGTATACATGCGTTTGTTGCGCTGACATTGTAATACGACGTTCAGCGCAAAGGGTTTTGCCCCTCACGTTAATGCGTTTTTGCGCGGGCGCAAACGTATGCGCGAAGATTGCAATAGGGCTCTATATTTTTAATTAGCTTATTGAAATGGGCAGCTGACAGAAGGGGGCCCTGACCAGAGGTTTAGTAAGACGCCCCACAATTTCTGATGGCAGTCCTAGTCTAAAAACTTGAATCCACATGACTGTAAAAGAAGGCCCAAAATAATTGTTGTGCGGTTTAGTAAACTGTAATGTGAGTGCAGGCTGATATTTTGGTTGCCAATTGTATCCAAAGCAGAACCACACAATGCATATCAACTATTGCATGACATCCAAAGCCTGATCTCCCGAGTGATGAAGAACATTAACCTTTTGAATTATATTTACATATTCTGTGCCTCCTGCAGGGTTAAGACTTTTCCAGTGTCTTTTTCCAAGTGCTAAACATGGTAGGATACACATTATAATAAAAGCAGACATGTTATTGGTGACATTACATCTTATGGTTCACTGCAGCCATCATATTAATCCCTTCACTACCAAGTGGTTTCCCATAAAACCTGTGACAGGAGCCAGTGGTTTTATGGAAAAAACACGTCAAATGACTTCTTATCTTTCTAACCACCACACACACCTACACACTTACTCCCAGTCTACATTCAATCAAATGCACTGGAATTATTATTGTCATTAACATTATCATTACAGTGCATTTAGACTGTCAGGGTTATTCAAAGAGAGCCGATCTGGCCCCGAAATGTAACCGGACACTGCAATTCAGTGTACGGTGCCATTTTGGGGCCATTTGACTATTCAGAGAGCAGGCAATTCGCCAAATACTGGCGAATTGCCTGCACATATGGTGCCTGTTCGAGGGCAGTGAAATCCCCCATAGAGAAGCAATGCTTGGTCTATTCAGAGAACACAAAACAGCAGTGAAAAGTTGCCGAAATGCCCTGCTGTTCGGTGGTTTCATTCGACAGGTTTATTCAGGAGAATCTGCAAAGAAGGATAGGGTACAGCGCATTGAAAATTTGTGATGAATAACACATACACTTTTGTGTCCTTATTCTTATGGTTTCTTCATCTCCATATACCGTGTATAAAAACAGAAAATAGTCATTGTACAGTCTGCTTTTCACATAAATTATTTCTTATCAGATGATATACACTCACATTTGGTGAGCCTTAGCCAGGCTTAGCTTTATTAGGCCTTTTTGGTATTTCCTTCTATATTCAAAGGGACCCAATCTTCTGGCTGCTTATCTTCTCCCAATCTCTTGCATATAGAAGATAATATATATATTGGGAGAAGATAAGCAGCCAGGTGATTGGATCCCTGTGAATAGCCAGTCGTCAGGGGGAGATCCCAGAAGCTGGGCCGACATCTGAGATGTCGGCCAGTTCCAGGAGAGGATCGCAATCCGGCGCTTTCTGGTGCCGAATTGCGATCCAGCCCCCAAGGGGTTAAAGCCAGGCACTGTTTGGAAGGGCAGGCTGTGCCCTTTCAAACGATGCCTGCCTTTAATTGCTGGCCCCAGGCGATCGGGAGGGAGAGAGGTCCGAAGGACCTCCCCCCTCCCTTTCAGGCACCTCCTCCGCACTCGTGGGGGGGGCGCCTGAAATAAATGTCATCGCACCACCGCAATGACATCTATTGTCCCCGCCGGGGTCCCGGAGTGCCGGGCTGACATCCAAGATGTCAGCCCGCTCCAGGAGGATACAGCAATCGGCCGGAATCCCGGCCGATTTCTGTCTCCTGGCCTAGGACGTGCTCAGTGCGTCCATCATACAGTAGAAGCACTTGGCAGGAGGCGATGAGCGCGTCTTCCGCAGCCAAGTGGTTAAACCATTTTTATCTTTTTTCTGTAACATACCTTTTTATTATCATTCATTGGATCTTATGTGTAAATTCCACATATTTTCGTTCAGTAGTTTCTTTGCAAACAGCGTTTCAATTTTCAAACTTTCAAGCGTACTATTTTTTTTTTCTTTTCACCTCGTTCGTCTGTGTGTCGGCTTTTTCCGGCTGCTGCTCTGCGCTGTGATCGGCAGGTAGTAGGGTTTCTCCGGCGTGTTCGGCGTTGTTAATCCAGCGGTTTTCTGCAGGTTTCGGTGAGTGTTTGGCAGGTTTCCGGTGGGTTTTCCCTGCGCTACGGGGGCCATACAGTGCTTGCTGAATACACCGCAGGGTCAGCGAAATAGGATCGCCGAATCGCCCCGAAGTACAGGAAACGAAAAGTCACCGAATGTACGGAGACTTTTTGATTCACTTTGAATAACCCTGTGTATGCACTATTTGAGTGGCAGAGGTCAATCCCAGTACTGCCGCTCCAAGAGATTTGCAGAGACCACAGTGACTGTTCAGCAAGCTACAGCACTTTGGCCTCTGTATTGACTCGTGGTGCCTTCCCTTTCTCCTCACGGGTCATGGAGGAGGAAAGGAAAATGCTTTGCATCAATGTAGAGGCTCTAGAATTCCCATTTGCTACTGTGCCTTGGAGCCAGCCGGGGGCATACAGAATCAGATTGGTATTGACCAATCTCAAACACAGCATGACCTGGATTCTATCAGGGCTGGAAAACCTTACTCCAGATACCCCTAATTAATAGTGACCAAAAGTACGTGAAGGCCACGAGAATGGCTAGTGTCGCAAGGTTTGTGAGGGTCACAGCTCTAGTGGCCTACAGTGGGTCCACGTTTAGGTCTCACAAGGTTTTAGCTCAGTGGTGATATTAAGGAGGAGGCTGATCCTTATGAAAAACAGTCTGTTATCACCCAGAAAAGGCGGCCAGAACTGAAAGGCCAAGGCAGCCCCGACTATCATTTGGACGTCTTCAGGAGGGCATAGCAGGTACCTTTCTAGGCACCTTGAGCAAGGGATCCATGTCTGGATTACTTTGTAAGCTAATACAGGGTAGTCTTGATTGAGTTAACTTGATCCCCTTTATCATTATTATTTTTTAACAATACAATATTATTTGGGCCCTATTACATTCTTCGCGCAAGTGGTTTTGCGTGCGCAAATGCACATTTACATGTGGGGAAAAACCATTTGCGCACAATGTCGTATTCCTATCTATACGGAACGAACGCACGTTAACGTCTACTGCGGGTGAACCTGCGCGAACGAAAATCGTGTGCGCATCCTATACTTAACATTGTCAGCGCAAATGCGTTCGTGCGCTTGTACGCGGTATTACAATCTGCGCGCAACGAAGGTTTGCGCGAATTTTCGTAACGTCTTTGAAAAGCAGGTGGTAACTGTAAGTTTGATCGTCCTGGCCGAAACGAAATACACCAGCACAAAATAAAAAATACAGCACAGTACAGTTACACATTCTACACATACCTAAACAATAAAATTAATAAATTGCTTTATTTTTTTTTTCCTGCAGCATATATACTCAGATTGACTTTGACGGGTGCAACAACCTAACGTTAGAAAATGGTGGTTCTTAATTCTGATTGGCTGAATCCCGTGAAAAAAACAGTCCGAACACAGATTTCTGCGTGCATCGTACTTTGCGCACAGTTTTGCGCGTCGTTTTTACGCACGACAATTTTTGACGGACGAAAAAAATGCGCTCGGATCGAAATACCACGTAAATTTTCGCGCAATCACGGTTTTTTCGTGCGCAAAAAAAATTGCACGAGCGCAATTGCGCAGAGATTGTAATATAGCGCCGTAGTATATTATTAATAATATGAGTGACATTGCATCATTTAAGATGCGTGAAATATTGCTTTTGTTAGCTTCAGGGAGCATGCTTCATGGCGTAAACTTTATAATATCTAAAGTCAACATAATAACTCTATTCAGCGGTTACATTTCCCATACTGTTAACACTGAATGCTATCAATCATCACATAGTTTGCATGAAAAACCAATTAAGCAAAACATAAAACAGCTGCTTCAAATTTATCCTGTATAGATATTAATCTCCTTCACTCTCTCTTAAATTCAGTCAGCAGGGTGGATTATTTGAGATCCAAAAAACGAATACATATTTACATGTGTTTCCTTCCTGGGATGCTCTGCTGTTCAGATAATGACATTTAACAATTTTTATTTTACTATGTTGCAGAAACAAACATCTGCATCTTCTGAAAATACTGGAAATATAACCATTCATTATCTTACATTTCCTTACTTGAAATTCCTCTCTACCGTATAAAGGTATGTACATAAATAAAATTAGAATACAGCTAAAATAATTAAAATCTATACATGATAACAATTTATACGGGAAAATTGTGTTGCGCCTGAGCCCTAACGGGGCGGCTGGAACAACTAGACATATCCAGCCCAGTAACATGTATAAAACATAACAAGAAAAAAAAAAAGATGTCTTCTGCACTTTTCCCTATAACACCATGGGAAACACAATTAGAGGTTTTTGATTACTTGAATAGTCAAACTAAAACCTCTAATCGTGTTTTGCTTCCCATGGTGCTATAGGGGTAAGCACTTGTAGCGCTCACTCCCGGAGGAGCCGCTGAATTTAACCTCGGGTCAGTCTCCCCCCACTAGGGAATAAATATGCACCAGCACTGTTGTGGATTTTATAAGTTATATAGTTTACTGGTCTCAAATAAACTGGCATATATAAAGCAGCACGGTATATATATATATTTACAGGAATTCGTAATGCGAGAAACGTGCAGCGGAAAAGAAAAATTAATTTTAACCCCTTCGTTGCTGGAGTGTGAGTCCCGTACAGGTTATGTCCCAAGAAGGTGTGCGTGTATGCGTGTGTTGGTACCCGGGTACTAGATTCAACTGGCCAGTGAATGATTTCAATGTGTCTTCGACTAGTCACGTTGGGGCCCTGTAGATTTAGACAAACTGTAGCGTGCTTTATTATTGTACTGTGGCCTGGAAGGCCTCTCACCCATCCGCCAGATACTCTGCACTCTGCTCGACCCAGGACGTCTCTCTGCTCGACTTGGCTGGGACTCTGTGCCACCGGATCTGCTTGTCTGTCTCTGCCACAAGATGCTCAGTTCACTGCCTGCACTCCCATTAGATCATCGCGGACTCCTAACTCGGGGTTCATCTGCAGCTCTGTATCTGTGTAAAACTTCTCAGCGGTGGATTACTAGGTCTTTGGCAAGTAACTAAAACCAATCTCCAGCGTCCGCAAGGCAGCACCTGCGCTCTGGCCTGGTCACAATCGCTTCTTGTCTCACGTGCGTCTTGCTCTGTTCACCCCTTGGCGCGCACTGGCTCTCCTCCGCACGAGGTTGCGGATGTGTCTCAGTTCTCCCCACCTACTTCCTGTCCCTGCCCCAAAGCATGCTGGAAAACGTAGTCCAAAAGTGGCCAGTATTGGTTTACATTGCGCTCGTCTCCCCCTGGTGGCCAGAAACGAGTAATTGCAGCAGCAGAATTAAACCAGCGCTACACACTGATGAGACCTTTTTTTTTCATTTTATGTTTTATACATGTTACTGGGCTGGATTCATCTGGTTGTTGCAGCTGCCCCGGTAGGGCTCAGACGCAACACCATATTCCTGTATCTGTGTATATTTTGCCGTGTTTTCAGCCAGGTCATCTTTGCGGCTGTCCCATACCGTGGTTTTGTTTTCAATCCCAAAGTGGAATTTTTCTGGGGAGGGTATAAAGGAAAACCCACCAGTGTGTCGCATGAGTGAGAAACAGCATGAGCATATGTGTTTGCTCAGGGAGCAGCTTTTTGGCCTCATTAGATAGGACCTGCCTTGCCAGAGGTGCCATGATGTGGCAGGTGGGCTTAAAACTTCAATGGCCATTCAAGCAAACTAAAATCTCTAATTGTGTTTTGTTTCCCATGGTGTTATAGGGGTAAGCACAGATGATATTGTTTTTTCTTGTTAAGATAACAATTTATGTCTAATTAAGAAAAATACATATACTATGTGTGAGTTTTATTTTTATGTACTGTTTCGGCCTGATACATTTTAGTGGTTGAGTTAAACTTAATAAACTCAATCAATGGGGCTGAAAATTCGGTTTTTTGGAGTGCCCTCCAAGAGGGCATATATGCTACATATTTGCCATAAAAGGTGTATGGGGGTCCGGGTAGTGCCCTGGGGGACAGGAAACAAGGACAAAAAGTTTTAAAAATAATGTTTTTAAAGGGACAGTGAGTTTTCCATGAAATAAAGGGTTAAAAATAAAAACGAAAAATTCCTTCAAATATCATGCCTAGGAGGTCCCCATAACCTGCCCGTGAAGTGGCGGATTTCTAGGATGTATAGAAATATGTAAAAACCAAAAAATGACATTTCAAATGACGGTAAATGCTTTTCCTTTAATCTATCCATAAACAACTGCTTAGGGCGGCAGTCTGTATGAAAAGAGGAGACATTTTCGGACACGCAGAAAACGTTTACTGATTTTTTGGCGGTGAAGAGCAGGAGAATGGAAACTTCTAGACCAAATAGCCGATTTGGAAAGTGAGATAAATGGGAGAATTTTTCTGGTTTGGCTATTTTGACCTATAATTTTCCATTCTCCAGTCATTCTCCTGAGTTTCATCTTTCTCTGAATAACCCTGACAGGGTTATTCAGAGAGCGGTGAGGAGCAGAAGAATGACTGGAGAATGGAAAATTCTAGGTCAAAATAGCCAAACCAAAAAAATTCTCCCATTTAGGCTAGGGTCAGACTAGCAAATTTTTAACGTGCATTTAGGCGCACTTAATCACGGCCACACTAGCAGCAAATGACAGGCAATGACGGCCAATATACGAAGTTCGGTCACACGAAAGTCCGGCTGCGCAACGCAAGTGGAAAATTAACGCATTTTTTCGAGAACACAGAACCACTAGTACGGACGTACAGAGTGCGCTGCGTCCACTAGCGGCGTGTGTGCATGATTTGGAGACGTCAGACCCTGCTCATGTCTGGCCAACATAACGTCCAGACACCCAAAGTTTCCTGTTTTGGATCGTAAAAAATCACGCACAAAAATGCGCATCGTATGACCGTTTTCGCGCAATCCGTGAAAAAATACGGCAATGCGTTCGGACGCACTTTTTGACGGTCGCTGCAAAAAATGCATTAGTTTGACCATAGCCTTATCTTACTTTCCAAATCGGCTATTTGGTCCAGATTGTTCTCTTTCCTGCCACTCTCCTGGTTTTCACCTTTCTCTGAACAACCCTGAGAGAGAGGTGAAAGCCAGGAGAACTGGCAAGAGAAGAGAACAATCTAGACCAAATAGCCAATTTGGAAAGTGAGATAAATGGGAGAATTTTTTTGGTTTGGCTATTTTGACCTAGAATTTTCACTTCTCCAGTTATTCTCCTGCTTGTCACCGCTCTCTGAATAACCCTGTGAATGTTTAATCCCGAGGTGAAAAATAACATTGCTTTAGATTTTTTTCAAACACCAGTTAAATGCAGCATATTAGGATGTTTTAGGGAAATTAATTCTCAAATCTCAATCAGAAGCAGACACCACCCCACCCTCAGTATATTGTACAATGTATCAAATTGATTACTAGACTAAAAACCCCTGGTGTTATGCCCATTTGTGAACAGAGGTAATTTAGAGTTGATAATCTTTCCACGTACACATTAGTTTTTAATTCAATATCAAATAAACCATTGCTTATAATATTCTGCAGTAAAGAGTCTCTTTATTTCTAGATTTTTTAGTATTTTTTTAAGCATTTTCTATACTTTTTTCGAAATTTCTTTTTTTTTTTCGAACCCGAACCGAACACGTCCAAAAAGTTCGAAATTCGCGAACTTTCGAACTGCCAAAGTTCGGGTCGAACTCCGAACCGTCCGAACCCGAACAGCTCATCCCTACCTACAAGGAGTTAATCCTATTTTTTTCAGAGTCGCATAGACCTGATCTCTGATCTGCATGTGCCTTCCCAAGAATAAAACCATTTGGGGATTTGTATATATAATGTCTTCCCAGTGGATCCTGCATGGAGACCAGAACTGCAGCAATTTGCTTTAGCCAGCAGATGGCAACATCTGCCTGCCAAATAGGTTATTACAGTAAGGACTACATTGCGAATATTCCCAAATATTTCTTACTGTATAGTTAATTTTGGAAAATCTTTTGGTAGTGAAGGGGTTAAGATCTGATCAATCATTCTGTTGACCAAATAATATAGAAGAGGTGTTACTCAAAGATGACCCCTTCCCTACCAAGATTGTCTATACGCGATCTGCAAGGCTCCTCTTGGTTCCCCGATATCAACAATAGTTAGTATAGTGTTCCACCAGAACAATGTATAGGAATTTCATTATTTGCAAAATACATTTGTTTGCATTTGGGCTCCAGAACATTTCTCTGAGGTTTTAGCACTGTAAGCATTATGCTTGAGGTACAAACACTTTTTAAAACCATCAGGGAATCAGCTTGAATGACATCTCCCCAGCAGGCTCTGCATGTGGATCAGAACTGCAGTAACTCCTTTTGGCCAGCAGATGGCGACGTCTGCCTGGCAAATAGGTTATTACTGGAAGGATTCCATTTCAAATACTGCCAAATATTTCTTACTGTGTAATTAATTAAAAATGATTTTCCATAAAACCACTGGTTCCTGAGATTGGTTTTCTGGAGAATCCTTTTTATAGTAAAGTGGTTAAAAAATAAGGTTATAAATGTCATTATTTAGAAAGCTTTTTCAAATATTTTAAGAGAATCATGATGCTGTTGGTAGCAGATAAACAAGGTTATTCAAAGAGAATCGAAAAGCCACCGCACGTTCGGTGACTTTTCGTTCTCTTCAATTCGGTGCAATTTGGCGATACGATTTCGGCGCCCCTGCGGTGTATTCAGCAAGCACCACCGGGCCGCCGAAATGCAGGGAAGAGTCGCCGCAAACCCGTCGAAAACTCACCGCAAAACGAGGGCGAATGCACACCGAAACCCGCAAAAACATCTGGATTAACCCGCCGAAAATGCCGGAAAAACCCGAGCAGGAGCCAATCACACGCAGCGCAGCCGCCGGAAAAAGCCGACACCTCAGACGAATGCAGTGAATAAATTAGAAAAGCAGTTTGCTTGAATGTTTGAAAAGTGAAACGCTGTTTGCAAAGAAACTACTGAGCGAAAATGTCTGAAATTTACATATGAGGTCCAGGGAATTCTAATAAAAAGAGCTGTTACAGAAAAAAATAAGTAAACTTAAAAAAAAAATCTGATTTTTTTAAAAAAAAGAATCCCGAAAAATGCTTAAAATATCCTAAAAAATCGATAAATAAAGAGACTCTTTACTGCAGAATATTATAATGAATGGTTTATTAGATATTGAATTAAAACGGGAATATTTTTAACATTGAAGCCTATGGGATTCGCCTGAATAAATCTGCCGCATAAAGCCACCGAATGGCAGGGCAATTCGGCAACTTTTCAATGCTGGTTTGTGTTCTCTGAATAGCCGAAGCATTGCTTCTCTTATGGGGATTCACTGCCCTCGAACAGGCACCGAACAGGTACCGTATGTTCAGTCAATTCGCCAGGATTTGGCGAATTGCCTGCTCTCTGGATAGCCGAACGGCCAAGAAAGGTAACCGAATGCTGATTTTCAGCATTCGGTTTCCTTTCGGCAGCCATTCGGATCTCTTTGAATAACCCTGAAAGATTTAGTAGAGTAGAATTGAGCACGTCAAAAATATCCCTTTACGATTGTCAGTTTTTGTTTGTTTTTCTCATTTTTTAAGAACAAATTAGTATTGACTACTGCTACTACAAAACAATGTTACTCAGCCTGCAAACTTTTGAACTGCTGAAGATCTGAGTTTATCAAACAAGAGCTAAGCTTTTATCTCTGAGTTTTCAATAGGTTCCACAGTTGGAGCAATGTGCAGCTGAGCTAAAGTATCTCATTATCGAGTTTTGCTTATGGAGCAGTTTGGAGAGCATGCTGAGCAGGTCGACTTGCAAGCTACTCCCATGTGTCGCAAAATCCAGTATGGCAGAAAAAAGTAAGAATACTTTTCGAAATTAGCTTTTTTTTTAGCACGCTCAGTGGATTTCTGAAGTTACAAAGACATTTCAAAGAAATATTGTCATTTCAAAATATATATAGTATCTCGCAAGTTGTCACTAAGTTTAACCAAAAAATGGATTTCGTAGCAAAGCTTTTAAAAAAACGAAATATGTTCTATTTAAAACTCAGTAAATACTGATATAGCCAGGCGGGTTGTACAAGATTCATTTACCTTGAAAGACATTAAAGGGACAGTCTAGGCTACGGCTGTCAAATTTTAGCCTCACAGATCATTCTGAACTGCAACTCCCATGATTCCCTGGCCATCTGTTGCATTGCAGGAATTCTGGGAATTGTAGGCATCAATAGGGCATGGGGGGGCATGTGTTTAACAGCCCTGCTCTAGGCACTGTACCCATGCAATGCAATTTGAGTAGTTACCTTACCCTTCTCCTTCCTCCAGGGAGGATCTTGGAGGGCTAATTCAGTCTCTGAAGCAAGGATTAGTCCCAATAAAAACCTCAGATCAGCGAGTGCTGATCTCAGGTTCCTGGAAAACGGGACCTTCGGGACTCAGGTCCCACCATTGACTCAATCTATTTGGCTTTGAGACCCATTGGATCACCTGGATGGTGATGAGCATCGAGCCTTTCTGCAGTCACGTGACTGCTGCAACTTTTGGGAATACTGTAGCATACCAAGTCTGGATGAGAACATTGGGAGCCTTGTGCTGGATTTAAGGTAAATTTAAAAAATCCAAAAACCTAAAGGGTTAAAATATGTGTTAGGTATAAGGGGTATAAGGGGGAATAAGTGGTTAATGTTTAAACTCTCTTTCCATTCCCTCCTGTTATAAACGCATACAGGTTTATTCAAAGAAAGGTGAAACTCAGGAGAATGACTGGAGAAGTGAAAATTCTAGTTCAAAATAGCCAAACCAGAAAAGTTCTCCCATTTATCTCACTTTCCAAATCGGCTATTTGGTCTAGACTGTTCTCTTCTCCTGCCAATTCTCCTGGTTGTTCACCTTTCTCTGAATAACCCTGATAGTGTCTTTTAGGCTAGGGTCAAACGAACGCATTTTTCGCGTCATCCGTGAAAAAGTGCGTTCGAACGAATGGACGTATTTTTTCACGGAATACGTGATAGCGGTCATACGATGCGCATTTTCGGCCGTGATTTTGTACGGATCATCAATAAAACCCTTTTTGCGTCTGGACGTTATGTTGGCCGGACATTAGCAGCGTCTGACGTCTCCTAATTACACACACACGCCGCTAGCGGATGAGAGCGCACTCTGTACAACAGTAGTAGCGGTATCACATTCTAGAAAAAAAATGCGTTTGTTTGCCTCTTTCGTGCGGCCGTACTTCGTACATTACCCGTCATTGGCTGTCATTTGCTGCTACTACGGCCGTGATAAAGTGCGGCTGCACGCGCGTTCGCACTGCGTTCGTCTGACCCTAGCCTTAGCCGCTAGATTGCGTTAACTCGATCTTCAAAAGCACTTGCAGGGGCTCGACTCAATCTGGTCATATTCACTAGCAATGCAAAGAAATTTCGTTTGCAAAAAGGATTCAGAATGTGCTCCTAAAGTTTAAACAACTCAGACATACTTCCGCACAGATTGCACAGCTTGGAGGATTGCCATCACAGTAACGACATGCTGGCTTCATTGCCTGCACATTGACCCACACTGCGTGACTGACTGAGAGCAAGAGAAGAGCATTTTGGATGGTATTATTGCTCTCCTGCATCGATCCCTTCTGTCAATCAATTCCCAACCAAAAGGCTCATCCGTTGACGTAAACGAATGACAAGTTAAAATCTATTTTTGTGTTAAATTCTTGTCATTTCCCAGCATTTCTTCTCGCACAATACATAGATGAAAATTACAGCTTTTTCATGAAAAAAAAAAGCAAAACTGGTCATGGCAAGTTCACTTTTATTATCCTTTCCCCTTCACAGTACAAGGAGTGAATTCAACCTTCAATCAGAAAGTGTGAATGAGCTCAACGTCTCGCTGAAATAATAAAGCTAGTACAATGTTACTGATAACTCAAAGGATTAGGGTCAAATACATAAAAAAACCCGAAGTATTCTGTAACTGAATGAAAAATAATGCAACTAATTTATGATACACATTCAGAGATTATTACTATGTAGAACAGCAGAACAGCATCACCTTCCTTGGACTAATGATGGTAGACCCCATCAATTCAACACCAAGCTGCTTTTTAATTTTTTTCTAATCCTTTAACCCCTATTAACTACCAAAGGATTTTCCAAAAAAACACTGTCAGGAACCAGCGTTCGTTATAAAAATCATTTATAATTACATTAAGAAATATTTGGGAATATTCCCAATGTATTTCTTTCTTTAATAACCTATTGGCAGGGAGATGTCGCCATCTAATGGCCAAAAGGAGTTACCGCAGTTCTGAGCTATGGGCAGGATCAGCTGGGGATATGCCAGACAAATTACACAGCTGATTTTAAAAAGTCTTAACACCTATGGCATCAGGCACCGGTGGAAAAACTTTGCCACCGAATTGCGCCGAACTATGAATTTCACTGCACGGTGCAATTTTGTGGCAGTTTGTCTATTCAGAGAGCTGGAAATTGGCAAAATATTGGTCAATTGCCAGTGAAATATGGTGCAGTTTGTCGCAGATCGATGTCCCATTGAGACATAATTGTTAATCTATTCACAGAACGTCGAACTGCACCAAATTTGGTGTCAGTGAAATGCCCTGATTTTCGGTGATTCAATTAGACAGGTTTAAGGCTAGGGTCAGACGAAAGCAGTTTTAACGTGCGTTTAGACACACAAAATCACGACCGTGCTAGCAGCAAATGACGTCCAATGCCGGGGAACACACGAAGTACGGCCGCACGAACGTTCGTCCGCGCAACGCAAGTGGCAAACGAACGCATTTTTTCTAGAACGTCAAACCGCTAGTACTGACGTACAGAGTGCGCTGCGTCCGCTAGAGGCGTGTGTGCGTGATTGGGACACGTCAGACGCTGCTAATGTCCGGCCAACATAACGTCCAGACACAAAAAGTGTTTTATTGATGATCCGTACAAAATCACGGACGAAACGGCGCATCGTATGACCGCTATCGCGTATTCCGTGAAAAATGCGTCCATTCGTTCGAATGCACTTTTTCACAGACAACGCGAAAAATGCGTTAGGATTTAATGTAAAAAAATATTATTGTTCAAATTTTTATTCAACCGTTTATTCTTTTCATTTTCAGCAAAAAGCCTTTTTATTTATTTATTTATGTTTTTTTAAACTTTTTTTGTATTTTTTTTAGACAACATTTTTGATTCCCAAATTTTTATAGGCAATTTTTTTTATTCTCTAACAGACCTGTTTATTATTTCCTATAGGACTCTTTTTGTTATTTTCATACATTTTGATGCATTTTTATTGGTTTAAACACCTTTTAGAAGAATGGCAGAGTTATTTTTCAGTTCGGCGGCGTTCGGTAGCCTTAGTTGGTTTTCGGCAGTCTGTTTGGCGGTCTTCGGTGGTGTCTGGCTCCGTATTAGGGTATTCAGGGCACTTCAGGGACCCTACAGTGAATACCGAATTCACTGCAGGGTTAGCAAAATGCTGAAGGCGCTGAAGTGCGCCAGAAGAGAAATCACCGAAATTTCATTGCTTTTTGAATAATCCCTTAAATGTATGAATGAAAGAGTAAAATATATACTGCACTGCATTACGTTACATAACAACATCATTTTGTATAATTTCATTTTTGTGTTGAGCCCAAAAAGCAACCTATATATAAATTGAGGTTTTATTCTACGCGTATGTATTAGCTGAGCACGTGAAGTTTCATAATTTCCAATTGAGACAGAGCTGGTTTTTAAAACGTTAACTCAATGTCAAAAATATATTGCCGCATACTTGTCAGATATTTTGGCAGCCGAAGAGTTAACTGCTACAAAAGGAAAATCCTCACACTCTAGCACTGATTGTAAACGAGCACAGGAAGTCCCTTCATGGCCCTTAATATCTTTTCCTATTCCTAAAGAGCCGTTTAAATCAATGAAGGTATAAAAATCATCATTGGCCCATAATGTCGATGTTTTTTTTCTCCTCTAATGCCAAGCTGATGACTATGCTGCCAGCTAGGTTGTAAGTGCCCTACTTTCTCAGAACTGGATACTCTCCAAATAACAGTTTTTTTTATTCTTTCAAAACACAGAATATCAAGCCTATGCCTCTGTCCCTCTGCGCTTCTAAACATCCTTACTGCCTTCAAGGCAGGTTTCTGCTACTCTATGTCCCTATGTCAAATTTATTATTATTTTTCCCTGCTGGAAAACATACTTTTCTTATTTTTGTCAGTTTTATGTTATATTTTAATTTTTCTTCTTATCTAATGACATATTCCATTCTAAAACATATCTTGTAAACACACTGCCTGTCCAAAAAAGTCACACACTGTAATATTTTTCATTGGGCTGCCTTTTGCTGTGATTACGGAATGCATTCGCCATGGCGTCGTTTCGATAAACTCCTGCAATGTCACAGCATTTATTTACGTCCAGAGTGGAATTTGTGGCCAAGATCTTGTACTTATGATGGGAGAGTCGTAGCGCTGCGTAAAGTCTTTTCCAGCACATTATCCTGCAATTCTCCAGAATAGGTCCAGATCGTGTTAACTCAATCTCGAGCGCCTGGTGATCATGGTAATGAAGGTGCTAAAACCAACAGATAAAATAATCCCAAAATCCCCTATGTGTCACGCTCGCACCAGGCTTGTGCCAAGGTGAGGCCCTGGTTCATGTGAAAAGCCCCTATATGCAGAGATACACTGTAGGCAGTAGTATAGGTGACAACACAGGATTAACCAGAGACTTCTGCACGGCAATACAACAGAAGCCCTGATCTGATAGCCGGATCTAATCTAGAGGAAAAAGTTACCTTGAAGGCGTGCAGAGTCTTATGACAAATACAGATGACAGGGATCAATGTAAACGGTACAGACAAGGATCATGCATTAGCATAGTCACGAGAAAAGCCAGAAGTCAGAACCAGAGCGAGAAAGTCCTACAGATGCTGGGGAACAGAACCAGGAAGGAAGTCAGCCAACCCAAATATCGGTAACCGGATAATCAGAATAACACAAACAGAAAACCAAAACACAAGGGAACTACTATGAACTGTAAAAACACAGGAGAAACAGAGATAAACCAAGAACACTGTAACAGAGGTTACAACAAGACCAAAGTATTATCAACAGAATATACAAACAGGGACTGGAACAAATTAGCAGGCAGCTCTCAGATTACAGCAAACACTAGAAACCAGGAAATTAAATGATGGAGCAATGCACTATGGGCGCATTGCTCTCTTATGGGGAGTGAGTCAGGACAAGGGCAAACACCTGAGCGGGGAGAACAGAAACCATATTAACCCCTGATCTGCAACCCAGGACTGGCAGCCAAGAATCAAGGCCTGCGTATACATATACAGTGGACAGGGGGACAGGGCTGGAAATGCAAAACATGACACTATGCCCTTGAGCCTCCACCTTTGTCACTGTTCATGTTTTTTCTTTGTTTTAAACTGTAAAGCATAGAGTTATTAGAGAAAGGTGAAACTCTAGAGAACTGTCAGGAGAAGTGAAAATTCTAGGTCGAAATAGCCAAACCAGAACAATTCTCCCATTTATCTCACTTTCCAAATTGACTATTTGGTCTAGATTGTTCTCTTCTCCTGCTTGGCTCTTGTGACCTCCCCAAGTGGCATCCTAAGTGGACGTTCAGAGTTGATTCCTGGAGTTTTATCCAAGATCCCCTATGCTATCCACCATCACGATCCCTAATTCCTGTGTCTCCTCTCTCCACAGGTAGGACATTATCACCCATTATCCACAGACACCCACATCTCAACTGATCCCCTGCATACTTTTGCTGGTAGGACATTATCACCCATTATCCACAGACACCCATATCTCAACTGATCACCTGCATACTTTTGCTGGTAGGACATTATCACCCATTATCCACAGACACCCACATCTCAACTGATCCCCTGCATACTTTTGCTGGTAGGACATTATCACCCATTATCCACAGACACCCACATCTCAACTGATCCCCTGCATACTTTTGCTGGTAGGACATTATCACCCATTATCCACAGACACCCACATCTCAACCGATCCCCTGCATACTTTTGCTGGTAGGACCCCCATCACCCAGTATTCGCAGGCACCCACATTGTAACGTTACCTTGGTCTTTTTCTGTTTTTTTATTTTTTGTTTTTCTCCACCATTTGCTTTGCTAATTAGCATGTGAATCTCCTGCCCTATTGACACAGCCCATCCAGCTTCAGGTGTTTACATTTTAACTGCCTAAATGCAATCAGTCCGCCCTATATAACCACTAACACTGGCTCCATTTGCCCTTGTCTTGAGTTTCCCCTTTCTTTGAATATACCCTGATATACAATATTTCCAATAATTCACTGGTGAACAGATGCCGGAATCCATTTCTCTGTAAGTAGATGAAAAGGCGTACGAAAGACATACATTTCATATACGATTCAATATGAAAATAGCAGATGACAAGCATCCCACGCGGTCCCAGAGGATGGTGCACCTTGGTGGTTAAACACACTTCAGATGGTTTCCTTTGATGGGATAAACATATAGCTATGTAAGAAGTGAGTGGGAGAACAATCACACTTTATAATATAGGATTCATTACCTGTTTATCTGGCTTTATCACTCAAATAGCTCTTTGCTATTTTCCTATTTTCTCTCCATCCAAACCGTTCTTCGTGGAATTGATTTCTGCTGCACATGCACACTACGCAGCGCTTCAGCCGTCTATTTATCAAATACCTAATGAAGCAATTCTTGCTATCTTTGTGCCTGATCACTGTAGGGTTGCATCTGTACAGAGGCTTATATGACCCTCATCACAGCGTGCACACCTTCTATCTTATTAGCTGCAGGCTAGAGATGCTCAGACCATGTACATTGTGTGAATAGATTATGCTGTCAGTATTTTTCCATGTGTTTTACAATACATTGCCCATGTTTATTTTGTGTAATAAATGAGCATTTACAAATGAGTGAGGTGATGTGGAGCTGAGGTCTTTGACACACCATAGGGGTTATTCAGAGAGAGCTGATCTGGCCCCGAAATGTCATCGAACGGTGAAATTCAGCATACAGTGACATTTTGGGGCCATTCGGCTATTCAGTGAGCAGGCAGCTCGCCAAATTTTGGCGAACTGCCAGTTCGAAGGCAGTGAAATCCCCCATAGAGAAGCAATGGTTAATCTATTCAGAGACACCGAACAGCAGTGAAAAGTAGTACAGGTAGTACACAATAGTACGGGTAGTACAGACAACACAATAGATCCCCTGCAACCTTGTCGATACAATCCTTCCTCCACCCCATTGCTTCTTCACCACTAATCAAATACCACAGCTGTAAAGCGAAAATTATGTTAAGATTTTGGTAAATGTTGCATTGTGGGAAAAAAATCTGCAAAATGGAAAAAAAGAGATAAAAACCCTAACTTTATTTTTCCTTTTGACATGCAATTACTTTAAAGAAAGAAAAAAAAAACCAGTAGCATGTGTTTTATAATTGTTTTTTTTTATAACGCACAAGTAATCTAGTTACAGCTTCTGCAAGTGGCAGTGTCATGCCTTAGATATGATAAGTAATTAACCCTTTCACCAATGCTGTTTGCTTTTTATATATAATACTTTTATTGAATAAAATATTATGTTGAAGCTAATTTGAAACATTACTGAGATTGTTATTTTCGGATGGTTAAAGATTGTAATAATGTAAATATAACCATTTTTAATTCTTCATGTATTTGCTCATACTTTGCAGAAATATTGCTGGGATAAATGGTTCTAAACTCTAGAAGGCGGCCCTCATCTTGCACTGTTTCAAATGAAGTCTACAATATTAGCATACAGACAGGATATTTCTATTTCTCAAATATATGGAAAGCCTTGCAGGCCTAAAAGCAATATCTTGATACATACGCACGTTTACTGTATACAATGTTTAAATACTGTGATTATACAATAGTCAAACGATAAACACAACGCACAACTGGAACATGTATTGATTAAAACATTATTGAGGTCAAATTTGCACTGGGAGGATATGTCTTCATGCTAAATGCCCAGTGACCTGAACATTGAACTTCAACAAATTTTATTTGCTGAGAGCTGGAGTTGGTTCTATTTTTGCCAGGCTACTCATTCACCAGATAAATGATGTGTCACAATCCATACCTGGGACCATTTAGAATGAAGCGCTTTTCGATGCTTTTCGATTTCACCTTGCTTGGGTGTCCTGCCTTACAATCTGAATTGCTGATATGCATTCACCTCCTGGGTTATGTCAGAGCTCAGCTATTACTTTTCAAGCTTATTAATTTCCATTTACATATGTGCTTCATTACCATTAGGGATGTGCGTTTCGGGTTTCGGAATTTCGGAATTTTCACGAAATTTCCCGATTCGTATTTTCGGATGCGGCCGAATTTCCGAAAATTTTTAGATCCGAAAATGGCAGATCCGAAAAGTTTTCCAAGCCGAAACGAAATATTTTTGGAGTTTTCGAATGGACTTGAAATGTGTCAAATCGAAATTTATTGCTTTGAAACGAGGAGAACAGACGTTGCGAAAAAACGAAAATTTCCGAAATTATGAAAAGTCGATACAAAAAACGAGCAAAGTGACACGAAAATACGAAAAACGGTCGATATTCCGAAAACATGTACAATTCCGAAAAACGAAAATTTCTGAAATTACGAAAAGTCGATGCAAAGTGACACGAAAATACGAAAAATGGTCGATATTCCGAAAAAAAAATGGACACAAAAAACGAGTCGAGCCGAACCGAATCAAAACAGAAATCGGTTGAAACGAGCCGAATCGAAAAGTTTAAAAATCCGAAAAATCTAACCGAAAAAAAAAATCGGTGCACAAGCCTAATTACCATTGAGATTACCTGCTTGGAATATATAAACAATGTCCCTAAACTGCCCTAACCAACGAGCTCATAGCAAACAGGGTCTTGTTTTCACTCAATACATCTTCTACAGCAGGATTCAGCAACCTTGGAACTTCAAAAGGTTTGGAACTGCTTGCCCCATGATGCACAGCCTTGCATTCAATTGGCTTAGACATGTGGGAAATGTAGTGTCAAACTAACTGGAGGTCCAAGGTTGAATTATGGCTCATGCTCTACATCAGTGGTCCCCAACCCTGGTCCTCAGGTACCTGAACAGGCAGAGGCAGATCTAGACTTTGTGAGGACTTAGGCGAAGCTCATACACGAGGCGTCTACTACTAGGGAACACCCCCGAGTTCGGTTCGCATTCGAACTCGAACTTTCCAAATGTTCAAACGCGAACTCGAACTCAATACAAGTCAATGGGGCTGAAAATTAGATTTTTAGAGTGCCCTCCAAGAGGGCATATATGCTAGATATTTGCCATATATGGTGTATGGGGGTCAGGGTAGTGCCCTGGGGGACAGGAAACAAGGACAAAAAGTTAAAAAAAAAAAACATTTTTAAAGGGTCAGTGAGTTTTCCATGAAATAAGGGTTAAAAATAAAAACGAAAAATTCCTTCAAATATCGTGCCTAGGAGGTCCCCATTAGGGATGAGCTGTTCGGGTTCGGACGGCTCTGAGTTCGGCCCGAACTTTGGCAGTTCGAAAGTTCACGAACTTTAATAATAGTTGCAGATTACATTTACACATCCCAGCAATTCGGAGAACTGCTTACAGAGCTCATGTGCTACATTTTTTCTTTTATGGGTGGTAGTAGATAGGGATGAGCTGTTCGGTTCGATCAGTTCGGAGTTCGATACAAACTTTGGCCGTTCGCAAGTTCGCGAACTTCGAACTTTTTGTGTGTGTTCGGTTCGAGTTCGAAAAAAAAAAAAAAAATTTTGAAAAAAGTATATAAAATGCATAAAAAAATACTAAAAAATCTAGAAATAAATAGACTCTTTACTGCAGAATATTATAAGCAACGGTTTATTAGATATTGAATTAAAAACTAATGTGTACGTGGAAAGATTATCAACTCTAAATGACCTCTGTTCACAAACGGGCATAACACCAGGTGTTTTTAGTCTGGTAATCAATTTGATACATTGTACACTATACTGAAGGGGTGGGGTGGTGTCTGCTTCTGATTGAGATTTGAGAATTAATTTCCCTCCTAAAACATCCTAATATGCTGCATTTAACTGGTGTTTGAAAAAAATTCAAAATAACATCTAAAGCAATGTTATTTTTCACCTCGGGATTAAACATTCACAGGGTTATTCAGAGAGTGGTAAAAAGCAGGAGAATAACTGGAGAAGTGAAAATTCTAGGTCAAAATAGCCAAACCAGAAAAATTCGCCCATTTATCTCACTTTCCAAATCGGCTATTTGGTCTAGATTGTTCTCTTCTCTTGCCAGTTCTCCTGGCTTTCACCTCTCTCTCAGGGTTGTTCAGATAAAGGTGAAAAACAGGAGAATGGCAGGAAAAGAGAACAATCTGGACCAAATAGCTGATTTGGAAAGTGAGATAAGGCTATGGTCAGACTAACGCATTTTTCGCAGCGACCGTCAAAAAGTGCGTCCGAACACATTGCTGTATTTTTTCACAGAATGCGCGAAAACGGTCATACGATGCACATTTTTGTGCGTGATTTTTTACGGATCCAAACCAGGAAACTTTGGGTGTCTGGACATTATGTTGGCCGGACATGAGCAGGGTCTGACGTCTCCAAATCACACACACACGCCGCTAGTGGACGCAGCGCACTCTGTACGTCCGTACTAGCAGTTCTGCATTCTCGAAAAAATGCGTTCATTTTCCACTTGCGTTGCGCAGCCGGACTTTCGTGCGACCGTACTTCGTATATTGCCCGTCATTGCCCGTCATTTGCTGCTAGTGCGGCCGTGATTAAGTGCGCCTAAACGCACGTTAAAAATTCGCTAGTCTGACCCTAGCCTAAATGGGAGAATTTTTCTGGTTTGGCTATTTTGACCTAGAATTTTCCATTCTCCAGTCATTCTCCTGCTTTTCACCGCCAAAAAATCAGTAAATTTTTTCTGAGTGTCCGAAAATGTCTCCTCTTTTCATACAGGCTGCCGCCCCAAGCAGTTGTTTATGGATAGATTAAAGGAAAAGCATTTACCGTCATTTGAAATGTCATTTTTTGGTTTTTACATATTTCTATACATCCTAGAAATCCGCCACTTCACGGGCAGGTTATGGGGACCTCCTAGGCACGATATTTGAAGGAATTTTTTGTTTTTATATTTAACCCTTATTTCATGGAAAACTCACTGTTCCTTCAAAAACGTTTTTTTTTTACTTTGTGTCCTTGTTTCCTGTCCCCCAGGGCACTACCCGGACCCCCATACACCTTTTATGGCAAATATCTAGCATATATGCCCTCTTGGAGGGCACTCTAAAAACCGAATTTTCAGCCCCATTGACTTGTATTGAGTTCGGGTTCGGATCCGAACATTTGGAAAGTTCGGGTTCGGCTCCGAACCGAACTCGGGGAGTGTTTGGCTCATCCCTAGTCCCCATAACCTGCCTGTGAAGTGGCGGATTTCTAGGATGTATAGAAACATTTAAAAACAAAAAAATGACATTTCAAATGACGGTAAATGCTTTTCCTTTAATCTATCCATAAACAACTGCTTGGGGCGGCAGTCTGTATGAAAAGAGGAGACATTTTCGGACACGCAGAAAAAGTTTAGTGATTTTTTTTGGCTAAATTATTGTGAAACTTATGCAGGCTTTGGATGAAAGTAGCAGTAGGTGCTTTAAAATTGGGCCTTTAGTGTCGGCAACAGTGCCATCACACAGTAACCCCTCTGAGGATATGAATCTGATACAGGCGTCAGTGGCAGTGCACCCAAATATTGTGCCTTTGGTGCCAGGCCAGCAAGTGCCATCATACAGTAACCCCTCTGTGGTATTGTGGAAGAGTGCAGGGGTGGACCATGCAGTCAGGGCCGGTGCTAGACTATTTTGCGCCCTAGGCAAGACCAACTACTTGCACCCCCCCAAAAAAAACCAAAAAACATGAAACTGCTAAATTTCTTTTTATTTAAGAATAAAGTTTGAAAAGCACCAATAGTAAAGGTAAAATAAATATAAATAAACTGTATTAAACCATTTTAAATTATCTCTATTAAACAAATTAAAATTAACTGTATTGAACAAATATAAATTAACGAAAAAAAAAATAAGAGTTGTCACGTAAGTTTCAATTTCAGACACATCGAAATTTTACTTTGCGTGCCTTATCCTTTGCAAATTTTCATCATGCGTATATATATACAGTTGTGTTCAAAATTATTCAACCCCCAATGCTGTGTTGGGTTTTAGGGAATTTAGTGTACATTTGTAATTGTATTCAGAATGAAATCCTACAAGGACTTTTTAAAGAACCATATGCAACTAAAATGACATCAATTGGTTTTGTAATACAGTAATAAATGTTTCTTTTGTGAATTCTTCATTGACACAATTATTCAACCCCTTAAAGACTACCACTCTGAAGAACAGAGGTTCATTCAAGTGTTTTCAATCAGGTATTGAAAACACCTGTGGATGTCACGGAGCAGCAATAAAGCATAATAAGCACCAAATAGGCAGCTTTAAAATGACTGTAATACTCAGCTGCTTCTAGACATTTACTGGTGTGGTTACAAACATGGTGAAGTCAAGAGAATGGTCCAGGAAGACAAGAGAAGAGGTGATTACTCTTCACAGGAAGGGCAATGGCTATAAGAAGATTGCAAAGATGTTAAACATACCAAGAGAGACCATAGGAAGCATCATTCGCAAATTCAAGGCAAAGGGCACTGTTGAAATGCTACCTGGTCGTGGCAGAAAGAAGATGCTGACTTCGACTGCTGTGCTCTACCTGAAGTGTAGAGTGGAGAAAAGTCCCCGTGTGACTGCTGAGGAACTGAGAAAAGATTTGTCAGATGTGGGTACTGAAGTTTCAGCTCAGACAATACGGCGCACACTGCGTAATGAAGGCCTCCATGCCAGAACTCCCAGGCGCACCCCTTGCTGTCTCCAAAGAATAAGAAGAGTCGACTGCAGTATGCCAAAAGTCATGTGGATAAACCACAGAAGTTTTGGGATAGTGTTCTGTGGACTGATGAAACAAAATTAGAACTGTTTGGACCCATGGATCAACGGTATGTTTGGAGGAGGAAGAACAAGGCCTATGAAGAAAAGAACACCTTGCCTACTGTGAAGCATGGCGGGAGGTCAATCATGGTTTGGGGCTGTTTTGCTTCTGCAGGTACAGGGAAGCTTCAGCGTGTGCAATCTACCATGAACTCTCTTCAGTACCAGGAGATATTGGATGACAATGTGATGCAGTCCGTCACAAACCTGAGGCTTGGGAGACGTTGGACCTTTCAACAGGACAATGATCCAAAGCATACCTCCAAGTCCACTAGAGCATGGTTGCAGATTAAAGGCTGGAACATTTTGGAGTGGCCATCGCAGTCACCTGACTTAAATCCGATTGAGAACCTCTGGTGGGACTTAAAGAAAGCAGTTGCAGTGCGCAAGCCTAAGAATGTGACTGAACTGGAGGCTTTTGCCCATGACGAATGGGCGAAGATACCCGTAGATCGCTGCAAGACACTTGTGTCAAGCTATGCTTCACGTTTAAAAGCTGTTATAGCTGTAAAAGGATGTTGTACTAAGTACTAAGATTGAATGTCACTTGGGGTTGAATAAAACTGATAATGATGTGAGCACAGAAAAGACATTTGTGGTTATTTCATTATAAATGTTATGTTATATTTGTCTGACCTACACGTGCCTCTTTGATTTAATTGTAAGCAAGATGACTGAATGATCAAAATCAATGTCAAACTGGCCAAAACACTCAATTTCAGTGGGGGTTGAATAATTTTGAACACAACTGTATATATTGCCCAGGCCAGCTCACATCATGCGTATATATATTGCCCAGGCCAACTCACATTATGCGTATATATATTGCCCAGGCCAGCTCACATCATGCGTATATATATTGCCCAGGCCCAGGCCAGCTCACATCATCCGTATATATATATTGCCCAGTCCAGCTCACAGACAGTCACAGATGCGCCATCATGCGCATATATATTTCCCAAGCCAGCTCACATCATAGAATAAAAAGAAAAACAAAAAAAGAGAGAGATGAGGCCAATACTCATAAAGGACTAAACCTTATAACAAGTATACACTGAGATAAACTGAACCCCTGGTCCAGAAAAGGGAATACCAACAATATACCGTATGAGCCTCATACGGTATATTGTTGGTACTCCCTTTTTTGGACCAGGGGTTCAGTTTTTCTCAGCTGACATCATGCTCACAGACAGTCACAGATGCACCATCATGCGTATATATATTGCCCAGGCCAGCTCACATCATGCATATATATATTGCCCAGGCCAATCCCCTGGTGGAGATAGGGAGTTCATTTGAACCCCGATATCTCCAGGCATCTAGTGGGTCATAGAGGGTGTCAATGGAAAGGCCTGAGCATGGCCTTTCGAATGATACCCAACATGACCAGATATAAAGTAAAAAAAAATAAAAACCTGTATTTTGTTTTGTGTGTTATTTTTATTAATGCAGCAATATTGTTCACATTTCAATTATAATGTGAATGATGATGCACTAATGATTTTTTCTATGGGGTGCATTTGCTATAAATCACGTAATTCCCCCCACAAAATGTAACAAGTCTCCATTTCTAATTTTTGTACAAGCGCACCCCATAGAAAACATAATCGCAGACACTCATTTGCTAAAATGTGAAAAAACAAACACTTTACAAACTGCAGATGATTAAAAAATCTATTTTTATTGCATTTTTTTCATAATATACAGCCAGGACAGGACGTATACATACAAAAAATGATATATTATGAATCTGCGGAGTCCGCCGGAAAGAACGATATCTAACATGTCAGTCATTTAATAAGATGTGGCTACAAAATCAGGTTTAAACATGATGAGCGAAAGCGGTAGAAATGAGCTGAGCATGAGCACACAGCGGTGACTTCTCACTTAGAAGCAGACACCGCCCCACCCCCTCAGTATAGTCTACATACATACATACATTACAATGTATCAAATTCATTACACCAGACTAAAACCACCTGTTGTTATGCCGTTTGAAATTCACAGGTCATTTAGAGGTGAGAATCTTTGCACATACACATTAGTTTTTAATTCAATATCTAATAAACCGTTGCTTATAATATTCTGCAGTAAAGAGTCTCTTTATTTCTAGATTTTTTAGTATTTTTTTAAGCATTTTTTATACTTTTTTCAAAATTTCTTTTTTTTTGCGAACTCGAACCGAACACACCCAAAAAGTTCGAAGTTCGCGAACTTGCGAACGGCCAAAGTTCGAATCGAACTCCGAACTGATCGAACCGAACAGCTCATCCCTATCTACTACCACCCATAAAAGAAAAAATGTAGCACATGAGCTCTGTAAGCAGTTCTCCAAATTGCTGGGATGTGTAAATGTAATCTGCAGCTATAAACGTTATTATTTACAGTATGGAGGCTTTTAAAAATGCTTCTTTGCCCTCCACCACCTCCACCACCAACACAATTGAAATGCGGACTCATATGCTGCATTAATTTTACTGCAGAGAGGCCCTTCCCAGCAGTGTGCGTATTCATATGCTGCATTAATTATACCGCAGAGAGGCACTTCCCAGCAGTGTGCGTATTCATATGCTGCATTAATTATACCACAGAGAGGCCCTTCCCAGCATTGTGTGGTTTCATATGCTGCATTAATTATACCGCAGAGAGGCGCTTCCCTGCAGTGTGTGGATTCATATGCTGCATTAATTATACCGCAGAGAAGCGCTGCCCAGCAGTGTGTGGATTCATATGCTGCATTAATTATACCGCAGAGAGGCGCTTCCCAGCAGTGTGTGGATTCATATGTGTGGATGCTGCATTAATTATACTGCAGGGAGGTGCCTCCCAGCCGTGTGTGGATTCATATGCTGCATTGAAACCTATGGGATAAAAAGCCTTGTTTCTTTAAAAAAAAGTTAGAAAACCTAAAATTTCACCCAAAAAATGTCTAAAGTCCTAAAAAAATACATAAGTAAAGAAACTTTCATTCTATTGGTAGTAAATAAGCAATAAAAAATGAAATAACTCCTAAAAAAATGAAAAACAAACTGATCTGAATCGATCAGAATCGGCGAAGCTATCTGAATCTCCGAATTGATACGAATCACCGAACCGAATCGCGCCGGAATTTCGGATCGATCTGAAATTTTCAGATGCTGATATTTAATTTCAGAAATGCAAAAATGGTGATTTTCATCTGAGTTTGAATGCAGAACGAAACAATTTGCACAACTCTAGTCTTTTCAGCATGTTCATTGGTGTGCTCTTTTCCAGCTTGTTTTGTTTTATATATATATATATATTTATAACAAACCACAGGGGGGGTTGCACTCAACCTAAACTTGCAACACAAGCGGGTGCATCTCAAACTTTAAATACAAAACACCAAAAAAGAGCACTCCATATCAATGACCACCTTCATCCATCATTTTGAAAAACCAAAAAAACACACATTTCAAAAAATTCAAAACCCTGAGGTAAAATGATGGTAAAAATTAAATTTTTTGAAATGTGTGTTTTGTTTGTTTTTCAAAACGGGGGATGAAGGTTTTTTGGTGATATATATATATATATATAACAAAATAGAATAGTGTAGAAGCATTCCAGGACTAGAAAAAATGTCAACCTCTACTTCTCTAATCTTCCAGATTGGAGCTGAAACGTTGACCCTTGGTGGAGAAGTGAAGGTTGATATTTTTTTTAGTACTGGAGTGCCACTACGCTATTTTGTTTATCTACATACTACGGAGCCAAGTTACAGGAACCATTCATTTGATTGACTACATGTCAAGAGTGCATGACACACACAGACAATATGTATATGTATAAAATATATACAGTCATGGCCGAAATTGTTGGCACCCCAGACATTTTTCCAGAAAATCAAGTATTTCTCACAGAAAAGTAATGCAGTAACACATGTTTTGCTATACACATGTTTATTCCCTTTGTGTGTCTTGGAACAAAACAAAAAAGGGAGGAAAAAAAGCAAATTGGACATAATGTCACACAAAACTCCAAAAATGGTCTGGACAAAATTATTGACACCTTTTCAAAATTGTGGATAAATAAGATTGTTTCAAGCATGTGATGCTCCTGTAAACTCACCTGGGGCAAGTAACAGGTGTGGGCAATATAAAAATCACACCTGAAAGCAGATAAAAAGGAGAGAAGTTCACTTAGTCTTTGCATTGTGTGTCTGTGTGTGCCACACTAAGCATGGACAACAGAAAGAGGTGAAGAGAACTGTCTGAGGACTTGAGAACCAAAACTGTGGGAAAATATCAACAATCTCAAGGTTACAAGTCCATCTCCAGAGATCTAGATTTTCCTTTGTCCACAGTGCGCAACATTATCAAGAAGTTTGCAACCCATGGCACTGTAGCTAATCTCTCTGTGGGTGGACGGAAGAGAAAAATTGATGAAAGGTTGCAACGCAGGATAGTCCGGATGGTGGATAAGCACCCCCAAACAAGTTCCAAAGAAATTCAAGCTGTCCTGCAGGCTCAGGGAGCATCAGTGTCAGCGCGAACTATCCGTCGACATTTAAATTAAATGAAATGCTATGGCAGGAGACCCAGGAGGACCCCACTGCTGACACAGAGACCTAAAAAAGCAAGACTACAGTTTGCCAAAATGTACTTGAGTAAGCCAAAATCCTTCTGGGAAAACGTCTTGTGGACAGATAAGACAGAGATAGAGCTTTTTGGCAAAGCACATCATTCTACTGTTTACCGAAAATGGAATGAGGCCTACAAAGAAAAGAACACAGTACCTACAGTGAAATATGGTGGAGGTTCAATTATGTTATGGGGTTGTTTTGCTGCCTCTGACACTGGGTGCCTTTGAATGTGTGCAAGGCATCATGAAATCTGAGGATTACCAAAGGATTTTGGGTCGCACTGTAGAGCCCAGTGTCAGAAAGCTGGGTTTGCATCCGAGATCTTGGGTCTTCCAGCAGGACAATGACCACAAACATACATCAAAAAGCACCCAGAAATGGATGACAACAAAGCGCTGGAGAGTTCTGAAGTTGCCAGCAATGAGTCTAGATCTAAATCCCATTGAACACCTGTGGAGAGATCTTAAAATTGCTGTTGGAAAAGGCGCCCCTCCAATAAGAGAGACCTGGAGCAGTTTGCAAAGGAAGAGTGGTCCAAAATTCCAGGGGAGAGGTGTAAGAAGCTTATTGATGGTTATAGGAAGCGACTGATTTCAGTTTTTTTTCCCAAAGGGTGTGCAACCAAATATTAAGTTAAGGGTGCCAATAATTTTGTCCAGCCCATTTTTGGAGATTTGTGTGACATTATGTCCAATTTGCTTTTTTTCCTCCCTTTTTTTGTTTTGTTTTAATACACACAAAGGGAATAAACACGTGTATAGCAAAACATGTGTTACTGCAATACTTTTCTGTGAGAAATACTTGATTTTCTGGAAAAATGTCTGGGGTGCCAACAATTTTGGCCATGACTGTAGATAAATATACAGGGTTATTCAGAGAGCGTGAAAAGCAGGAGAATGATTGGAGAATGACTGGAGAATGAAAAATTCTAGGTCAAAATAGCTAAACCAGAAAAATTCGCCCTTTCATCTCACTTTCCAAATCGGCTATTTTGACCTAGACTTTTTCATTCTCCAGCCATTCTCCAGTCATTCTCCTGCTTTTCACACTCTCTGAATAACCCTGATAGTATATACTAATATATAATATTAGTAATTATCTATCATTGGCATTATTTTAATGACACACTAACACACAAGGTTAGTAATAGAGTTCTTCTGGCCTGTTTATAACAATATTATCTAATTGATGTCACCGGCTGTTCTTCTACAACAATGTATCGGCAAGAGAAAGTAACTTTACTAAATTATTTACTAGTCATTAATTGCTTTGTGACACCTATTACAATTGATAAAAAGAAGTATCACATTTTCCATAAAATGTCTTGAACATGCATTACATATTCAAATAATCCAACCGGAATAATTTATAATAATTCCTACCAAGTTACATCACCTTAAAAAAAACAGAATTATTCTCTAGGAAGGCTGACATATAATTGGCTTAACAACCCTGGATGGATATCATTTTAAATTGGCCTTGTGATGTGATAGGTCTAGATCATTAGGTTTTAAGCTGTTTGATGTATCTTCAATAGTTTTTTTGTATATAATATATATATATATATATGCATTATACATGCATTTAAGAGTCTTACCTAAACTTCCAGAATCCTGACTTCACTATACATTCAATAAAAAACATACTTTCTTCCTCAGTTGCTAATTAGTAACAGAGGAGCAGAGAGATAACGGGTCTTACCATGGCCATAAACTATCTGTTAAGCCAGACCTTCTGATCTATACACTGAGATTTTAATAAATGAGCAATGTCTGCTTATTCTTTCAGGTTCTGTGAATTAGATGTCAGTTTTAATGTTGTTTTTTTTTTTAAAAAAAGGCATATGTATCAGTGTGAATTTAAAGTTTTATAACCAGCTCTTCCCTGATACATGTGTTATGCAACATCACATAAGATATAAATTAATATGGTAATATAGTTTAAGTCTTCGTAATTTGTATTAATGATATAGATATATATATATATATATATATATATACAGGGTGTCCATAAAGTCTCTTTACAATTTCAAAAATTGGCAAATGAAAAGACAGATAAGTGAAAATTATTACAAAATGAGACGTAGATAAAGTTTCTTTTTGCCTCATTTAATACACCTCTATATGGGCGCCATTAGTTGCACGAAGCACATCAAGACGGTACTGGATTTCTTGACATGTTGGCTGTAGCATCCCCTCATCAATGGTGGCAATGGCATCAGTGATCCTCTGCTTTAGATTAGTGATGTCCCTTTGTACCTTTGTTCCATACACCATGGGCCCTATTACAATCTTCGCGCAAACGTTTGCGCGGTGCAAAAATGCATTAACGCGAGGGGTAAAACCCTTTGCGCTGAACATCGTATTGCAATGTCAGCGCAACAAACGCTTGTTTACTTCTACCGCAGTTGAACCTGCGCAAACCCTGCGCGAGCGTACTTTACTGCGCGCGTCCTATACTTAACATTGTGAGCGCAAATGCATTTGTGTGCTGGTATGCAGATGGTATTACAATCTATGCGCAGGAATTAACGCATAGACGTTGCGCGCATAATTTTAGCAACTCCTAAAAGCTGGTGTTAATGGCAAATCTGAACGTTCTGGCCGAACCCAAATACACCAGCCCAAAAAAAAAATGCAGCAAAGTATAGTTACACATTCTACTCATACCAAACCAATAAAATGGAGAAATTGTGTGTGCATTTATTATTGCTGCAGCATATACACGCAGATTGACTTTGACAGGCGAAAAAGCTTAACGTGAAATAATTGTGGTTCTTAATTCTGATTGGCTGAAATGCATAAAAAAACAGTCCGCTCACTGGTTTCTGCGCGCAACATTACTGTGCGTGCATTTGTGCGCATCCGTTTAACACGCGTTATTGCTCGACGGATGAAAAAATGCACGAGGATTGTAATTCCAGGGTTGATTTACGCACGTTAATGTTTAACGCTTGGCGCACAAATTCACGCGTTGCGCGAGCATTTTAAGGCGAAGATTGTAACAGGGCCCCATATCTTCAACATAACTCCATAGAAAGAAGTTTTTTTTCTTCAGCGAGATGTCAATTACTGCAAATGTTTACCTGTCCTTGACTGAATACGCGGTATCACAACTACATGACCTTCAGCCAACCATCATTTTCCAGCAAGATGCTGCACCGCCACATTGGGGACTGCATGTTCATGGGTTCCTAAATTAAACTTTTCCAGAGCGGTGGATTGGACGGGGTGACCCAATTCCCTGGCCACCTCGTTCACCAGATATCACTCCCCTCGACATCTTTCTATGCGGTTATGTTAAAGATATCGGGTGGAGCATGTGGAGAGTAGGGTGGGCCAGTGCTCCACACCGTACTTTACATGCTGCCCAGCAGGGGAGAGATAGTTAATATCGATTCAAATTTCGGATCACTAAATAAAACCCCAATTAATCAAATTTTTCTTTTATTATGAAACAGTATAACGAATTAAATTCGTTATATACCGTTTCATTTTGTTTCATTTCGAATTCGGATCAAATCGATTTTATTATTACAGAAGTACTTCCGAAAAACGAAGTAACGAAATTCGTTACGAATTAAAATTCATTACGAAACGAATGCACACCTCTAATTTTCTCAATGTATGTATTATAAGCTGGAGATGCAGCATCCTGTACGTACTCCATGTAATGTACATAAAAATATAATTAAGCTTTATCTCCCTCTTCAAACTATCTTATTAAAACAGATTTCCTCTTCATATCTGAGCCAAGCAATTGTTTTTAATTAAATGGATTAAGTGCAGCTTCCAGCAGACTCCACTCCACATATCTACTTCATTTCTGCTTAATGCCAGTTAGCCTCTGCAGCATCGGGTTCTATGACACTAGAAGTTACCTTTATGTCAGACAGTTAAGACAGAAATAATGGAAGAATAGAGAATTTATGATCATTTAAATCTTTAAATCCTCTACATTTTACAGTATCGTCACTATAAGCTTATATTTGTTCAACAAAACTCGTGGGTTTAATCTAGTGACTTTCTTGGTTTGAGTGATCTACTTGTACAACACACAGAACATTACTGGGATTCTAGAATACTATTTAATATGTATTGTTTATACGTCCATCCACGCTATGCATTTCTGTCCATTGACTTTATCGTTGGGTAAATCTATCTTGCTAGCCTAACCCATCAAGGGTTAAGTCCTAAAAATTTAAATGGGGAACTCGCCAAGATTTCTGTCCATTTCTTTATTAAATTCTACCAGGTCTATTCAAAGAACGGTGCAACTCCGGAGAATGACTGGAGAAGTTAAAATTCTAGGTCAAAATAGCCAAACCAGAAAAATTCTCCCATTTATCTCACTTTCCAAATCGGCTATTTGGTCTAGATTGTTCTCTTCTCCTGCCAGTTCTGGTTTTCCCCTTTCTCTGAATAAATCTGTATCATAATAGAAATGTATTTGAGCTTTACATTACGCCAGCCAAATGAGAACTAGGTTTCCCCTGCTAAAATAGTGGAGAAGAACTGCATTCCCAAGCATTCCTGGGGATGCCTATGTCCGCATCCTCCCCCCACTAATTCAATCTCAAACTCTACACCGCAGTAAGCATATAAGTATACTATAGTGTACAGACAATTGGAGTGTGACAGCAGGCAATATAAACGAAAAATACAACCTCTAGATATCCCAGACGTCTCTCCCTTAGGCGTCTTGACAGTATGAAAAGGATAAATATGGAAAAACGGGAATCTGTAGAGGTAAAAAACAGCGACTCATAGCGCATACAGGTATATACAAAGAGTATTGCAAGAGGTGCCCCTGCCAGGATAGCACTCACAAGATATCTAATCTTTAAAACTTATCGTCTCATAGGAGATTTCACACCGCATCTGTCGCTCATAGAATGTTCAGCCTGGAAATCCTTGCCGCCGCAGGAACCACCAATCACCATCCAGAGTCAAGACAGAAAAATTTAATGGGGTGTACAAAATAAAATATTACAAGGATCCAACGCGTTTCGTGCGATAAACGCACTTCTAAAGGGATAAAACATTAAAAAACAACAATATATTACAAATTTTCGAAAGTCTCCTTTTAAACTCTTTCCTCAGGGCGCCGATTGAAAGACTTCTGGTCCCTCCCTTTGGCGTGCGCTCCACCTTTGGATCGCACCGGAAGTGACATGACGCCTCTTTTCCGGAAGTGATGGATCGCCGCTCCTTATTCCTTCGATGCGACTCGGAAACGATTCAAAAACGATTCGAAAACGATTCGAAAACGACTCAAACGAAAATATCCCCTCTCAGTGGTTCCGATCTAATGTCCACGAGTTCCGGCGGTCCTTGATATAATTCGAATAGTTCATAGGGGTACGTTCCAGGTCACATCCGAAGAATTTAGGCGATAATATTTATGGAAAAAAGAGAATAAATAAATAAAGTAAAATAAAACAGAACAAAACAATACGATCAAATATTGTGATAGAGCAATACCAGATTAAAGCAATCCTGAATAGCTTAAATAGAGCCTATATAATTCATAAAGGTATATTCACATCGCATCTAATGGATTAGAGAAGATCATTTTGATAGAACATTATATTTTAAAAAACATATTTCGAATTGATTTTAAAGACAGTTCTTAATATCCAGGTCCACGTTTAGACCACCCCGTCTCCACATGCCTAAATTGTATATCCACTCCATTTCTTTTCTCGCTAGAAATCTGGAGTGGTCACCACCTCTCTGATCGTTCTTAATTAAATCAATACCCAACCATTTAAGTTTATCTACTATGAATTTCGGGCAATTATTACAGTGTACTGGCACGCTATGGTTCAAAACCTTTCTTCTAATATTGCCTAGATGTTCCAATATTCTTACCTTAATTTCTCTTTTGGTTTTACCCACATATTGTGCCCCACATGGACATTCCAATAGATAAACCACTCCTGTGCTATTACAGTTGATAAAAGATTTAACAGAGAATTCTTTTTGTAATAAATTACTCCTAAAATTAATTGTTTTTTTATCTTGATACTGGCATGCTCTACACCTACCACATTTATGAAAACCTATCGGTTTATCCATTTGAAGAAATCCCTTATTAATCTCCTTTTTAGGAAGGAAACTTGGGGCTAAATGGCTCTTTAAATTATGTGCTTTTCTAAAAATGACCATAGGTGACCTTGGAATATCCTGAGCCAGAATAGGATCTGCTTTCAGAATATGCCAATGTCTATTCAGAATTTGTTTAATCTTATTAGCATAGGGGTTATATTGGATAGTAAACGCATATTTAAACCTTGCTTTTTCTCTAAATCCAACCTCTTTATGTTTTAATTTATTCTATGTTAACCAACTTCTTCTATCTCATTCTAATTTCTTTTTTTCATATCCTTTCTGATGATATTGTTCAAGAACCTTATTACTTTGTTTGTGAAAAACTTCTTGTTCGGAACAATTTCTTCTAAGTCTAATCAGCTGACTCTTTGGTACGTTTTCTAACCACTTAGCTGCATGCAAGCTATCTCTACTTATTACTGTATTAGTATCTGTCTTTTTAAAAAAGGTTTTTGTCTCTATTTTTTCATCTTTAACCCTTTCGCTGCTGAGGCGTATCACGCCTCTGTGCTGAGGTCATTTTTACCGGTTTTGCTCATCATGTTTAAACGTGTTTTGAAGGCTTATTTTAGTATATGACCCAGACATATTATATATCGTTCTTTCCGTCAGACTCGGCAAATTAATAATATGTCATTATTATATGTATACGTCATGTCCTGTCTGTATATTATAACAAAAAATGCAATAAAATAGGAATTTTCAATAATTTACAACGTGTATTTTTTTCACATTTTAACATGCGAGCAATTGCGGTTATATTTTGTATGGGGTGCGCTTGTTAAAAAAATTAGAGATGGGGTCTCGTTACATTTTTTTTTGGGGGAAATTACGCGATTTTTAACAAACGCACCGCATACAAAAATCGTTAGTGCAGCATCATTGTTCACATTATAATTAAAATGGGAACAATATTGCTGCATTAACAAACCAAAAAAAAAAAAAAACTTGTTTATTTTTTTTTTTTTTATAATTTTAGTTTTTAAATATTTTTTTATTTTTATTTTTAATTTTTATTTTTTTTAAAAAACTTTTTTACAGTCGTGTTTGATATTGTTGAAACGGCCATGCTCTGGCCGATCCAACAGTACCAAACTTTAACCCCTAGCTGCCACGGATCGGGAGATAGGGGGTTCCAATGAACCCCCTATCTCCACCGTTGGTGGCAGCTAGGGTTAACTCCAGGACTGGCGTCATCGTGCTATGCACGATGACGCCAGTCCTCAGGGGGAGTTCCCAGAGGCTTGGCCGACATCCAAGATGTCAGCCAGCTCCGGGAAAGGATCACGAAGAAAGGATCACCGTTTCGAAGGGCAGGCTGTGCCCTTCCAAGCAGTGCCTGTCTTAACCCCCTGCTCCCCAGCGATCGGGAGGGAGAGAGGTCCGAAGGACCTCGCCCCCCTCCCTTTCAGGCGCCTCCTCCACACATGCGGGGGGGGCGCCTGAATTAGATGTCATCGCGTTGCCGCGATGACATCTAATGTCCCCCGCCGGGCTCCCGAGTGCTGGGCTGACATCCAAGATGTCAGCCCGCACTGGGGGGCGCAGCAATCCGCCGGAATCCGGCGGATTGCTGCCTCCTGTGCTCGGACGCGCTGAGCGCGTCTGTAGCACAGGAGAACCACTTGGCTGGACGTGCTGAGCGCGTCCATAGCAGCCAAGTGGTTAATATAAATTGTAAGATCAAGAAAATCTATACTCAAATTGCTGATATTAAAAGTAAAACTTAAAATTATTAGTGTTCAATGAGTCAATAAACTCTCTTAGGGAGTCCTCATTCCCTTTCCACAAAATTAAAATGTCATCAATATAATGCCACCAGAGGACGAGGCCGCCCCCGGCCCTGCCAGACCACACATGACTCTGCTCCCATCTGTGCATGTATAGGTTGGCATAGCCCGGGGCAAAACTCGTCCCCATGGTAGTACCACAAGTCTGTAACTAATATTTATCATCAAACAAAAAATAATTGTGTTGAAGTACAAATAACATAGCCTTGGAGAAGAAGAAAAAAATGAGAAAAAATATGTTTTTTAAAATATAATGTTCTATCAAAATGATCTTCTCTAATCCATTAGATGCGATGTGAATATACCTTTATGAATTATATAGGCTCTATTTAAGCTATTCAGGATTGCTTTAATCTGGTATTGCTCTATCACAATATTTGATCGTATTGTTTTGTTCTGTTTTATTTTAATTAATTTATTTATTCTCTTTTTTCCATAAATATTATCGCCTAAATTCTTCGGATGTGACCTGGAACGTACCCCTATGAACTATTCAAATTATATCAAGGACCGCCGGAACTCGTGGACATTAGATCGGAACCACTGAGAGGGGATATTTTCGTTTTCGTTTTCGAGTCATTTCGAGTTGTTTTCGAATCGTTTTCGAATCGTTTCCGAGTTGCATCGAAAGAATAAGGAGCGGCGATCCATCACTTCCGGAAAAGAGGCGTCATGTCACTTGCGGTGCGATCCAAAGGTGGAGCGCACGCCAAAGGGAGGGACCAGAAGTCTTTCAATCGGCGCCCTGAGGAAAGAGTTTAAAAGGAGACTTTCGAAAATTTGTAATATATTGTTGTTTTTTAATGTTTTATCCCTGAAGAAGTGCGTTTATCGCACGAAACGCGTTGGATCCTTGTATTATTTTATTTTGTACACCCCATTAAATTTTTCTGTCTTGACTCTGGATGGTGATTGGTGGTTCCTGCGGCGGCAAGGATTTCCAGGCTGAACATTCTATGAGTGACAGATGCGGTGTGAACTCTCCTATGAGACGATAAGTTTTAAAGATTAGATATCTTGTGAGTGCTATCCTAGCAGGGGCACCTCTTGCAATACTCTAAGTATACTATGGTGGCCAGAAATATATGGTACAGACGCAGCATGTCTGAATAATTAAGTCTTGGAGGCAAGTCTTGCAGTGATGTATATGACATCATGAATGCTCACAGAAAGGGGCTATTAACCCATTCACGACCAAGGGATTTTCCAAAAATACAATTGTCAGGAACCAGTGGTTTTGTGAAAAAATTATTTTTAATTAATTATACAACATAAAGTAAGACATATTTGGGCATATTCCCAGTGTATTTCTTAGTGTAATAACCTAATTGGCCAGTAGATGGCACCATCATTACAGCTGCGGTTCGTGGTTCCCTATACCAGCTGCTGAATGTCCAATGTCAGGGCATTCTTCAGCCGATTTTACAGTTTTAGCTTTTTTGGCATTATTCCTACAGGTTTAAAATTTTGGGGGCACCTTCTGCAGCGCAACAGTTAAATAAATTTGCTTGCAGCAAGCACATTTTATTTGCTTTTGTCTTTCAGAGCTGCAGATCGAGATATCTCAATATCAGGTGCTGGATGGTGCCTTTGAAGCACAAAATATCTCGATCTCGGAAGTGAAGGGTTTAACCACTTCGCTGCTGAGGACGCGCTCAGCGCGTCCTCAGCATTCCCGCTGGTGTGCTGAGGACGCGCTGAGCGCGTCCTCCCATTGGGGTCAGCGTTCGGCCGGGTTCCGGCCTATCGCTGGCCCCTCCGGTGCGGGCTGACATCCTGGATGTCAGCCCGGCATCCGGACAGCAGCCGCCGGAATTTGGTGTCATCGCGGCAGAGCGATGACACCAAATTCAGGCGCCCCCCCCGCATGTGCGGAGGAGGCGCCTGAAAGGGGGGGGGAGGTCCTGCGGACCTCTCTCCCTCCCGATCGGCGACTCTGCGGGGGTTAACCCAGGCATCATTTGGAAGGGCACAGCCTGCCCTTCCAAATGATGCCTGGCATTAACCCCTGGGGAGCTGGATCGCGAATCGGCGCTGAAAAGCGCCGGTTCGCGATCCTTTCCCGGAGCTGGCCGACATCTTGGATGTCAGCCAAGCCTCCGGGAACTCCCCCTGAGGACTGGCGTCATCGTGCGTAGCACGATGACACCAGTCCTAGAGTTAACCCTTAACTGCCACCAACGGTGGAGATAGGGAGTTCCAATAAACTCCCTATCTCCCGATCCGTGGCAGTTAGGGGTTAAATTTTGGTATGGTTGGATCGGCCAGAGCATGGCCGTTCCAACGATACCAAACACTACAGTGAAAAAAGTTGTAAAAAAAAAAAAAAAGGAAAAATTAAAAAAAAATTAAAAAACAAATTATAAAAAAAAAAATAAACACTTTTTTTTTATTTTTTTTGGTTTGTTAGTGTAGCAATATTGTTCCCATTTCAATTATAATGTGAACAATGATGCTGCACTAACGATTTTTGTATGCGGTGCGTTTGTTAAAAATAGTGTAATTTTCCCCAAAAAAAAATGTAACGAGACCCCATCTCTAATTTTTTTAACAAGCACACCCCATACAAAATATAACTGCAATTGCTCGCATGTTAAAATGTGAAAAAACCACTTTACACATTGTAAATTATTGAAAATACATATTTTATTGCATTTTTTGTTATAATATACAGACATGACATAACGTATACATATAATAATGACATATTATGAATCTACCGAGTCTGACGGAAAGAACGATATATAATATGTCTGGGTCATATACTAAAATAAGCCTTCAAAACACGTTTAAACATGATGCGCAAAACAGGTAAAAATGACCTCAGCACAGGGGCGGGAAAAGCCTCAGCAGCGAAAGGGTTAAGTGTATGAGAAAAATGTGCTTTGAATACAGAGCCCCTCTGCTACATTCTCCATATGCAAGCAGAGAATTCTGGGTAGGGCATGCAAATAAAGCGTTTTTTTATTATTATTCATAGGACCTTACATGCCATTTTTAGGCATTTTCGTGCAGTAGTTTTTTGCAAACAGCTTTTAAAAGTTGCAGTGTTTTTTTAGTTTATTTTTTTTACCCGTTCGTCAGCTTGTTGGCTTTTTCCAGTGGCTGGTCGGCAGATCATCGGCTTTTTTCAGATGCATTCGACGGTTTTGCGACGGTTCATCAAGTGCATTCTGAGTTTATTCAACGTCTTATCGCATCGCTCTGATGTTTTTTCGGTGGTTTTGCGACAGCTTTTTCATTCATCTTGGCAGTTCTACGTCGTTTTTATTGATGCATTCGGTGGCCTTTCCCTACACTTCGGGGACCCTGCAGTGAATGCTCAATTCACCACAGGGTTGGCAAAATTGCCTCCCCGAAGTACAGGGAACGAGAAACCACCAAATTCTGGTGGTCTTTGAATAACCCTGTATGTGTTTTGTAAAAGAGGTTTACAATTCTTTTATACCCTAAGGATTTGACAGGCCGAGGACTCTCTCTGCTTGTCAAATGCTGGCTCTGCTTCATTTGACTGTGAGACGCTGCAGAGAGACTCAGTATGTGAGCAGAGTTGTGGGAGTTGCAGTATCTTATGTACCTCAACTTGTGGGACATGTTCTGGAGCTTATATGCAAATAAATTTTATTTGCACTGAGCTAAATTCATTTTCAGTGTTCCAGATCGAGTTAACTCAATTTCAGCTGCTGTTGAAAATGGACTTAACTCGTTCGCAGTAGTGAAGCGGTTAATAAACTCTTTACCTTGATTAGTTGTATTTATATCTTTATATATTATATATATATATATATATATATCTCTTCCATTATAGCTTTTAAATATTTATGAAAATAAATTGATGACGCGGACATTTCTGCCTGTAAAATAATGCGCCTTATAACTCTTAACTAAAAGAGGTAACCCATTACAGTGCATGTTTCCTTTCTTATGAAACAGAGTCACATTTAAAAGGAACATAATTTCAGAGAAGCTCAAGAGATATTTATGTTGAATAGCTGTAATAGTTTGTAATATTAACTAAAAAGGTATCATTAAAATAGCTTCTCTGTTCTGCTTACTTATTGTAATGGAATGGCTTAATGCATTTCTCCAGGCTCCTTTTATGTCTAATTATATGTATTGTTTTGCATTGTATGTTAATGGATGTATTTATATTATCTGAAGTAGCGCTATGCATCTCTTCTGCATCTCCGTATTATTCCACATCTTTGATCATTGTGACATTGTATGCTGATCTTCCTCTCCAAAACCAAAAACAATGGAATGGAAAAACACAAGCAAAATCAACAATACTGTATTACATAAATAAACACTAAAGCGGTTACCGAGAGGATACGGAATATAAGTTTCTTCAGTGCTTTAACATTTTAGATAACAAGATCACAGCATCACAATTATAGGTATATTGCAAGTAAAATAAATGAATAAATAATAAAAGAAATATGTTTATATGAGAGTGAAATTAACCCCTTCACTACCAAGTGATTTTCCAAAAAAACCATTGTCAGGAACCAGTGTTTTATTTGAAAAATAATTTTTAATTAATTATATAGTAAGAAATATTTGGGCATATTCCCATTGTATTTCTTACCCTAATAACATATTTGACCGGCAGGTGGCGCCATCTACTGACAAATTGAGTTGCAGCTCATGTTCCCTGCATCGGCTGCTAAATGTCCGATGTCAAATGTCCGATGCCGCAAAAGGCCATTTCTGCCTGTTTGCTGATAATTCAGCTCCCATGTGAAATAGTGGAAAATAAGGGACACTTATCTAGAGCAGCGATCTCAAACTCTGGGCTCCCAGATGTTTCTGAGCTACACATCTTGTGATTCTCTGCCCATCTATTCCATTAAAAACATTCTGTGAATTGTAGGCAATAAAGATCTGGGGGGGTTGAGATGCCCTGATCTAGGGCCCTATTACATTCTTCGCGCACAATTGTGCGCGCGCGCAAAAACGCATTAACTCGAGGGGTAAAACCCTTTGCGCTGAACGTCGTATTACGACGTTCGCGCACAAAATGCGCGTTTTCGTCTAACGCAAGTGACCCTGCGCAAACCCTTTGCGAGCGCAATTTAGTGCGCGCATCCTATACTTAACATTGTGAGCGCAAATGCGTTTGTGCGCTGGTACGCGCATGGTATTACAATCTTAGCGCAAAATTTAACGGGCAACGTTTGCGCGCATAATTTTAACGTCTTTGAAAAGCTGGTGGTAACAGCAAATTGTAATAACCTGACCGTACCAAACTGCGGATTCACAACGGAGAACGTCGATGCGCATGTTTTTTTTTACTAGATCCGTCAAAAATGACGGCCACTACCTTGTCTTCCGTCAAAACGTACGTCTGTTGTGCGTAGTCTGCACAAAATGACTGACTCATGTTAAAAATTACATTGCTCTCACTGATTTATGCGCAACGGTACTTTGCGCGCATTTTTGCGCGTCGGTTTTAAGAGCGCATTTTCCCGACGGATGAAAAAATGCGCGAGGAATGTAATTCCAGAGGTGATTTTCATGCGTTAACGTTTAACGTTTCGCGCAAAAAAACACGCATTTAGCGTGCGTTTTTGCGTTAAGAATGTAATAGGGCCCCAAGAGTTTAGAACCTTTTATTCCAGCAATAAACCTGTAAAGGATAAAAAAAATACAAACACATTTGAAAATGAACAAACTCACATTGTTTTTTATATTTTTTGTCAGAATAAAAATCTTGCTGTGAAATTTCGATTTTACTCTACATTTATGTGTTAACAGCGCATCCCATGTTTCAAATAAATGTAATGAAAGCTTATTTTTCAACAAAAACTACCCGCTTGCGAATGGGTTAAATTAAATTTAAAACAGGACTAAAACAATATCCACTTGGCTTACTGTTAAGACATGACTTTCGGAACCCTAGACACAAGCAATTAAAGGTAATGACCTGGAAATCCTCCAAAATCAAGTCTTTTTTTCATTCCTCCAGTTGGTATGATCCCCTTTATTTAGTCTTTGCTCGGAGATCCAAGTTTAACAAAATTGCAGACAGGAATCAATAACTTTTTTCATTTTCATCTTGGCTAAAACTCTGAGATATTTATTACACAAACAATATTTATGACTGTATGAAAAAAATGGGGTCGCAGCAAATTGCTACTTTCAAATATCAAAAATAATTTGGAATTCCAATACTGTGCTTAGGCCCCTTCCTTCTATTTCAATCACTTTTAGGTCTCTTTAGGATTCTGTTTATTTCAGCAAATCACTATTTAAAACACAACCAGTTGCATTTTTTCCTATTTAATATATACAGTATATATATTTATATACATCTTATAGATCAGGACTCAAAATTTCCACTCGCCTACTAGCATTTGGCGAGTGGAAATTAAGTGAGGTCGAGTGGAAATGCACACGCAGGCAGCACAATAAATTATTTTGTGCTGCGTATTCCAGCGTTGCCACCGTGCAGCCCTCCTTCCCCAGGCTGCACAGTGGCAGCTGCCTAACCTGACCCAGCTCGTCTCTGTCACTGGCAGGGGGAGGAGAGGAGCTTCATTGCCTCCTCACTCTGTTCACACTGGGCTCTGATGACTGGGTATATATGTATCTTGGGTCTGATGTTTGGGTATTAATGTTATTTTTGTAGCTTTATTCTAAATAAAACCTTTTTTTTAACAGTGTAATTTCATAAGATAATTTAAGGGGGTGTGTTTAGGGGCAGAGTTAAGGGCTGGGTAGGGGTTAAGTGGAGCAACTGGTGGCGAGTAACTCTTATGGCCTGGTTGGTAGCTTGGGATTTGAAATTTTGAGCCCTGTTATAGATATAGGGGGTTATTAAGAGAGCACCGAAATGTCACTCTCTCGTTTCCCGGAGTGCATGGAAAACCCGCCGTAATCCCACCACAATCCCACTGCCGTCCTGCAATCATGTCAAACACCCACTGAAAACCCACTCGAACTGCCACAAAAAAAAACACCGGAAAAAGCTGAGCCAACGATCCCAGCGCAGACCAGCCGCGGGAAAAAGCCGACAAGCTGACGAATGGGGTAAAAAAAAAGGAAATGCTTGAAAGTGTCAAAATGTAAAAACTGTTTGCAAAAAAATAGTTAATGAAAAATGCCTGGAATTTACATAAAAGGCCCTTTTTACATTCTCCGCACAGCCTGTTTTGCGTGCGGAAATGCGCATTTGCGTGAGGGGCAAAACCCTTTGCGCTGAACGTCGTATTACAACGTTCACGCAAATGATGCGCGTTATCGTTTAACGCGGATGGCCCTGCGCGAGCGTGATGAACTGTGCGCGTCCTATACTTAACATTGTGAGCGCAAATTCGTTCGTGCGCTGGTACGTGGATGGTATTACAATCGATGTACATCTTTTTACGAATGACGTTTGCGTGCATAATTTTAACGTCTTTGAAAAGCTGGTGGTAACTGCAAATCTGAACGTTCTGGCCGAAACGAAAAACACCAGCACGAAAAAAAAAATACAGCACAGTATAGTTACACGTTCTACACATACCCAAACAATAAAATGGAATTTGTGCGTGTTTTTTTATTGCTGCAGCATATATACTCAGATTTACTTTGACAGGCGCAAAAACTTAAGTGAGTCGATTAAGGTAAATTGATGTCAATTAAGGTTCTTAATTCTGATTGGATGAATCCCGCAAAAAAAACAGTCCGCACACTGATTTATGTGCGCAACGTTACTGCGCGTATTACACTTCGTTTTGCGTGTCGTTTTTACGAACGTAAATTTTTTGTCGGATAAGAAAATGCGTTCAGATCGGAATACCACATTAATTTTCGCGCGTTAACGCTGGACGATGCGCGCAAAAAAATTTGCGCTGCGCGAACAATATAATGGGGGCCTATGTATGATAATAAAAAGGTCTGTTACAGGAAAAAGAAAAAAGAATTTGACGAAAAATGCCTAAAAGCATTCAAAATCAGATTTTTCTGCAGATTAAAATAATAAATGGTTATTAGATAGTGAATTAAAGCGAGAATATTTTTTAACATTGAAGCCTATGGGATTCGCCTGAATAAATCTGCTGAATGAAACCGCCGAACATCAGGGCACTTCGACAACTTAGGCTAGGGTCAACGAAAGTATTTTTACACGTGAACGTAAAAAAGTGCGTCCGAACGCATTGATGTGTTTTTTCACGGAATATGCGAAAACGGTCATACGATGCGCATTTTCGTGCGTGATGTTTTACGAATCCAAACCAGGAAACTTTTTGCGTCTGAACGTTATGTTGGCCGGACACGAGCAGGGTCTGACGTCTCCAAATCACACACACACACCGCTAGCGGGCGCAGCGCACTCTGTACGTCAGTACTAGCGGTTCTGCGTTCTCGAAAAAATGCGTTCATTTTCCACTTGCGTTGCGCGGCCGGACTTTCGTGCGACCGTACTTTGTATATTGGCCGTCATTGCCCGTCATTTGCTGCTAGTGCGGCCGTGATTAAGTGCGCCAGAACGCACGTTAAAAATGCGCTGGTCTGACCCCAGCCTTAACTGCTGTTTGGTGTCTTTGATCAGATTAACCGTTGTTTCTCTATGGGGGATTTCACTGCCTTCGAACAGGCATCGTACCTGCTGGCAGTTTGCCAAAATTTGGCAAACCACCTGCTCTCTGAATAGCCGAATGGGCCCGAAATGTCACTTTATGGGGAAATTCACTTTCTGGTCACATTTCGGGGCCAGATCGGCTATCTCTGAATAACTCCTATAGATATAGATATAGATTCCCCAGGAGACCTGCAGCCAGGATATCCAGTTCTAATTGCTCCAGTGCTGACCACTGCCTAGAAGAGCAAACAACTCATCAGAAAGGTGTGCACGCCTTTTTCATGCCAACATGATCTGGCACTGTGCTGTATCATTGTGAATGAAATTAATTTGTTGCAAACAAATTTCATTAGCTTTTGGGCTCCAGATGGTGCCCTCAAAGATGTAGCCCTGTGAGCAGAATGCCCAAGCTGCTAAAACAGTTTAACCACTTGGCTGCTAAGGACGCGCTCAGCGCATCCTGCCAAGTGCACCTCCTGTGCTACGGACGCGCCGAGAGCGTCCTAGCACAGGAGGCAGCAATCGGCCGGGATTCCAGCCGATTGCTGGCCCCCCAGTGCGGGCTGACATCTTGGATGTCAGCCCAGCACTCCGGGACCCTGGCGGGGGCATTAGATGTCATTGCAGCGGCGCGATGACATCTAATTCAGGCGCCCCCCCCCGCTTGTGCAGAGGAGACGCCTGAAAGGGAGGGGTGAGGTCCTTCGGACCTCTCTCCCTCCCGATCGCGGGGGGCAACAGGGTTAAGTCAGGCACTGTTTGGAAGGGCACAGCCTGCCTTTACAAATGGTGGCTGACATTGACCGCTGGGGAGCCGGATCACGATTCGGTGCCAAAAAGCGCCGATCGTGATCCTCTCCCAGAGCTGGCCGATATCTTGGATGTCGACCAAGCCTCTGGGAACTCCCGCTGAGGACTGGCGTCATCATGCATAGCACGATGACGCCAGTCCTGAAGTTAACCCCTAGCTGCCAGCAATAGTGGAGATAGGGGGTTCATTGGAACCCCCCTATCTCCCGATCCATGGCAGCTAGGGGTTAATGTTTGATATCGTTGGATCGGCCATAGCATGGCCTTTCCAACGATACTAAACATGATCATGTAAAAAGTTTAAAAAAAAAAACAAATTTTAAAAAAATTATATAAAAAAAAAATAAACAAGTTTTTTGTTTTTGTTTTGTTAATGCAGCAATATTGTTCCCATTTCAATTATAATGTGAACAATGATGCTGCACTAACGATTTTTGTTTGAGGTGCATTTGTTAAAAATCGCGTAATTTCCCCCCCAAAAAAATATAACGAGACCCCATTTCAATTTTTCTTTTAACAAGCGCACCCCATACAAAATATAACCGCAATTTCTCGCATGTTAAAATGTGAAAAAAAAACACTTTACACATTGTAAATTATTGAAAATTCTAATTTTATTGCATTTTTTGTTATAATATACAGACAGGACATGACGTATACATATAACAATATATTATGAATCTGCCGAGTCTGCCGGAAAGAACGATATATAATATGTCTGGGTCATATAATAAAATAAGCCTTCAAAACACGTTTAAACAAGATGAGCGAAAAAAGGTAAAAATGAGCTCAGCACAGAGGCATGAAATGCCTCAGCAGCGAAAGGGTTAAAATCAGCTGAGGAATGTCCTGACGTATCGGGTTTCCCCAGCCAAAGCACAGAGCCACTAGCTGCAGTTCTACCTGCAGTAACTCCATTTGAACAGTAGATGTCACCATCTGCCTGCCAAATAGATTACTACAGTAAGAAATACACTCGGAATATCCCAAATATTTCTTGCTTTATAATTAATTAAAAATGATTTTCCAAAAAAAAAATCACTGGTTCCTGAGAGTGGATTTTTTGAAAATCCTATGGTAGTGAAGGGGTTAAATAGCTGCAAAGAGATGCGAGAAATGTGGTCCAACGGAGATTGGAAAATGACAACAATTTAGCCCTATTCGACCAAACAATAATACCTTTTATATCTGACAATGAAATTCCCGAGCTCTGAGGATGGTACTTGCAGACGTTCTGTGTGAAATAGCACACGTGCTGGAAAATGCTAAATATTTTTTTTTGCTTGTTGTATTGCAGAGTGTACAAAACTCAATTTGCACAGATATGTCAAATGATGCAAAGCTTTTACTCGGCGTGAAATATCTGTTAATATCAGGTCATTAAATTTGTACAATGATAAAGAGCCTTTCAATATTTATGACGGTAACTTGTCCTTCTAACGGGTACAATTTGTTCCACAAATAAGTGCCTTTTGACACTATCCTTGCAGCAAGAAGCTCTCATTCATGCAGGAAAACCTTGACCCTCGCGATGATTAACTGTTTAGCGCTTTAGTCAGATGTCATGCACCAGTTATCTTTTAATGGCTGTGACAAATCTAACCATGCTCAGACAATGTGTACTTGTGATTTACATTTCATGACGATGGATATTTCACCGGCCTATCTCGCAGTATATTAATCTATAAATCCCAAAGGTCTGGCCTCCACGGTATGGTATGTTAGTCGTAGCCAAGGTAATTATTGCTGCGTTTATTTAATCAGAAGCTGAAGAGGTATAATTTATAGCTACAAACCATGCGCAACCATAACAAACAAGCACTTGCTGCTTCGTTTGTCAGCTTGCTTTTCACTTGCTTGTGCCTCTGTCACAGCAAAAACTGCTACTTAGTAACCGCGACAAATGTTGACTAGATGCTACAGCCAAACAGATGACCAAAAAATCTCTCCAACAGTCTTGCATCGTATGAGAGAGAGTGCCCTGTCTCTATACAGCTCTTTGGACACCGAAAGGCCTCCCTGTGTCATGTGTGCACTGGAAATGTGCCCATTTGTAGTATGTAATGCATGATAGAGTGAATATTATGGCTATTACTGCTAATGCATGATAGAATTAGAATATTACGGCTATTTGTTAAGATGTAAGAGTACAGCAAGCATGAAGTGCAGTCTGGCTGGGTTTCACGTATATGACAGACTGTCAGGGACCGGGTTCTGGGAACACCGGTGATGTGGATATGAACCCAGGATGCAGTAAATAATGACAACAACAAAAAGGGTTTGGTAAAAACGGCAGAAACGTATATTGAATAAGCTGGATGTAAACAAAAAGGCAGGAATCTGTATAAATAATAATAGTCCTTGAAAAGCAAATGCAGATGATGGGGAAAACACAGTAGCTTGAAAAAGGGAATCCGGATGATGAAAGTCTTGTGAGTTGGAACAAGGGATTGTGGATGGAGGTCTTGAGATGGGAGATGCAGAAGGGGGTCTTGACACAGTACTGGCTAGGATGAAGCAAGAGAAGTCCAGAGAAATAGCCAGGGGTCCGGCACACAGGAATCAATGGTAGAGTCTCAGCAAGGCTGGTCACTGGGCTCAGGAACTTCCTTCCTTCACAAGGATCAGACGTTAATGACAGAGCACTGGCTGGATGTGGGAGTGGTTCTTTTAAGGAACCCAGCCAGTGCTCATTACATCCACCTGATGCAGTACACCAAAAGCTGAGCTAAGGCATACTGCTATACATGAGCTTCCAACAGGGTTGGTCTCAGGACTTGGTCTTTTTGCCACGGCGTCGCCGTGGGACCTGACACAGACAGGTGAGATGACTAGATACACGGCAGACAGGTGAGAAGACTGGATACACGGCAGACAGGTGAGAAGACTGGAAACACGGCAGACAGGTGAGAAGACTGGATACACGGCAGACAGGTGAGAAGACTGGATACACGGCAGACAGGTGAGAAGACTGGATACACGGCAGACAGGTGAGAAGACTGGATACACGGCAGACAGGTGAGAAGACTGGATACACGGCAGACAGGTGAGAAGACTGGATACACGGCAGACAGGTGAGAAGACTGGATACACGGCAGACAGGTAAGATGACTGGATACACGTCAGACAGGTAAGATGACTGGATACACGGCAGACAGGTAAGATGACTGGATACACGGCAGACAGGTGAGGAGACTGGAAACACGGCAGACAGGTGAGAAGTCTGGATACACGGCAGACAGGTGAGAAGACTGGATACACGGCAGACAGGTGAGAAGACTGGATACACGGCAGACAGGTGAGAAGACTGGATACACGGCAGACAGGTGAGAAGACTGGATATACGGCAGACAGGTGAGAAGACTGGATACACGGCAGACAGGTAAGATGACTGGATACACGGCAGACAGGTAAGATGACTGGATACACGGCAGACAGGTAAGATGACTGGATACACAGCAGACAGGTAAGATGACTGGATACACGGCAGACAGGTAAGATGACTGGATACACGGCAGACAGGTAAGATGACTGGATACACGGCAGACAGGGTAAATGACTGGATAAACAGCAGACAGGTGAGATGACTAGATACACGGCAGACAGGTGAGGAGACTGGAAACACTGAAGACAGATGAGAAGACTGGATACACGGCCCCCAAGGGGTTAAAGCCAGCCACCGTTTGGAAGGGCAGGCTGTGCCCTTCCAAACGGTGCCTGACTTTCAGCGCTGCCCCCAGCTGATCGAGAGGGAGAGAGGTCCAAAGGACCTCCCCCTCCCTTTCAGGCACCTTTTCTGCACTCGCGGGGGGGGGTGCCTGCAATAGATTTCATTGCGCTAGTGCAATCACATCTTATGTCCCCCCCAGGGTCCCATGAGTGCTGGGCTGACATCAAGATGTCAGCCCGCACTGGGGGGGTGCAGCAATCGGCCAGAATCCCGGATGATTGCTGCCTCCTGTGCTAGGACGTGCTCAGCGTGTCCATAGCACAGGAGAACCACTTGGTTGGACGCGCTGAGCACGTCCTTAGCAGCAAAGTGGTTAAAGCACAAACATAACCCACACCCTCCTGCCAGAATAAAGCTCTCCTTCCCCAATTCAGTACTGCTTCTGCATTACGGTGCAAAGCTGTGTTCCTACCAGACCTGTTTCCGGAATTCTCTGATACTTACTATTTGATCACCCGTGTACCAGACCCCCTGCTTTGACCAACGACCACCACCTTCTGCCTGCCTCTGATCTACGGACCTTCTCTGACTATTTTTTAGGAGTGCCCACCTGTACCTCACCTGGAGTTCCCCCTTTGTGTCTTGTCTGTCACCCCAAGGTCTACTCCACGTATCCTGGTTCCTCCGGTCTGTGTATTCCGTGAATCCCTGCATACTGGGTTTAGACCACCCTGCAGAGCATTACATTATGTGGGTTACCTCCAATGAGTGGTTTGTTTTTTGTTAAGAGGTTGCTTTCTGTCCTTGCCACTTTTTCAGGTTGCGTTACCATCTAGCCTTGAAAAGCCATCTGTCTCTTGCACCCATCCAAAGCATTTAATCTTTAAAATCTGGCCTGTTAGGGGTCCCTGAGGACCAGGGTTGGGAACCACTGTATTAAGCAATCCATAACAATTCCTGCTAGATATTCTTCTCATCTTTTCTGTCGCAAAATTCCGATACAGAGTTTGGTTCTTCAAGTGTACCATGTGGGCTAATTTCAAAGTCTATGGTTATTTTCAGGAGGGGATAAATGAGTTGTGTAGACATTCTATTGTGACACTTTTCCTCTTTCACGCTTGAATTTATGACTCCATAAAACACAATGACGCACCATCTCCTCGTTGGTTCGGGAACTTTCTGCAGACTCATTAAGACAGATGCTCATTTTGAGACTATAAGGCTTTTCATATCACATCGTCTCTGAATACATTTGCCAAGATTTTCCAGCTGCTTAGTTCAATCTTCGGTTGAAAAATACTAAATGGAATACATTGAGTTTAAAACCTAAGGGTCTCTTCCACGTCTGAAATTCCACAATTCCTTTGAGTAAAAAGAGGGAAAAATAGATAGAAAAAAAATGACATTTTCTACAGCACACTCTGCAGGGAGATCGAATAAATCAACTCGCAATCTGTTTTTTCCCCCCAAAATACACTTTTTGGCTTAATTGTGTACTTGAACGCAGATCACAAGAGGAATGGAGATTTTCTTCACATTTTATCTCTGGATGTGTATAGAAATTGGAATCAAATCGGAAACATATTTTGGAATATGACTAACTTTACAGATTTATACATTTGAATGAATTTAAAATGAATATTTTCCATCCGGGAGTTTTCAGGCTCTTACTCTAAGTGCGGATAATGTTCTGCAGGATGCATGCACTTATGAAAGGTTCATAGCTGTATGAAACATTTTATTTTCCTATTGTTGAACAGTAAAACCTTAAAATATCTCGTTTTTATTCTTTTTATAATTGTTTTAAGGAGGCCTGCAGGCAGACGCCAGTGGTTCGCTGATGTCGATACCGTGTTATTGTAATAGTAAAGCCTCATATAAAAGAAACAAAACACATTAAAAATAAAACTGTTAGGAAAGACCTAATCGTGTATTCATGTACGTATGTTATCCACCGGTTTGGTAGCGGAAAATGTTACAGGGGCGTTCTGGTGAACTTTTACAAACTCCTCCCACTTTTTCATAGCTTTAAATAATTGGGCAGATGCTGCTGAAATCCCTGCAGCTTTTTTATGCAAAACCTACACTATATGCAACTTGCGTTGAGTACAATGCACAAATTGTGCATCGCTCGGAACTTGCGTACTTTTGTACGCAAGTTTTGTAGCACCTGCATGGATCAATGGATTGGAGCTGCACGCGCACTGCATACAGAACCAATCCATCAATAGAAAAATACATAGGGTAAAACCCCCTTACAAACAAATGTTAATATCCCGATTGGCCACTCACAAACAGATGTAATTCTCTACTTTCTTCACATATGAACAAGGGATCCTGTCATCCAGTGGTCCTCAAAAGGAAAGAGAGACCATAGTGTGATTCATAATATTCACTTTAAAAACACCTAATTTATTAAGCTTACAGGATAAAAGTGAAATTGTATGCACATCAACAATAAATAACCCTGGTATTGTATCCAAAGTTCCAAGAGCCCACTGGTTATGATCAAACCTCCAAGTGGCTGGATCCATTCACGATATCAGTTGGCACGTTTCATCCATTGGACTTCCTCAAGAATGTATAGGGGAGAACCAATCCATTTGCTGCCTTCTTTAAGGACGCTCACTATCGCCAAGATGTGATGAGTAATGCCCCTTTAACTGCAAGCATTGCTTCTGATAACAGAAAGAAGTAACAAGCAATCCGATGTTCCTTAGACTCGCAGACCTCACTGAACTCCACTTTTTCACTTTGCAACCAGAAAGAAGTAACAAGTTATCTAGAATTCATCTGTTGTCAAGAATTATACCACAGACTGTGATGATTTTATTTTATATCTGCATTTATTAATCACTGTCTGATTGTCTTTTAATGTTCCTTCTCTTTGTTTTAGAATATTCTCCTGTTTCTCCATTACTGTCTTCCGATGTTGTAAATACATCCAACACAACCAGCACACTCTTGCTAAAGCTTAATGTGTTTCTTTCTCAATACAACAATCAGATCTTTCTCACACTCACAGACCTCACTGAACTCCAATTCATCACTCTGCAGTCCCGCCCACCCTCCCACCAAGTCACAGCTCTCTTTTCCAGCTGCTTCCACTTTTCTCTCCGATTATCCTTACTAAGCCCAAGATTCTGGTCCTTCCCATGCAATCCCTACTATATTCTTTCTAGCCACCAGCTCCATCTTCCCTTCGCTCCCATTTGTTTCACATAACTCTGTCCCTTAGATTGTAAGCTCATGGGATATCTAGCTGAGCACTTGTATAAAGTGCTTAATTAGTAGGACATGTATTGTTATTATGTTGTTATTATGTCTCGTGTTGGTGCTCCCCCATTGTAAAGTGCAGCGGGAATCTGTTGGCGCTAAGATAAATGTATAAACGCTGCTGCTGATACTATGATTATCCAGATTCATAGGGCCCTATTACAATCTTAACGCAAAAACGCACGCTAAACGCGTGTTTTTGTGCTCAAAGAGTTAAACGTTAATGCATGAAACTCACCGCTGGAATTACATTCCTCGCGCATTTTTTCATCTGTTGGGACATTGCGTTCGTAAACCCGACGCGTAAAAATGCGCACAAAGTACCATTGCGCGCAGAAATCAGTGAGCACAATGTAATTTTTAGTCCATCATTTTGTGCGGACTGCGCGCAACCGATGTACGTTCTGACGAAAGACAAGGTAATGGCCGTTATTTTTGACAGATCTAGTAAAAAAAAAAGTGCACATCGACGTTCTCCGTTGTGAATCCGCAGTTTGGCACGGCCAGGTTGTTATAATTTGCAGTTACCACCAGCTTTTCAAAGACGTTAAAATTATGCACGCAAACGTTGTCCATTAAATTTTGCACTGAGATTGTAATACCATGCGCGCAACAGCGCACAAACGCATTTGCGCTCACAATGTTAAGTATAGGATGCGCGCACTAAATTGCAAAGGGTTCGCGCAGGGTCACTCGCGTTAGACGTTAACACGCATTTTGTGCGTGTACGTCGTAAAACGTCAGTTTTGCCCCTCGCGTTAATGCGTTATTGCGCGCTCGCACAATTGTGCGCAAAGAATGTAATAGGGCCCATAGACTTTTTTTTTTTTGTAAATAATATTTTATTGAGTTTTTGAGATATGTAAATAAGTCATTTGACCACGCAGGGTCGCATAGTGATAGTCATATTACAACAAAAGAACTGTGTTCATAGTGCTTAAATAGGCAATTTTTCAAAAAAGACTAACTCAGAATGAACAAGTTCGATCCACACATTACCTTGACTAATGCGAAAAACAGTGAATATTAAAAAAATAAAGGATAATGGAACTAATAGGAAATATGAAATAAGGGGGGGTCAGGTTCAGGGAGGGGTGGTAGAGGGTTCCAACTGAGAAAGGGTAGGGCTGAGACGGTTAAGAAAGGCAGTGGTGGTCGTGATTGTGTCCCATTGGGACCAAATTTGTGAGTAGCGGGGTAGTTGGTCAGTGGTAGATAAGTGGAGACGTTCCACGACTCTCAGCTCTTCCATCTTTATGAACCATATTTGAATAGTGGGTGGGGTATTCCGTTTCCAGTATAAGGGAATCAGGCTCTTAGCGACATTCAAGATGCGGGGCAGCAGGGAGTTCCTGTACGTCGCCACAGACATTGAGGTATGGTGTAGCAACATAGTTGCTGGTGTGAAAGGCGGGGGGTAACCAAGGAGAACCCTCGCGATGGAATGAAGGCTCGACCAGTAAGGGCGAATCAGGGGACATTCCCACCACAGATGCAGAACAGAGCCCAGGGCCTTAAAGCATCTCCAGCAGTCGGGAGAGGCTGCCGGGGAGATAGCATGTAATCTGAGAGGAGTGTAGTACCATAGTGAAAGCAATTTATATGCGGTTTCTTGGGCTCCGCTGGCTATGGAACACCGGTGGGTCATTTCACATATGCCCATCCATTGCTCATCAGTGAAGGTACAGTCTAGCATCGTTTCCCATTTACCCATAAATGGGGGTGGGACCGTGGCGGCCGCCTCTCTAATCAGGGAGTACATGAAAGACACCCCGTGAGCCAGGTGGGTGGGTGATGCGCATCTGCTTTCTAGAGGAGTGAAGGGGCGTCGCAGCATGTGCTGTCGCGGGGCGTTTCGAAGGCATTCAGTGACCTGGCGAAATTTAAGTTGGTGCAAGAACGTCGGCGGGCTGTCTCCCAATAGGGCGTATAGGGGTAGCGGGCCCTTATTGGTCAGAAAGTGGTGTACCCTAGGGACAGGGACAGGGATGAGTGATATTAATGCCCTCGGGCCCATGTGAGACAAGAACCCGTCTCCATACGTGATTGGTGTCATTGGGGAGGGATGAGACGTGAGGTTAGACTGAGTTGTCACTCGGTGCCAACATTGCAAAGTAATTCGCGTGTACGGAGAAGACCGAGTCAGGCGAAGGCCCACCGATCTGGGTACCCACGGCAAAATTGCCAGCGGCACTTCCAGCAGAGCCTGCTCCGCCGACTTCCATCTCTTCCGTACCCCCTCCCCCGACCACTCAACAGCCCGCAGTAGGTGGCAGGAGACGTAATAACGATAGAAATCTGGGGCACCCAGTCCATCTTGATTCCTAGCCCGTGTCAGTATGTCAAATCTAATGCGCGGGCGTGCCCGTCTCCAGATGTAAGAGGACAGGAGAGAGCGGAGGGAAGCAAAGAAAGAGCGGGGGACAGCGATGGGAAGTGTTTGGAACAGGTACAAGAATCGCGGCAGAATATTCATTTTAATAACGGAAACCCTCCCCAACCAGGATATGTGCGAAAGATCCCACGCCTTGAGGTCTCTGCGGACAGCCGACAGCAGTGGAGTGAAGTTGAGGTCAAATAACCGGGTACTGTCTGCAGTCAGCCAAACCCCCAAGTATTTCAGTCGGGAGCCCGCCCATTTAAAGGGGAGGGTAGGGCGCATAGCAATCACCCGGTGAGAGGGGACCGAGATATTTAGTATGGAAGACTTCGTAAAGTTTATTTTAAGGTTAGCTAAAGTATAATATTCCTCGAATGCTGCTAAGATGTTAGGCAGCGAAATTAGCGGGTTGGAGACAAAAAAGAGGAGGTCGTCAGCATACGCGGCGACCTTGTGAGGTTCTCGTCCCAGGGAGACACCGGAGATATCCGGGTGCTGGCGGACTGCCTCCAGAAACGGTTCCAGGGACAATACAAAGAGCAAGTGTGATAGGGGACAGCCCTGACGCGTACCATTGCAAATGGGGAAACTGTCTGTGAAAATGCCGTTTACACATACCCTAGCCGAAGGGCCCTTATACAGCGCCTCAATCCAAGAACATAGGGAAGGTCCCAACCCCAGGTGGCGGAGCGTAGCAAAAAGAAAATCCCACCCCACCCTGTCGAACGCTTTCTCCGCGTCCGTCGACAGAAGCAAAAGACCCCCCGAGACTCTAGGTGCAGCATGTATAAGATGTAGGGCGCGGATCGTATTATCTCTCGCCTCTCTGTGCGGTACAAATCCCACTTGGTCCAAGTGAATCAAAGATGGGATATGTGCATTTAGGCGGGACGCTAAAATTTTTGCAAATAATTTGACGTCACAGTTTAAGAGGGATATAGGTCTGTAACTCGCGCAATGTTCTTTGTCTTTCCCCTCTTTGGGTATCAGGACTATGTTGGCCATCAGAGATTGCGGAGGCAACAGCTTCGCACCCGAGAGTGAATTGAATGCACAGAGAAAATGAGGGGATAGGATGTCAGCAAATTGTTTATAATAATGAGTCGGGAAACCGTCAGGCCCCGGGCATTTACCCGAAGGTGTCGATTTGATGGCCAGGTGTAATTCCTCGTTGGTGAGGGGCTCGTCCAAGAGTTCCGCCGCTGACGGCGTGACCTTCCGTGTAAGGAAGCGGGTGAGATACCTGTCAATGTCTAACCTGAGCTGTGAGCGGGCCGCTTCCGATGGGGAGCCAGGGACGGCATATAGGGATTTATAATAGTCTGTAATAGATTGCAGGATATGTTGGGGTAAGTGCTGTAAATCACCCTTCTTGTTTCTAATACTAGGGATATAGGTAGCAGATCGCCTTTTAGCCAGCTGCCGGGCCAGGAGGCGTCCGCATTTGTTGCCATTTACATGAAAGTACGCTTGGGATCTTCTCAGGTCCCTATGGTGTTTAGTATGCATTATGTCAGCTAGGGAGCGTCGTAATTCCGTCAGCGAGGAAAGAAGAGTCGCCTCTCCCGTGCGTTTGTGTTGGAGCTCCGTCTCGTCAATTTTACTGAGTAGGTCCTGGATTTCAGCCTCCCTGCGTTTTTTAATTGCCGAGCCCACACTAACAAAGTGCCCCCTCATGACGCATTTGTGAGCCTCCCACACCGTGGCCGGGGGGATCTCTGGATCCACATTTTCCTCAAAATAACGTTCCAAAACCAACCTGCTGTCAGCCAACAGCACGGGGTCCGCTAGATGGGCATCATTCAACCGCCAGTTGGGAGCAGTAGGTCGGAAAGTAGGGGACAGGAAAGTGGCGATCACTGGGGCGTGGTCAGACCAGGTGATATTTCCAATAGTCGCGGAGAGGAGGAGATGAAGGTGATAGAAGGGGAGGAAGATATAGTCAATGCGAGAGTAAGAAGCTGTAGTGTGTGCGTAGAAGGAGAAATCTCTGTCAGTGGGGTGAAGCGCCCTCCAGCAGTCCACCAATCGGGAGGAGTGTAATGTGTGTGAGATAGAGCGGAGAACGTGAGATGGCATAGAAGAGCGTCCCGTCGATGTGTCCACGGTTGGGTGAAGTGGTACATTAAAGTCGCCCCCCAGTATCAGCGTGCCTTCCGAGAAGGCGTGCAGTATCTTTAGCGTCTTGGCCAGGAACCGATGCTGCGCTTTATTGGGAACATAAACATTGGCGAATGTAAACAGTTGACCAGCAATCTGTCCCTTCGTGAATACATATCTCCCATTCTCGTCCGTCAGCGTGGCCTTCTCTTGATAGGGGACAGATTTATGGAAGAGGATGGCCGTTCCTTTAGATTTAGAGCCTGGAGTGTCGCTGAACAGCCCAGTCGGGTAGTTAGAGTCGGTTAATCTGGGTCTGGACCCAACGCGGAAATGAGTCTCTTGCACGAACACTATTGAAGCCTTGTGTTTTCGAAAGTCAGTTAATGCGGTGGAGCGTTTTTCTGGAATATTTAACCCTTTCGCATTGATAGAAAATAACACCAGAGAGGCCTGTTTGAATGCCATGTAAGGGGTCTCAGAAGGGGGAGTAGTGATCAAAAAGGGGTAAAACTATAAGAAATTCGGTGGGGTCAAGGGCTGCGTTACAGCACAGAGAAAATTAAAAAAAAAAGGGGGGGATCAACAGTAACTATTTACAAGCAAGAGGTACCAGTGTAGGGGGAGCTACTATCCACTCGCCGGGGCTAGCGCCTCAGCCGATGGTAGTGCTCACCCGAGGGGGTAAGGGGGAACAGGAATACACTCAACCTCGGGAGAACGTGGGGGTCGCGGCCTAGCAACAAGTCCGAGCAACAGGTAGACAAACCGGTCAGGAATTTAGTTTCAGCGGCTCTGTACATAGGGCAGTGCACCGACCTATGTAGTTTAAACAAAGCATTTACGACTATTACCAGCGATTAACTAACTTGCAGAAAACAACAAACAACAAGGGACACCGCAATCAAATCGGGCATTAACATTAACATTACCACCGCCACGTGTCTGGTCGGGAAGCGGACCAGCGGGCTAGCACCTCCGCGGTGGGTAGGAAGTCCGTTCATAGTACAACTGGGATAACTGTCTCCTCTCCCTCCCTCGAGATGGCAAGGCGATGACCGGCCATGTAGTGTGGAGCCTCACCACCCAACTCGCAGGATCCAGGAGTACAGACACACATCCACCCCTGGGAGGCCGTAAGTCACGTCGACACGGGCGGTGGGAACATGTCTTTCTTGGGGATGCCTGCAGCAGGGGCCACGGGCTACTTAGCAACAGGTCGAGCAACCGTTGTCCATCTCACCCGACGACTCCGGATCTCCTTCGGGTCTGAGCATCAGCCCTCGGGGGCCTTCTGGGGAGACCGGGCAACGGTGGGCGTCCACGAGGTGTGGAGTACAGGGCCAGCGGATCCGGCCATTGCAGTTGTATGGGCGGGAGTTGCAGATCTTCTAAAAGCGGGGGAATGTCTGCCTCCGTGGCCACCAGATACTGTCCTGTAGGAGTTGTCACAACCAAACCGATAGGTATATTCCATCTATAACGAATCTTATGGGTCATCAATTGACTGGTGAGAGGTTTTAAAGCTCTTCGATAGGCCAGAGTCGCCGGAGACAGGTCAGGAAACAGCTGTAAGGGGGTCCCTTCGTAAGAAATCTGGGTAGAGTTCCGTGAACGGCGTAGAATGTCCTCCTTTAAGCCAAAGTCTGCAAGACAACAGATAATGTCCCGGGGTGGGCCTCCTGCGGGACCTTTCGGACGCAGAGCTCTGTGTGCCCGCACGAAATCAATTAGCGTGTCCGCTGGACGTTCCAGGAGTGAGTTAAAAATCATAGATAAGGCCGACCTGAGTTCTGTCGGGGGTTCCTCTGATTCCGGCATGCCCCTGATCCGAAGATTGTTCCGGCGTCCTCTGTTATCCAAGTCCATGAGGTGTTGCGCCATGCTTCTCATCTGGGCCGAACGTAAATCCAATGTATCAGTAGTGGAGATCTGGGCTTGCCTGTTCTTATCGCAGACCGCTTCCACCGAAGTCACCCTGTCATGCAGGCCCTGGACATCCGTCCGAAGGAGATGAAGCTCCGTCATGATTGAAGTTTGGAGCATATTTATGTCCGCACGTGTGGGGAGAGCTCTCAGCAGAGTACCCCACGTGGCTGGGTCTTCTGCCAGTTCCCGGTTTGGGGATCGCTGCGGCGACATGGCGCTCATCGGCACCCCAAGGGTCAGTGGGCCTGGTAGCGGTGTTGTGGGAGTCGTTGCGGGCGAGTCCGCGTCTATTGCGGGGTTTACTCCAGTCCCCGGCTTACTTGCGGCCTCCGGAGGAACCTCCGAGGGGAGGAGAAAGGCGCGCAGGTTCGCGGCGCCGAGGCACCGGGGGCCCTCCTGGGCTTTCTTGGGTGCTGGGGTTTTATTTTGTTTCCCCATCGGAGCTTGTGCGGTGTCCCTACGAGACTGGATAGTGCTGGTCGGCGCGGAGCACTCGGTCTATGCGGCCATCGCGGTCTGCAGCCAAGCCACGCCCCGCCCATAGACTTTTATGACGCAACATAAGAACATATTTCCTTTGTAAAATATTCACAATAGATATGAATTCTTGCAGAGCTGTTTATATCACATCCCCATTAAGGACGAAAAACTGAATGACCTAAGAAACGCATGGGTAAAGTTCGAAAAGCATATCAATATCTCAATGAATTGCAAGGTACTGTAGATATAGCAAATAAATAATAATATTATAATAATAATAACAATAGTGTTGATCCATTTAACCCAGTTAAAACATTGACAGTGATACTCGGCAACATGTACAGAGCTGCAATAATAGCTGATGTGGGGGGAATGTTTCCAATTTACAATGTATCATTCTCCATAAATTTTAATCAACCATCCAGTCCACAAATACGCAATCTGCCTGGAAAGATCTGTCCTCACATGCTGCTTTAAATTACTTTTTCAGCTGAATGATGTGTTTTGCTTTGTTTTGGCTTCTTTAATACAAATATCTTTTTATATAGTTAGAAGCTATGATTATTTTTAATGAATTTCATATCTGATATTTTTATATCTGTGGATTGCCCCTTAAACCATTAAAAGCACTATTCCAAACAGAAAACATTATCTCAGCTCATGAGAACAGCTTGGCTTTAGTTTTATTCTTTTTAAGGGTATTCTTCAACTCTATTTATCCATTTACCGACATGTGATTTGTCAATTATATATTTAATAATTTATACACACGGCCTGGTGAATTAAAAAGACACAAATTCTAGTATTTGGCTGTCACCTTTTTCTGTGATTGCGGCATGCATTCACTGTGCAATCGTTTCGATAAGCACATGGAATGTCACAGCATTTATTCCTATCCAGAGTCGCATTAATTTGTGGCCAAGATCTTGTATTGATGATGGGAGAGTCGCAGCGCTGCATAAAGTCTTCACCAGCACATTATCCCAAAGATTCTCATTGGGGTTAAGGTCTGGACTGTGCGGTGGCCAATCCATGTGTGAAAATGATGTCTCTTGCTCCCTGAACCACTCTTGCACAATTTGAGCACGATGAATCCTAGCATTGCCATCTTGGAATATGCCCGCTGTGCCATCAGGGGAGAAAAAAACCCATTGATGGAAAAACCTGCTCATTCAGTATAATCAAAGAGTCACATGACCTCATTTTTTAGGCACATAATGTTGCTGAACCCAGACCTGACCGACTGAAGCCACCCCAGATCATAACAGGCTTGTATGGGAGGTGGTGATTTTTTTTGGCCAGGCAGTGTATTTACATACATACAGTACACACACCATTTTTGTATATACTAAGTTTAATCTAGATACATGAGTTGTTTAACAACCTATATTACTGTATACTTATCTATAATATGGCTAAACCTTTGCATGATTAAATTATACTTTATTTTTTCTAGTCGGAATATGTTATTTTCTGAGATTATATCTACGGGTGGATGTACGAGGGGGGGGGGGGGTTCTACCCAAAGCTTCAGAAATAAAGAGAGACCACTTTCTTTATGTGAAATGTTCTTGCTTTTTACAAGTCGTAGCCTGTCTGTTTTGACATTATATTGTACATTCAGCCGAGAACATTATTAGGAGCCTTTGATGACAGAACAATGCGGATCTCGGTGGAAGAAACATAACCAGGCAGTAGATGAAGCGTGGCTGCCCGTTAGTGGCCGCACACAACCCATGTCAGATTTTTCACGGAGATAAAATACATTATAACAATAAGCTCTCAGAAGAATCAGTCTATGATGTGCCGAATGCTATATCGCGCACTAGATGCGGGGTCACCGGATTGCTGACGGTCACGGCCTCATATTTGTCAAATAACATTATCCAAATAGACAAACTCACAAACTTCAAGTTTTCTGGAACTGTGCGAACCTCAAACCACTGCATTACATACTGTCTCTTTTTCTCTCTTTCTCTCTATCTCTCTTTTTTCTCTATCTTCTTTCTCACTCTCTATCTCTCCCTCTTTTTATCTCTTTCTCTCTATATCTCTCTTTTTTCTCTCTCTCTCTCTCTAAATCTCTCTCTCTCTTTCTCTCCCTCTTTCTCTCTCTTTCTCTATATCTCTCTCTTTCTCTCTCTCAATCTATCTCTCTCTCTTCTCTCCCTCTTTCTCTCTCTTTCTCTATATCTCTCTCTTTCTCTCTCTATCTCTCTTTTTCTTTCTCTCTATCTCTCTTTTTCTCTCTCTATATCTCGCTTTTTCTCTCTCTATATCTCTTTTTCTCTCTCTATCTCTCACTTTCTCTCTATCTCTTTTTCTCTCTATCTCTTTCTCTCTATATCTCTCTTTTTTCTCTCTCTCTTTCTCTCTCTCTCAATCTATCTTTCTCTCTCTCGCTCTCTTTTTCTCTCTCTCGCTCTCTATCTCTCTATTTCTCTCTATCTCTTTCTCTCTTTCTTATATATATATATATATATCTCACACAACCATACAACAGCAGAAAGGTTGAGCTCTAAACAAGTAATAACAGCGGTGCATCTAAGACAGTAATACAGTATACAAAGTAAAATGTAATGAATTGGAAGAATGTGGTGATTTATATGGAGTGCTCTTTTGCTCTTTCTTTGTAAGAGGTCCTTTAACATGTGCCAAACCCTCCCCATAAAAATCCCTTACTCGCCTCTCATCCCACGTCGAAAAGAGTGGCCTGATCCGCCTCTTCTCCCCGGAAGCAGAGTGAGATTGGGAACAAATAGTTCCTAGTCTAACTCCTCAATCACTGTGCGGCGCTGCATGATCTCACGAGAGTGAAGTCGCACAGAGCTCCCAGCCTAGATGCACAAGGCTCAATGAAGTCCTATGGAGGCAAGGAAGTGTTACTGCAAGTATCACGGAGGTTAGCGCTGCGTTTCAGAGCGAGGTGCTGAGATAGCCCCTTCCCCAGAATATGACGTTGACATGGAGAATGTAAGGGGAAATCTGCAAGCACACATTATACTGATTACAGGCTCCATGTTAGCTTCAACTAGGGAATATAGCCCTTAGTTTTTGTTTTTTTTGCATGTCTATTTGCCATGAGAAGCGTCTGCCCGTTATGCTTAGTAAAGGTTTTCAGTGCTGCGCTTTGGTTGCTGTATATAATTCAGTATATATATATTACACTGTGTATACTATATAGGGCCCTATTATATTCTTCATGTAAACGTTAACGCGTGTGCAAAAACGCATTAACACAAGGGGCAAAACCCTTTGCGCTGAACGTCGTATTACAATGTCCACGTAAAAAATGCGCATTAACGTCTACCGCGGGTGAACCTGCACAAACCCTTTGCGGGCGTACTGTACTGCGCGCGTCCTATACTTAACATCGTGAGCGCAAATGCGTTTGTGCGCTGGTACGCGGATGGTATTACAATCTATGCGCAAAATTTAACGCACAGCCTTTGCGCGCATAATTTTAACGTCTTTGAAAAACTGGTGTTAACGGCAAATCTGAACGTTCTGGCCAAAACCAAATACACCAACCCGGAAAAAAAACAATACACCAAAGTATAGTTACACATTCTACACATACCCAAATAATAAAATGGAGAGGTTGTGCATGTTTTTATTATTGCTGCAGCATATATAGTCAGATTGATTTTGACAGGCGCAAAAACTGAACGGGAGACAATTGTGGTTCTTAATTCCGATTGGCTGAATCGCGGGTAAAAACAGTCCGCACACCGATTTCTGCGCGTTGCGAGCGCATTTTTGTGCGTCTTTTTTACGCGTTATTTTTTGACGGATGAAAAAGTGCGCGAGGATTGTAATACCAGCGTTAATTTACGCGCATTAACGTTTGCCGCTTCGTGCAAAAATTCACACGTTGCGCGTGCGTTTTTGCGCGAAGAATGTAATAGGACCCATAATGTATTATTTTCTTATGGTTTTTTTAAACCGTTTTTTAAGATCCAGTTGTCATGTGTGCTCAGTGTATTTCGTTAAGGTTTGTGCCAATTCAACATCTACTAAGTACAAATCATTTTTTAAAAAAAAATGTGATAAAAAAAACGAGATTGAAAATATTAACTGGAAGATGTAAAGAGATGTGGAGGCTGAGCTTTTCTTCTCTACTAACTGAAAGTAGCAATAATCAAGTTCACAGAGTGATAAATTATTATTATTATTATGTTTAATTATATGATATAGCTAGAAGACAGATCCAATCTTCCAACCCTGGACACATCAATCACACTCTCATTCTCACTTTCCATATTTTATAAACATAAATATGTTTATAAATATAGTTTGCAGCTTTTTACTCATGTTTTGAATTTAGTAATAAAAAAAAACATTGTTGCAAAAAAAGAAAAGAAAGCTATACATAGCATAATTGACCGGTAAAGGAGTGCAGACAGCTGTGCCCTAACGGCAGTCACGAGCTGCATGTTTAATTAGCTGTAGCATTTCTTAGAAATATAGCCTTGACTTCCTAATGACACCACTGCCATCCACACGTGCTGAAATAACCGCGGCGTTCGGAATAAGGCAACAGTGCGGTTGTATCGCCGCAGAGCCATGTACATCACAACGCATTAAGACAGTCTTATAGAACCTGTGAACCTTGTTTATTGTTGTAGTCATAATAGTTTGTCGCTTAGACGGGCTCAGTAAAATTTATACCCACTTAATAACGTTTTTATTACGCACTTAATCACCGCAGAGGGGGAAAATTTGAGATACTACGAATGCCTTTATTTCATTTGCTTAATGGAGCATCCCAAAACCCAGGAAAGAAAGTTCCGTAATAATAATTTATTCTCCTAAACTGATTTATTTATTTGAGGGTACTGAAAACATCAGGCAGCCTCTCAATAAAGATAAAATAGAAATATTAACAAACAATTTTACCCAGATGTCATCCCGGGAGCAAAATAAGAAAGCAGAAGTTGGTGCCACAGGTTTATTTTATTATATCATCAGATGAGAACGTTATAGTTTCTCATTGAGATAATTACATTCGCCACAGACACTGCGGATTCTTTTCTCTCTTTTTTATTTATTAATTTTTCACTTAAAGTTATTCGTGTTTGCATCCTTCCGATGCTCATTTGTGTTCATGAATTTGTATAATTAATATTGTTAAAACGCATTAAGTCAATTTATTATTTATTTTTATTATTTAGGAACCTGGAAAGTGACGCACGCACACGCGCACGCACACACTGAGCATCTAAACGTGATGCACATTTAATAAAGGTGCAACTGAGAACGTTATTCTAGACATGTGCACAGCACAAAATTTCCTTTTGAACTAATGGATTAGTCCTAAAATGCAATTTATTTAGTTGCTAAAGAAATTCGTTTTCAGTTCTTTAGTATGAAAACTAATTTCATTCATCCGAAAACCAGTGGATACAATTACTATTGTAGTGGCTCCACAGAGGGCTGAGATCGCTGCTTGTTACAGTATCTCTCACTCTCAGCAGAGTGTGTCAGGCAAAGCTTTTACAGTAACTGACTGCTACTCATCACAGCGCTCAGAGTTTCCGTAAAACTAGTAAATAATATTTTTATATATAAGAGGGTAGAACAATATTATTTCCTTGTTTTACTGAAACTCTGAGCACTGTTACAGTCAGTTACTGTAACAGCTGAGCATGATACATTGTACCGAGAGATAATATAACAAGCTGCCGATCTCAGCGCTCACAGCCACTGGATTTAAAGGGCTAAAAAAAAGGCTCCTCTCTGTAATAATGTATAGAACATCCTTCTGCAATAATTAATACCCCTTTCTGTATAATGTAGATAACATCCTCCTGCATTAATTAATACCACTGTCTGTATAATGTATACAACATCCACCTGTATTAATTAATACCCTTCTCTGTATAATGTATAGAACATCCTCCTGCATTAATTAATGCCCCTCTCTGTATAGAACATCCTACTGCATTGGCATGTGGAGGGTGCAGAACTTCAGAATGCAATGCTTATCCAGCACAGGAGTGAGAACTTTTACTTAAACTTTGTATCTCTGTGGGGGAGACACAGGAATATAAAAGCAGGGGAGAGGGAAAATATTAACATAAATCAGTCTGAAAGCTCAGAGAAGAGATGACTGGTGCAAATTTATTATTATAATAAAATAAAGCACTTTAAATCCAGGGAAAACAAATAAATCACACTGAAGGCTCATAATGACAGAGTAACTGTAAGAGCTGGATACTAAATGTATCAGACGTAAAAAAAAACCTTTATAACAACAAACAGCACTGGGAGAGGAGAGGGACTTTATATAAAACGTGTATTATAGATGAGGAAAGGGGGATAGTGCTCCTGGATAATATAAAATGTATCAGACCTAAGCCCCTATTATGCAGAGTGGGAGGGGAGATAACACACGTTTTATAAAGTCCCTCTCTTCTCCCAGCGCTGCTTGTTATAAAGGTTTTTTTTTACTATCCAGCCCTCCTCTGTCATTAGCTTTCAGTGTGATTTATTTGAATGTTTTCCTTCTTCAGGTGCTTTTATCATCTTGTCTGCCTCATAGACATGCAAGGGTTAAGTAAAGGTTTCCTCTCCTGTGCTGACTGTCTGTGCTGCAAGTGAGTATTCTGGAGCTCTATCACTATCAGATTTTCGGGTAGGGATCGGGAAGGATTATGCATACAAACCTTTTCTGTAGCTTTGCGATGTTGCTCTCTTCATTGCTGGTCTCCTTCACTCATTGTAATATCACAAAAAGGACTGAAACTAAAATGTAGTGCATTTTATTTTAGTTTCTTTCTTTTTTTGGACTGAGCAGTTTCGTATCTCTTGAGTCATACTAAAACTAAATTATCCCAAAATTCTGACTAAATCATTTTAGTACTAAAACGAATGCACATGTCTACGTTATTCACCATTATGAAAAATACAGGTAAAGTGCCAGATCCGCCTTGTTTTCCTGGACACATATAATTTATTCATGCTGATGGGCATCCCATGAAGAACGCAACCCTGCAGTATGTAGAATCTATAGGGGTTATTCAGAGAGATGTGACATGTCAGTGCACATGCGGTGGCCTTGCGTTCCCCGCACTTCAAGGCAATTCGGCGATTCTAGTTCGCCAACTCTGCGGTGTATTCAGCAAGCACCGCAGGGCCCCCGTAGTGCAGGGAAAGCCCGCAGCAAACCCACAGAACACTTGCTGAACACTCAGCGAACACTCACCAAAAATCCACAGAAACTGCCGCAAAAACCCTGCCGAACACGTCGGAAAAACCCGCCGATCCGCCGATCACAGCGCAATGCAGCCGCGGGAAAAAGCCAACAAGCAGGCGGACGTGGTAAAAAAAAAACAGTACGCTTGAAAGTTTCAAAATTGAAACGCTGTTTGCAAAACAACTACTGAACGAAAATGATTGGAATTTACAAATAAGATCCAATGAATGATAATAAAAAGATCTGTTACAGAAAAAAAATGATAAAAAATGTTGCTGAAAAAATCCCGAAAAATGCCTGAAAGATCTTAAAAAATCTATAAATAATGAGACTTTTTACAGCAGAATAAAATAATAAACGGTTTATTAGATATTGGGTTAAAACGGGAATATTTTTAACATTGAAGCCTATGGGATTCGCCTGAATAAACCTGTCAAATGAAAACACTGAACAGCAGGGCATTTCGGCAAATTTTCTCTGCTGTTCGGTGTCTGTGAATAGACGAACCATTGCTTCTTTATAGGGGATTTCACTGCAGTAGAACAGGTACCGTACGTGCAGGCAATTCACCAAAATTTGGCAAACTGCCTGCTCTCTGAATAGCCGAATAGCCCCGAAATGTCCCCGTTCGCTGTCTGGTTAAATTTCGGTGACATTTCGGATCTCTCTGAATAACCCCTTTTGTGCTGCAGGTAAGAAATCAAAGAGGAATCCTCAGCCCAACCTCTGCATGAATTAGTAATATGTGCCCAGAAAAATATGGCTGATCTGGCAACCCAAAGTACAGTCCTTCTGACTTGTGTGTTATAGCTGGGAGGCTGGACACCTTCCCTGGCTTTACACACCACCCTGTCACATGGTTTACAGAAAGGATCTCAAACTGCAGCCCCTTGATGTTTATCACCTACACTTCCCAGAATCCTTTGAATGCAAAAGATGGACAACAAGAATCGTGGGAGTTTTATTTCTGCCACATCTGTTGGAAGGGGGCGGGCAGTTTGAGACACTTAATATACAGGTTCTTCATTACAGGATCTATTTAAGAAGTTGCACTGCAGAAAGACCCAAGAGGAGGCACACCCCAAGTGAGTGGGTTAATCTCATAGAAGTCAAAAGGTTGACATAGGCAAGACCTTCGGCTAATGAGGTACACTGACTTATTCCCAATGTATTCCTCACCGTAATAACCTATTTGGCAGGCAGATGTCATCATCTACTGGCCAAAACGAGTTACTGCAGTTCTGAGCTTCATGCGGAATCAGCTGGGAAAAGGATCATTAGAGACATTCCCCAGCTGAATTTAAAAAGTGTTAGCACCTCGAACATCATGCCCACGGCGCTAAAACTTTGGGGGCATGTTCTGGAGCCCAAATGCAAATGAAATACATTTGCAGCAAACACATTTTATTTGCAGTGATAAAGCATAGCTACAGATAGTGTTAACACAATCTCGGGTTGTAATGTCTGCTATTGCTGATCGTGTATACATGATCACAGTAGTGAATAGACCAACCCCCACATAATTAATATTATTTTATTTGTATTGAGTCAACATATTCCTCAGCGCGTTACAAATGATTACAATAAGCTACCTCTGCCAGTTATACAGTACCTCACTACAACAGATTATTGTTTGATAGTTTAAGACCTACTTATTGAACTCCTGGGAAATGTGCAAATCATAAGATAACAGTGTCAGTCCTTTTTATGCACCATAATAAAGCGGTACCCTGGAATATAGAAAGCAGACAAATATAATGTCAGAAACACACAAACATTTTGCCAGAGAAAGTAACATATTAGAATAGTCTCTTCACTACTGCTTTGTTTGGATCTGGGGCTCCTTTGTGCATACACTGTCACGGCCATGAAGGTGTTAAGAGAATGTAATGTTTGATACAATTTTTAAAGAACTTATTGCTTTCTCATTTTATTCAAAGGATTGGAATGATTACAGCAGTGTTTGCAATATGATGGCAGAATGTCATGGGACAACTATGTTAGTCTAGCAAATACTTTTAGCTATAAATATATATTATAATATAGTCTGTGTCATCTTATTATAATGTGACATATACAGTTAGGTTCATATATATTTAGACACAGGCACAATTTTCATACTTTTGCTTCTTTACACCACAAACATATAACAAAACAATCCAAATGAATTTGAAGCTCATACTTTCGGCTTTAATTCAAGGGGTTGAACATAAATATCGAGCACAAATTTTAGGAGCTGCAACCATTTTTATACACAGCCCCCACCCCATTTTCAGGGGCTCAAATGTAATTGGACAAATGAAAATAATCATAAATAAAATGTTTGCTTTCAATTAATATTTTGTTGAGAATCCTTTACTGGCAATGACTGCCTGAAGTCTGGAACCCATGGACATAACCAAAGACTTGGTTTGCTCCTTTCTGATCCTTTGCCAGGCTCTAACTGCAGCTGTCTTCATTTGTTCTGTGTTTGTGGGTCTTTCTGCCTTTAGTTTTGTCTTCTGCACGTGAAATGCTGCTCAATTGGATTGCGATCAGGTGATTGACTCAACATTGCAGAATATTCCTCTTCTTTTCCTTCAAAGACTCCTGGGTTGCTTTTTCCGTGCGTTTTGTATCATTGTCCATCTGTACTGTGAAGCGCTGTCCAATCAATTTTTCTGCATTTGGCTGAATCTGGGCTGACAGTATATCTCTAAACATTACTGAATTAAACCGACTGCTTCTGTCAAATCATCAATAAACACCAATGACCCAGTGCCACTGGAAGCCATGCATGCCCATGCCATCACACTGCCTTTGCCAAGTTTTACAGATCATGTTGTGTCCTTTGGCTGGGGTCAGACTAGCGCATTTTTAACGTGCATTTAGGCGCACTTAATCACGGCCGCAGTAGCAGCAAATGACGCGCAATGATGGCCAATATACGAAGTACGGCCGCACGAAAGTCTGTCTACGCAACGCAAGTGGAAAATGAACGCATTTTTTCGAGAACGCAGAACCGCTAATACTGACGTACAGAGTGCGCTGCGGCAGCATAGCGGCGTGTATGCGTGATTAGGAGACGTCAGACGCTGCTCATGTCCGGCCAACATCACGTCCAGACACCCAAAGTTTCCTGGTTTGGATCCTTAGGCTGGGGTCAGACGAACGCAGTGTTAACGTCCGTGTTGCCGCACATAAGTACGTCCGTGATAGCATACAATTGTGTTAAATGGAGCCCCACACACGAAGTACGTCCGCACAGAAGTGCGGGGGCTGACGGACGCTGCAAATGGACGCAGGTTAGGCAAGAACGTAATACTGCTAGAACGGACGTGCGGAGTGCGCCACGTCCACAACGTCCGCATAGCTTTGTGTGTGAGTGATGGAGCATGGTCAGACGGACTGCATTTATACGTCCAGCATTTTTGACGGACAGAATGTTTTTTCATTGTAATTTATTTTTCCCTCCTACATCCGTCAAAAATAACTTCAGTGAAAAAACGGACTGTGTGACCACTACTGCGTCATCCGTACTGCACGGACGTACAGTCCATAGAAATCACGCTCGTCTGACCCTAGCCTTAACACGCACGAAAATGCGCATCGTATGACCGTTTTCGCGCATTCCGTGAAAAAATACGTCAATGCGTTCGGACACACTTTTTGATGGTCGCTGCAAATAATGCGTTTATTTGACCCTAGCCTAAGTTTCATCTGTCCAAAGAATGCTTTTCAAGAACTGGTCTGGCTTTTTTTTATGATTTTTTGGCAAAGTCTAATATGGCTTTTCTATTCTTCAGGCTTATGAATGGTTTGCACCTTGTGGTGAACCCTTTTTATTTGCTCTTATGAAATCTTCTCTTGATTGTAGACTTTGACAATGATATGCCCACCTCCTGGAGAGTGTCCTGCACTTGTCTGGATGTTGTGAATGGGTTTTTCTTTACCATAGAGATGATCCTGTGATCATCCACCACTGTTGTCTTCCGTGGACGTCCAGGCCTTTTTATGTTGCTGAGCTCACCAGTGTGTTCTTCTTTCCTCAGAATGTACCAAACTGTTGATTTGGCCGCTCCTAATGTTACTGCTATCTCTCTGATGTTTTTTTTTTCTTTTGAAGCCTTACAATGGCCTGTTTCACTTGCATGAACAGCTCCTTTGAACGCATGATGTACCTTCACAGCAATAGATTCCAAATGCAAACACCACACTTAGAATCAACTCCAGACCTTTTAGCTGCTTAATTGATGACGAAATAGTGAAGGAGTAGCCACACCTCGCCATGAAACAGCTTTTGATTCAATTGTCCAATTACTTTTGGTCCCTTGAAAAAGCGGTGCTGGCTACTTTTAAGAGCTGTAATTCCTAAACCCTTCCTCCAATTTGGATGTACATACCCCCAAATTAAACCCGAGAGTGTGAACTTTCAGCCCATATCCATCATATAACTATAGCTTGAATATGTTTTGGTAAATACCGAAAAAAACTAAAATTGTGCCAGTGTCCAAATATATATGGACCTAACTGTATATTATATATAGAATACTATTTTAGTAACATGCATGCATACATATTATATTATATTTTTACATATCTTTAACAATTTGAAAGTAAAATATATAACTTTAGATTCTGACAGCCTCATATGAGTGGCACAATAGCTCTTTTTGTTGAAGAACATTGCATCTGGATACCATATTTGCTTAATATTACAATGATGGCCACTATTCTGTCTTCAGCGGGAAAAAAATGAAGTTTCCCCTGTATATTTTCACATACCAAAATCTTTTAGCATGACTTGGATTTCCTTCACGCTGACATTGATGTATTGGATTGAATTGTTCCATTAAGAAATTTGCAATGCTTCTTCTCCGAGCACACTGTAATTATACATGAGGATGTATGGGAGAGCCATAGCTTAATGTGGCTCCATTCATGGGTATTAGGACTGAAGGCTGTATCCATTAAGGTGGGTTATAACGCTAGAGAGTGTATGAACCATTAAGCTAAGAAGATAATATATAGCAAGGATTTGACAGCACATGTAAAATAATGACTTAATGGACAAAATGACTCATACTACATATTTTCTTAATCTAAAGGCTGCTTTGTTACTGTATCATGCTATTTAATGATGGCCGGTGCACATTCACGTCGCCAGACATTACTGATCAATTTAAATACCTACCAAGACAGATAACATAGGCTGCGGGTACAGCATGCAATTTAAAATTACAAAGTCATTTCTGGTGACGTTGGCTCCATTACTACAAAAAAAGTCATAGGCAAAATGGGCAGAACGTGTCGGGAATGGATCATCGTTTGCTCAGCTTTCCAGGTTATCTTTCTGATACTTCTTTTCCGGGGGTCTTACTATTTCATAATTTTTTTTATTATAGTGATAATTTAATGGCATGTTTTTAATTTATATATTATATTCCTCTCGATGTTCCGCCACTCAGAGTTTTGTTAGTAAATAAAAAATTTTGTTTAATAAATCGACGTTTCAGTCGCTACTGGACTCTTTTCAAGGTCGTGGGACTGAAATGTCGACTTAATAAATATAAATATTTTTTTATGAAACAAATCTCTGAGTGGCCGAACATCGAGAGGAATTGTGTGCATTGACCAGGTTCCAGCACCAGAGTGTGTGAATGGATATAGGGTTGTGCGAGGATCATGGATATTTATATTTATTTTCATTAGAAATAATAAATATGTAAACAGAGAAACAGTGAGTTTTTATGCTATTGAAACAGATGAGGAATGGCTACATGGTCAACTTCACCCAACATCTTTTTTTTTTTTTTAGAAAGGATTTCACCAGGAAGGATACATTGAGATTTCTCTCGTTTTCAAGTATGTCCTGGGTGGCGAGTATGTACCGTTAGGTGTCTTGCCCAAGGACACTTACTGGAGAGGTGCTTTTGCCAGGATCGAACCTGTGTCTCCACAGTCTCTCTCCACAGTTATAGAGCAGTGATGATACCTCTACTCCACCCAGCCGGCATTAGGATGTGCATGTGCACACCACACCCCTCCCCACGCAGACCTATGACATTTAACATTATAAAAGAAAAGCATTTAAGGTAAGATGATATTTTCTTTATTTGTTCATAAAACACTTATTGGAAAGTACAGTAAATAGTACAGTGTGGCATTTGGTTTTGATTTTACTAGGAAATGTGTGTTTGTGTGTGTCTGTGTGTCTGTTTGTGTATGTGTGTGGTTTCTCTCCTCATCAGACAATAACATTACAGTTACCTTCCATAAACTACTGGGGCCCTATACCAAGGTTGTCAATATGCTTGGCGTCCAAGACGCACAACGTACCGACAGGTGTAATTAGCTTAGCTTTCTATGTCCTAATCTAACCTTGCCATTAAAGAAGACGTTTCGACCTCAGCATCTCGCGACTTGCGTTTGCTTACTGTATTTGGCGTCTCCTATACTTAACATGGGGCACGGAAGTTGATAAGAATTGCTAGAATAGCAACCTATTCCAAGGTCTTGAATAAACTCAACGTCCAAGTGCAAACCAGAGAAATGTAAACCGTCCTAAAAGCTGGTCTGACGCTCATAACGACATGTAATCCCTGGTGTAACTTCCCCGAGCAGTTGAAGTCTCTGGAGCTGTTAAGGCTCTGGTTAAGTTTACACCATGGCAGGAATACACACACAGGGGTTTAATTAGCATTAACTGCACGCACATCAACTTTCAGTAAAACCAGCTGTTTATATCGCTGCTCCACACACTTTGTAACATCTTGCTAAGAAATTTTAATGTCTACAGACAACTTTAGCATCTTGACATGCATCATGGTTGGAATACGGACGGTAAAGGTGAGATGCTAATGGTTAATGGCTTACGCACAATTTTATCCATTGGCATCTGCCTTTCAATGACAACCTTGGTAATAGGGCTCCTGGTGTCAGGATTTAATCTGTTTCTGTATCAATACAGTCTGCTGCAAAACCATCCAAGGATATTATCCTACTGCAGAGCTGTTTCCCCCAAAAATTGAGAGGTTCGATGGCAAAGGTGTTTTCTAATTTGCACCTTTTTATAAACTAAATATGCCCATCATACTGTGCCAGAACATTATTTGGTCAACCAGCTGCTGGTTTATGTCCGGAGACCCTCCGTTATGCAGTCAGGAGAACCCTTTGCCATGATGCCTTCTGGAGAATCCTGTGCCTTGCTGCCCTCTGGAAAACCATGTACCTTGCTGCTCTCTGGAGGACCCTGTGCCTTGCTGCCCTATGGAGAACTCTGTGCCTTTCTGTCCTCTGAAGAACCCTGTGCCTTGCTGTCCTCTGGAGAACCTTCTGTCTTGTTACCCTCTGGAGAACCCTATACTGTGTTGCGCTCTGGAGAACCCCATGCCATGCTGTCCTCTGGAGAACCCTATGCCTTGCTGCCCTCTGGAGAACCCTCTAGCTTGCTGCCCTGAGAATCATTTCCATATCTTTCCCCTGAGTACCTGTTTGGTTCTTGTTTATTTCCTGATGCTTTATTCTATTGCATTTTACTTATTCCGTGATACACTTGTTATACTTTACGTGTGTGTGTATCTAGTCTTGTTTCACTGTGCACTGAGTTCCAGCTTTAAATCCATTTCTGCTAAGGTTCAGCAGAACTCCAACCTTGCCCCTGACGACTGGTTACACAGCTATATAATCAGATGAAGGGTTAATTTTTACATCTAATAGCACTTTGTGCTCAGCTATCATGTAAACACATTCTAAAAACAATCAAAGACATTGCGATTTATTTATAATTTTGTAAAGGCGTTCACATCTGTTTGCATAGACTGAACCCGTGCCCTTATAGATCTCACGTATCTGCATATCTCCTCACTCTTACCCCTTGAATACTCCACAGATACAGTTAGAAGGTTCATCCAGAGGGATACAAACAGTCTGGAAAGCAGATGAGCGGCAGATATGTCTGTTCTCTGCAGAATACGGCATATTGTGCTGTACTCGTATAAATTTTCTCATTATGTTATTTGTCCACCCATTCCAGATTGCAAAAACATCCTCAGTATTCTTTTCCCTGCAAACGTTTTACGAGTTTATTTTGCATTAATAACAATTCCCTCTACAGAGATTAAAGAGGGTAAAAAATAAGACCATGAATTTAAAGTTAAAACCAACTTAGAACACAATTTAATTATTTTGGCAGATTTTTTTTAAAAAAATATTGCCTGTTTCAATTGGAATTTTTTTTTGCCACAGACAAAAATTTAAAAATTATGTTAAAAAAGCTAATGGTTAAAGTACCACCAAAAGAGCATATTTTCTGACAGCATAATAATCGATTTTGGCTATTGAGCATGCCTATTTGATAAATCCGATGTTTTAAAAAAGGTTTCGGTCTGATATTCCCTGTTTCTCTGCCTAAAAATACATTTGTCAACACATTCCAAGACTTGAATTGTTTACGAAAATAGGCACACCTTTTATTTTCAAATTGAGTCACTGAAGCTGAAATTCTATTCAAATGTGTCTAATTCATAAAAAAGGCCCTATAAAAAATAATAAAAGCATTTGTTACAGAATTTTTAAAAAAAAGGCATTTTAAAAAAAATGGGAATCAAAACGTTTGTAAAAAAATACAAAAAATACACAAAATTGTTCTAAAAAATTACTTTTTGCTAAAAATTAAAAGAATAAACTTTTTTTAAGGTAAAAAATGATATTATTTTATTACATTGAAACCTATGGGATTTGCCTGTTTAAACCTGTTGAATTGAAACACCGAAAATCAAGTCATTTCGCCAACACTTCGGTGCAGTTTGGAGTTCTGTGAATAGACAAACTATTACTTCTCTATGCGACAATTTTTCTGCCGCCGAAGATCGACGATCTTTGGCAATCTGCGACGAACTGCACCTTATTTCACCATCAGTTTAGTGAATAGACGAACTCCCTCGAAATTGCACTGTATGGTGAAATTCACTGTTTGGTGCAATTCGGTGGCAAGATCGTCTCTTTGTGAATAACCCCTTAATATTAACTTGCATTAAATGCATACTGTGATAAATCCCTAGAAGACTCATACTGCACGGCTGGTTTCCCGTTATGTGAAAGAACACACATCTGTCACGTTTCCCCGTTCCAGCCCTGTCTCTCCTGCCTTCTGTAATCTTTATGTCTGTGGTTCCCATATGTTTCTGTACGTTGCTTTCCCTGGATTTCAACTCAGGAGTTAAGTGGCTTCCTCGTTAGCTCTCCTGTTGGTGATGTGGGCTGATCACCTCCCTATTTTTTGTAATGGGCTCTTATTCCATTGCTCTTGCATTCTGGTTCACTCTCAGTTCAGATTCCTGCTGAGTGTTTGTTCCTGAGAGCTCCCTGCTGTTATTCTGTTTAGTTTGAATGGTCTTGTCTCCTTATCTGTATGCTGTTTCTTTAGTTAGTCCAGGTTCTAGTTCATGTCTAGTCATTTATTTATTTATAGTTCTATTGTTTCTCCTTTGTCTGGTTATGTTATATGTCTGACTGATTACCTGGTTTTGACCCTTTTGCCTGGCTGACTATTCACCCGGATCTGGATCCCTGGCATCTGTATAAGGTATACGTTCTGGTTTATGACTCCTTGCTTTTTATTGACTTCTCTATTTGGATACTCCTTGTCTGTATCGTTGATATATATATATATTCCTGTCTCGTTTGTAGGTCCTTAGACTCTGCACGGCGCTGTTGTATTATTTTCCTTTAGAGCAGATGAGGCTATTCTAAAGACCGGTCTTTCAGAATAGGGCTGCTGTTTACCGTGCAGGGTCTCTGGCCTAGCCAATCTACTCAGTATTATCTGTATATTGAGGCTTTCCTTTGTACCAGGGCCTCACCTGGCGAATACAAGGTGTCCTCCTTGTGACTGATTGTGACAACATCCCATAGGTCTTTCCAGTGAGTGACGAGCTTGTTCCACCCTCTTAAATCAATAGATCATTATGCAAGGCTTTCCTAATAAGTAGAGTGTAAGTAATTGGAAATATTGTCTTGTAATCTTGTAATCCGATTTCTTTCTTTTTTTCTCATTTAGTGCACTTACGTTCATGCCTTGGTTACTTCGCTCATTTAAGCATGGTTAAGTAGTCATCAAAATCTGAGCATGATAATATGTCATGAATATGGAAGATGTTTCATTGTGACTGTGCTCATTTAGTTTCATTAGAAAATGACATAAAATGATCTAGTTCCCAAGAAAATTCACACTTAGAATGTTGCCAAATTCTGTATCTGATTTTTTTTCAATAAAACTATTTAAAATTGTCAGTCAAAACATCACATCGAGGGAGTGAAGTGAAATAAATCAAATGCTTTAACAAAGTCAGCACTTCCCCCGAATGAGAATAATTAGAATAACAATTCCTTCCCAGAATGCACAACTGTTTACTCAGTGGTAAAGTGTTATTAGCATAACATTAGAAAATAGTTTTAAAATCAGAACACTTTTCAAATAATTGCTTCATACATTGTTAATAGTTCTCTCCTTTTTTTGTCCAAAACTGAGGCTTTGAAATTTGAAAACTGAAAAACACAATACTTATAATTTAAAAGTTCCGTCCAACTTGAGAAATAAGAAATAGGAGAACTGCTGTTAGGTCTCTTTTACCAGTCAAATAAAGAACATTTTCAAACGTATGTATTTACATCACCGAGTTTGGAGTTGTAAGTAGGGATGAGCTGTTCGGTTCGATGTGTTCGGAGTTCGATTCGAACATCGCCCGTTCGCATGTTCGCGAACTACGAACATTTCCGCGTGTTCACCGCATGTTAGCCCACAATGCACCACAATGTACCACAATACACTTTTTCCACTGACCTGAAGCTTGTAATTGGCTACAGCCTGCACATGACCACAGTTTAGGTGCAAGACAGGTGCAAGACTATGCCAATTACGGCTCAGAGTCCTGATTGGGCAAATTTTGCCCAATCATGGGCTCACAGAGCCAAGTCCCGCAACACACTATATAAGGCTTGAACCCAGCCCAGCCAGCACGTGTTTTTCTGCAGGAGTGAGAGGAGATTGTTCTGTTAGTGTGTCTTCTCACTGCCAGTGACAGCTATTGGGGGGTTCTCACTTGTTGCAGAAATCTGGGAATTGGTGGAAAGTGTGTCTTCTCAGTCAGTGACCGCAGCAATTTGGGGGGCTCACTTTTTGCAGATATTTGGGAATTGGTGGTGGAAAGTGTGTCTTCTCAGTCAGTTACAGCAGCAATTTGGGGGGCTCACTTTTTGCAGATATCTGGGAATTGGTGGTGGAAAGTGTGTCTTCTCAGTGACAGCAGCAATTTGGGGGGCTCACTTGTTGCAGATATCTGGGAATTGGTGGTGGAAAGTGTGTCTTCTCAGTCAATGACAGTCAGCTATCGGGGGTGTCACATACTTATATAAAGTTTCTGTGAATTGTAATCCATGTCTTCTCAGTCACTGACAGTCAGCTATCAGGGGGTGTCACACACTTCCATAAAATTTCTGTGAATTGTAATCCGTGTCTTCTCAGTCACTGACAGTCAGCTATCAGGGGGTGTCACATACTTGTAGCAGATTTCTGTGTCTTGTCACACTACCACCCATCAGGGGCTCACTGATTTATAGGAGGTTCCTGGGAATTATAATTTGTGTCTCGTCACTGCCACCCATCAGGGGGTCTCACTGATTTATAGGAGGTTCCTGGGAATTGCAATCTGTGTCTTGTCACTGCCACCCATCAGGGAGGCTCACTGATTTATAGGAGGTTCCTGGGAATTGTAATTTGTGTCTTGTCACTGCCACCCATCAGGGGGTCTAACAGATTTATAGGAGGTTTCTGGAAATTTTAATCTGCGTCTTGTCACTGGCTGCCAGCTATCAGGGTGTCTCACTGAGTTGTACCAGAGTTCTGGAAATCTTTAATCTTTATACCAGAGTTAAATCAGAGTTCTGCATCTCTCCAATTTTTATAACAGAGTTGAATCAGAGTTCTGTATATCTTTCATCTATATATCACTCACCATGTCAGAAAGACCAAAAAGGACAGGCAGACGCTCCCAGACACAGATAAGAGGGCAAGCAGCCTTTGTGTTGGGAAGCTGTGCCTCTGGTCATCATGGAAGTGGTGCATCCTCTGCAGGGGCACGCTTGTCCTTTCTAACTGGTGCTGGCCGTCTTAAGCAGCAGCAACATACAGAGGATTTGTGGATTGGCTAACCAGGATATCCTCATCCTCCCAGTCCTCTGCCAGCCAGGCTTGTAGTGCTTTACAGTCCACCTCAGCTGCCAAAGCATCTAATGCAGCCTCCATGTCCACCGCTACTCCTGCCGTAGCCTCACTATAATGCACAGAGGAGTCAGCTGAATTGTTTGACTTCAATGACAGTGACATGCTGCTTGAGGATGCGCAGCAACTACAGTGCTCTGATTCAATCTCTGAGGTTGAGGAAGGGAGTATAATCAACCTAGAGGAAGGGGGTGCCAGTGATGACACACAAATAACTGGCACGCATGTTGCCCCAGCAGCTGCAGCATACTGCCAAGATGGCTCCAGTGACGAGGAGATAGGGGGTGATGACAATGATGATGAGGTCACTGACTCCACCTGGGTGCCTGATCGAACAGAGGAGTCAAGTGAGGAGGAGGCACAACAAACACAAGGCACAACGTCCTCTATGACCAACTGTAGCCAGTCCAAGGCATCAGATGTCAGAGCTGCTCAGGTGCAGAGTGCTGTTGTCTCAAAGCACACATCCAGGAACTCTGCTGTCTAGGAGTTCTTTAAGACATGTGCAGCAGACCGCACCATTGCTATTTGTAATCTATGTCAGATGAGGATCAAACGTGGGAAAGACACCGGACGCTTGGGTACCACGTGCTTGAGGCGACATATGAACACCTGACACGCATCCCGTTGGCGCAAAACTTTGCGTAGGTCCTCCTCACCTGTCTCTACCCCCAATATATGTCCTGCCATGTCATTGACTCCAACCTCCACTGACAGGGATGATGCTACAGCAATGGATGTACCAGGTCCTTCCTCACAATGTGACAGCATCCCATCAGCTGAAGATTTACGCAGTCAGATTATGTTTCCCCAGGTGCTGCAGCGTAAGAAAAAATATAGTCCCAACCATCCCCAAGCACAGCGTCTAAATGCCAGCTTAGCAAAATTACTTGCATTGCAGCTGCTGCCTTTCCAGCTGGTGGACTCTGCTTCCTTCTGTGAATTTGCTGAATGTGCTGTACCACAGTGACAGGTTCCAAAACACCATTTCTTTTCACGGAAGGCCATTCCAGCACTATACCAGCACGTGGAAGACAATGTTATGGAGTCATTGGGAAAGGCAGTAAGCAGTAAGGTGCACGTGACTTTAGACACGTGGTCCAGCAACCATGGACAGGGCCATTACATTTCCTTCATGGCACACTGGGTAACTCTGATTGCAGCTGGAAGGGATCCAAGATGGGGCTCTGTGCTGGAGCTTGTTAATCCACCACGCCTCCAGAAAGCTGCTTGTATGAGGTCTGTCTGCTCCACCACCACCTCTCCCTCTTCCTCCTCCTCTTCCTCCTTCTCTGTCTCTGGCGAAGTGGCAGTTAAACCGATGCGTGACAGGGGCTACGCAATGGCTCAAGCAAAAAGATGCCATACTGTGCTTGAGCTGGTTTGTTTAGGGGACAGGAGTCACACCGGGCCAGGAATTCTGTCAGCTCTGCAGGGGCAGAGATGGTTAACACCACGCCAGCTTGAACTGGGAATGGTCGTCTGTGATAATGGCAGCAACCTTCTCTCTGCCCTATGCCAGGGTAAGGTGACGCATGTACCATGCCTAGCACACGTCCTAAATCTGGTGGTACAGCATTTCCTAACCAGGTACCCAGGGCTGGCAGAGTTTCTGAGCCAGGCCAGAAAAGTCTGCGGTCACTTCAGATGTTTATTCCCAGCAAGTGTTCGCCTGGCACAAATTAGAAACATAGAAACATAGAAAAAATGTCGGCAGATAAGAACCTTTCGGCCCATCTAGTCTGCCCAATTACATGGATACTTAACCTGGATTTATCTTTTGTTTAGGATAGCCTTATGCCTATCCCATGCTTGCTTAAATTCAATTACTGATAGAAACATAATTCAAAGAGAATTCCACCTCCCCACAAACTGTCTGATCTGTGACATGCCCACCAGGTGGAACTCAACATTAGCAATGCTGCAGCGTCTGCACAAGCAGCAGAGGGCCATCAACGAGTACCTGTGTGAGTATGGCACAAGGACAGGTTCAGGTCAACTTGGTTTCCCCCCCCTGCAGTGGCTGATGATCAAGGATGCATGCACTGTACTGTCACCATTTGAGGATGCAACGAGGATGGTGAGCAGGGACAGTGCATGCATCAGTGACACAATTCCTTTAGTGTTCCTGCTGGAGCACACTCTGCGGGGAATTATAGATGTGGCACTAGAGGCAGAGCAGCAGGAGGAAGAGGAGACCTTTCCTAGCTCTCAAGGCCCCAGTCTTTCCACAGACAGCATTCCTGCGGGTCCTCCTCAGATTAGACAGGAGGAGGATGAGGAGGAGGAGGAATATTTAAGTAGTGGGGGCATTGAAGGTGGGGATTCCTCAAGGGAGGGTTTTGTGTGCCCAGGAACAGAAGGGCTTGTGCGTGGCTGGGAGGAGGAAGTGCACGATACGGTCATCCTCATTGACCAGGAAGACTCGGCAGCTAATGCCACCTCCAACCTACGCTGCATGGGCTCCCTAATGATGCAAAGCCTGCTAAAGGACCCCAGGATTCGTGCTATCAAGGAGAGGGATCATTACTGGTTGGCAACCCTTCTTGATCCATGATACAAGGGGAAAGTTGCAGAGCTCATCCTGCCAACACAGAGGGAGCACAGGATGACAAAACTTGAGGACGCTCTAAAGCAACACTTGTGTAACACCTTTCCAGGCACTGGTAAGTTACCAAGTGATGACACAGGTGCTTCTGAGGCTGCGGTTGATCAGAGGAAGAGCGGTGAAAGGGGCCGCTTGACTGATGCCTTTTCCAATTTTTTTAGTCTACAACCCCCAGGGACGTCAAATGTAGGCACCCATTGCCAGCGTCTTCACCGTATGGTGCAGTATTACCTAGCGGCAAGGGCAGACCTGGATACCTTTCCAGCAGATGATCCACTGGCTTACTGGGTGTTGAGATTGATCACTGGCCAGAACTTAGCCAATATGCTATGCAGCTACTAGGTTGCCCTTCATCCAGCGTGCTTTCTGAAAGGACGTTCAGTGCCACTGGAGGTTTTGTCACAGACAAAAGAGTGCGTCTGTCCACCGACTCTGTAGACTGACTGACATTTATAAAAATGAATCAGTCCTAGATCAGCAGCTATCAATCCTCTGATGCTGACGTAACGGAATAGATGATCAGGGATCTCTTCTGCATTCACAAAACCTCCACCACTGCACTCTTCCACAATACCACAAAGGGGTTACGTTGTGAAGGTACTTGCTGCCACCAAAGGCACAATATTTGGGTGCACTGCCACTGATGCCTATATTACCAGATTTATATATCATTTTAATATTGGACCGCAGGGTCCAACCCTGCACTCTTCCACAATATCACAAAAGGTTACGGTGTGAAGGCACTTGCGCCACCAAAGGTACAATATTTGGGTGCACTGTCACTGACACCTATATTACCAGATTTATATTATTTTAATATTGTACCGCAGGGTCCAACCTGCACTCTTCCACAAAATGGTTACGGTGTGAAGGTACTTGCTGCCACCAAAGGCACAATATTTGGGTGCACTGCCACTGATGCCTATATTACCAGATTTATATCATTTTAATATTGGACCGCAGGGTCCAACCCTGCACTCTTCCACTATACCACAGAAGGGTTACGGTGTGATGGCACTGTTGCCAACACTAAAGGCCCAATTTTAAAGCACCTATTGTTACTTTCATCCAAAGCCTGCATAAGTTTCCCCATAATTTAGTCAAAAAATCACTAAACTTGTTCTGTGTGTCCTAAAATGTCTCCTCTTTTCATACAGACTGCCGCCCCAAGCAGTTGTTTATGAATAGATTAAAGGAAAACCGTTGATCGTAATTTGAAATGTCATTTTTTTTGTTTTTAAATGTTTTTATACATCCTACAAATCCGCCACCTCACGGGCTGGTTATGGGGACCTCCTAGGCATGATAGTTGAAGGAATTTTTCATTTTTATTTTTAACCCTTATTTCATGGAAAACTCACTGTTCGTTTAAAAACGTTTTTTTTTTACTTTTTGTCCTTGTTTCCTGTCCCCCAGGGCACTTCCCGGACCCCCATACACCTTTTATGGCAAATATCTTGCATATATGCCCTCTTGGAGGGCTCTCTAAAAATCAAACTTTCGAGTCTCATTGATTTGCATTGAGTTCGGGTTTGTGTTAGCGTTCTAACTAGAACTTTTGAAACTGTTCGAGTTCGAATGCGAACCGAACACGGGGTTGTTCGGCTCATCCCTAGTTGTAAGATGACATTAAAAAGACTAGATATATGCAAGGAAAAAAATGTAGTTTTGCATCAAATTCGGAATTTCACGGAATCCAAATATTTCAAATTGATGCAAAACTTGGACCAGTCTGACAATTGATTGTTAAAGAAAAAATGGAAATTTCTAACAGGAAAATAGAATTACTTTTAGCATAAGGGTTACTTTTAAGGCTTTGATTAGAGTTAAGGGTTATTTTTTGAGTTAGAGTTACTTTTAGGGCTAGGTTTTGGGTACTTTTATGTGTCTGCTTGCTTTGGTTTTAGGGTTACAATTTCTGCTTTTTTACGGTAAGGGTTACTATTTCTGATTGTTTTAGGATTAAGATTTCTGCTATGCTTAGTATTTGTTTGTGTTAGGGATACTATTTCTAGTTGTTTTAGGGTTGTGGTTTCTAGTAGGCTTACTATTTCTGCTTGTTTTAGGGTTAGGGATACTATTTCTACATGTTTTAGGGTTAGCGTTTTTATTAGGGTTAGAGTTGCTTGAGTTTGGTTACTGTCAGGATTAGGGTTACAACTCAGAGTAGGGTTTGTTTGTTTAGGGTTTAGAGTGTTTGTTTAGGGTTCATTTTACTTTTACGGCTATGAGTTAATAATGGGGTTAGGGTTTCTATCTCTGCCGCTTTAGGGTCAGGGTTATGGTTACTGTTTTTACTTGTTTTAGGGCTAGGGATACTATTTCTACTTTTTAGGATTATGGTTTCTAGTAGGGTTACTATTTCTCCTTGTTGTAGGGTTAGGGTTTCTAATAGGGTTAGGGATACTATTTCTGCTTGTTTTAGGGTTAGTGTTTCTATTAGGGTTAGAGTTACAATTTATGCTTGATTTACAGGTATGGTTATTGTCAGAATTAGGGTTACTATTTATGTTTGTTTTAGGGTTCATTTTACTTTTAGGGTTATGAGTTAATTATGGGGTTAGGGTTACTATCTCTGCTTGTTTTAGGGTTAGGGTTACTATTTATGCTTGATTTACATTTATGGTTTCTGTCATGATTAGGGTTACAACTCAGATTAGGGATACAATTTATATTTGTTTTATGGTTAATTTTACTTTTAGGGTTATGAGTTAATTGTGGTTATTATCTCTACTTGTTTTATGATTAAGATTAGGGAAAATAGGTTGCACAGTGAGTGCAAGTTAATCAAATCATCTGAATCAATCCAAATTCATTTGATTATATGTGGATTGCGTTCGGATACTTTATTCTGAATCGATTCCGGTCGACATTGTGGCAATTCAGAATTCGGATGGTTTTTGAATTAAATTCAAAAAGTCTAATAAGAGCAAAGGTTCTGTTCGCTGCAATTTACATTTCTGAACTCCTAGCAATGCACATTTAGCTTGAGAGATGGAAAGGAATTGTTGTGAGTGACAAGACATCTATGGTGAATGCCAATGATTGCCAGGCATACTATTAACTGACATTAGCTTTGCATGTAATCTACTGCGTTTGCAGATATAATGAGAAGACAACAATACGATCCATCATAAAGAGGAAATGAGTGACAAAATGACAGTGAACATCATGTGGATATAGAGATGGGGTGGGATATTTAAATGGGCTGGTGTGCTTTTTTTGACATTTGTATCTCGTGTAATAATTGTGTTTGAACTAAAAGTCGCATACCATTCTGGAGGTTAAGAACAAGTTGGATGTAAAAAAAAAAAGAAATTTTTCTCCAAACTCTGTTACATAATTTCTATTTGTGCATATTGTTTTGGGACAAGGCTTGTGTATTGTATTTATACAAATCCTGTTATGTTTTCTGGGCCTTGGATGCAGATGGAATTTTTCAAGTAATGAAAGATGAAGAATAGAACAGAATGGTAACGCAACAACTAAAAGGGTTTTTGGAATGTTTGATGAACTGCTTTAGTGGTTTATGTAATGGATAGGGAAATTTGTTCTACACAGTAAATCCATTGATATTGCAAAATAAATGCTACTGAATTATGTTTTCTAAATCGCATTTATGCTGCTTTAAAGAGATATTCTTATACAGGTCTATTCACTAAAAGGTGAAACTCAGGAGAATTTGCAGGAGAAGAGGATCTAGACTATGGTTGGGCCGAGTGTTCGATTCGAACATGAGTTGAAAAAACGAACATCGGCCGTTCAAGTCGAGTTCGACCGCGGACATTCCATACTACAAAGTGCCTTTGCAAAATGTGTTCACAGTTCTCCTAAATGTACCGGTACATATAGGAGACCTGTGGCTGCAGCCCCCGGCCCCCGTGCCTTTGGCCCTCCTGTTCCTCCGGTCTGTCTGGCCTTGGCTCCTCTACCCCACGCCTCGTCTTCATGCTGAGCCCTGATTGGGGAAAGTCCTGCGCCAGACCTGGACTTTGCCCAATCAGGGCTCTAATTCAATATTGAGCCCTGATTGGACAAAGTCCAGGTCAGGTGCAGGACTTTGACCAATCAGGGCTCAGTATTGAATTAGAGGCATGATTGGGCAAAGTCCAGGTCAGGTGCAGGACTTTGCCCAATCAGGGCTCAGCATGAAGACGAGGCGTGCGGCAGAGCTGCGGCTGGACGGAAAAGCAGACAGACTGGAGGAGCAGACGGCCCGGAGGAACGGGAGGGACAAAGGCACGGGGGCCGGGGGCTGCAGCCACAGGTCTCCTAAATGTACTGGCAGCTGCCTGTACATTTAGGAGAACTGTGAACACATTTCGCATGTTCGACCCCCTTTGATTTGCATTGTGTTCGAGTTTGTATTTGAACATTTCGGCTGGTCTAATGATCGAATACGAACCGAACACAGGGGTGTTCAGCCCATCACTAATCTAGACCAAATATTCGATTTTGACCAATATGTTTTCACAATTTTCCAGAGTTTCACCTTTAGTGAATAGACTTGTTACAATATATTTAAACTACAACTAAACACTATCTACTGCAAACTGCATAATGACTGTCTTTAAATATTTGGAAAAGATGGTTAATAAAAGACTTTTTATTTGCTTTTTAGTTGAATACCATGCATTTTATGCTTGTTTCGGATGTAATTTCACTGGTATGTCAAGGAATGGCACCATTTCCCTGGAGCAGTTAACACTTACCCGGAAGGTCTGCTTGTCGCTTCTCAGTTACAGGGTGCAGACAAACCTCTAGATCTGATATACATTAAAGGGCCGCTCACTACCACACCAACAACTTATTGTGTGTATTATATGTTGCTAATATCTTATATGTCCTTTGTTTTTCTCTTTTATGTTTAGCTAAGAAAATATTGTACTCTATAGGGGTTATTCAGAGAGCACCGAAATGTCACCGACTTTTCTGTGCTCTCTCGGTCCTCGCACTCTGGGGAATCAAATTCTCTGACCCAGTGCTGAATTCAGCATTGTCCTTGTCGAAAATTATTAATTGCCGGAATTAACACTGGTGTGCATACTGTCAGCACAATTGTTTTTTAAAACTAACATTTGAAAGTCTACATGAAGCCATTGGTTGCGGCGAAATGCGTCCTGGACACCGGTCTAGCTTTTTATTTGATCTTATATTTATTTTAATATGTTTTTTCAAGAGGAAGTCCCTGCATGTATGGAGTTTTTTTTGGATTTGACAAACTTGAAAATTCCATGGGCGCTTCACCTCGAGCTTGGATAAGCTCCAACAAGAGTGAGTTGAAAATTGTCACATGATCAATTCAAAATTGTGTAATGTTTGATCTGCACAAAGAGATTTTCTGTTTTTCATCTTCCCTATATATATTGCCACGGCAAGAGATCATTTCTGATAAGGTGCGGGTTACCTGAGAAGAGTTCTGGAAACATACCCAGATGCGCTGATCCACTCAAAGCCAGTGATAGGGCTCCAGATTTGTTCGTGGATCTACATGTAATTTGGCTCCAATATATTGCATGCGACTTACTACACCAATATATATTGTATTTTGTCTTGCTTCTTATATGTATCCATATGGATGATGTCATTTATGGGAGCCATCTGAATCCTGAGTGATTCAATTCATGCTGACCAGATACATATATATCCTTATGTTTTTTTTGATATGGAGTAACCAGCTAAGGGAGAGAGCTGGTGGAGATCAAGGTTTTTGTGTTTGCCGTGAACCGCTGTTGCTGTGTACCACTGTTGCTGTCCCCGTATATGTCCCACATGCTTCGTCTCCTTATCCCATTCATCATCTACACAAGAGAGGAGAACTGCTTGCAGACGAAAGAGGGGAAGGTACTCACCGAATAAGCAGTACCATACGCTTACAAGTTGACCCTGGAATCCAAGGCTCCACCATCGGTGAGTTTGTTTAACTTTCACCTACCTTATCTAAGTTATTGGCTACAAGCTACGCTATGAGGATGTCTCTCTCTCTCTTTCTGTACCTGAGACAATCAAGCAAGCTCTAAGGAAGGGCAGAGGCTACCCTCAATCAGGCCCAAGGCACTTCACACTAGAGGCGGTATACGAGGCTCTTAAAAACGTAAGTGTTCCCTTGTCTATGGGCACTTGACTCTCTATCAGACAATATTGCACTATTATTTTTCCTTTTTGTTCCCTTTTCTTTTCCTCTTCCCCTTCTTTTTCCCATTTTTTGGGAATTGGGAGTCCACACAGGACCTAGGTGAAGATATTGCATCAAGACCTTACGTACACCTCTGGACTGTCTACGTGGAGATCCAATCAGACCACATTATCTCCAATATAGAATACACGGTCGGTTGGACTGTTTTTTTGCTTTCACTATTGATTTGGAAAGCAGGACTTGGTTATAACAGTTGCCTCAAGGACCTTCATATGCACTTTTATATGCACTTATATGCACTTATATTTGCATTTGCACTTTCTGTGACTCGTGATTGCATTTGCACTTTCTGTGACTCGTGATTACATTAGCACTTTAGCTGTTAATCTGCAGCATATGCAATTTTGCTCAATTGCACAGTGACACTATTGCACATAGATTACCTTCGTCAGCACTTTAGTGGTCGTTCTGACCGTGCACTTCTTGGAATAGTGGGAACACTGTACCTATCTATTTATTATTAGGCACATTATTTACTGTATGTATTACAAGTTTGTACATTGATTACTCCAAAAGGAGACTGCGCCACTAGGACCCACCCCATTCTCCTGCTGTACGTTCACACATTTCTGTCGAGGTTTTGTGTTCTAATCCCAGTTGGCTGCACAACACAAATACATTCACCTACTAACCATTAGCGCCTCTATTGTATCCCCCCTCCTTTTTGTTCTAAGAAACCACTAACCGTCTGGTCTAGCTTTGGGATTTTGGTGGCAGTACATTGTGGGCACTTACCATCTTTTCTTCTTTATAAGTATTTATTTATAATTCTACATTCACTTTTTTTAAAAACATTTTATGTCTTTATCCCTTTGGTTACAATTTTTTTTGCATGTAACAAGCACAGCGATTCTATCTCATGATTACACATTAACAGGAGGCCAATATCTTTCTTAGGTATTGAAATGAAAATATTTCATGTACTGTAGTATCCACGTCTGTCATTTTCCAGTACAAACATACTCAGAAACATGTGTTTTGAGTGCATCTCTAGGCTAACTCTGAGGCTGCACATCTTAAGAGGCTCTCGATCAGATGACTGTATACAATTTAAGCTGATGAAACTGGCTAAGTGCACAGCAATTTGATTTCCAGAGTCCGCACGTCGTATAAGGGTTAACGAACACACAATTCAATTCCTCTAGATGCCTTCGTGGTTTTGGTCAGAATAAATACCACTTGTGGCCAAAGAGAACACTAGATTACTCTCTAGCCGAGCAAACACAAGCAAGAGATGCACTCAAGAAAGGGACTTTATAAGTAAAAGCCTCTTGGAAACAATTTTAAGAGGGTTTAAGCCATCATTTTTTTATAATAATAATCATAATAATAATAATAATAATAATAAAAAAACATATAAATATAAGAAAAATAAACTCAATCCCTTCATAAAATCATATAATGATTAGTGTAATATAACTTCAAACACCCTTGAGCAGTAATCTATGGATCAGATTGTTTCTGTTTTGAAAATCTTTACCATCGTTGTGGTTTTAGGATCTTCAACTTGCCATGCGGCTGTCATATTGACAATGTCGAGCAAAACTTTAAAAAGAGCTATATAACATACAGTACAAACACAAAGCAGAATGTGGCCTAAACTTATGTATCTGGGTTTTTGGGACTTCCGTGAATTGTGAATGAATGGGATTGTTGATTGAAAATCCTTTTTTTTTGTCTAAGACCATTGTAAGTTGAAACATTGTATATTTGCCAATGGAAAAAATGGGATAAATCCTGATTTTCTTAATGTTTTGGGCAGTTACACAGAAAATTGTCATCTGTTAGGTTGGATAAGTAAAATGTAGAAAAAGTAGATATCCTATTTCTGAAGTTATTATTATTCTTGTTTCTTTTGTCATTTCTAAACAATCAAAACATATATAATATGACCACTAGCATTAAGGAGGTGATGGGGCCCTGAGTGTCAGCACAACATACATAGGCGGGATTGGAATGGTGGTTTAAGAATTTTGAAAACAATGTAACAATGTGCAAGAAAATATAGAGAAGAAAATTAACCATGGACCATAATCTAGCCAATTTAAAGGTATTTCTGTACTGAATATAAAAGTATATGATCCTTATTTACTGACTGTGTGGTACCGGCTGGGTGGAGTAGAGGTAACGTCACTGCTTTGCATGGGGAGACCCTGTGGAGTCATGGGTTCAATCCCAGGGAGCAATCTCTCCAGTAAGAGTCCTTGGGCAAGACACCTAGCGGTACATACTCGCCACCCAGGACATACTTGAAAACGAGAGAAATCTCAATGTATCCTTCCTGGTAAAATCCTTTCTCAAACTAAAAAAAAATCTAAATGCTGTTTTTGTTTTGATTTACATTATTTTTAATTTATAGTACTGATGTTATGATTAAAGGTCTTGCTTCTTTCTACTACATGAAGCCACTCTTGCATACGTGCAGTTGTAGCGCAAGCCCATCGACCTGAGAAAATCATTTAGATACATGGCTGCTTATCATGCTAAACCCTGTAGCGTCGTTTACAACTGTCTGAACGTGCAGCTATTACTAATCTATTCCACCGGTGTTCAAACACGGGATGGCAATTTTAATCATCTCTTCCCAAGAGAGCCAAAATATCCTATTATATTAATCGGTGCTAAAAATATATCCAATTTACACATTCGGTACTCTGTGTCTTATTTCTGTCTTTTTGTGAATGATTGGAATATTGACTATCAAAGGCAGATTAACCCCATGTTTATGTAAACATTCAGTTTATGAATTTCTAAGTACTTTACATTTTGGAAGAAAAGGGGGGAAAAATAAGAAATAAGAAAAGTAAAAAATCCCATAAAATCTGTTTGAATTCGTTCGGTTACCTTTCGCCAGCAATTCGGATCTCTTTGAATAACCCTGATAGATCAAAACTTCAAAAGAAATAAAAAATATACATATATGCTTACTAGAGTCTAATGACTGTATGTCTTTATTTGAGTGAATTCACTTGTGATTTAAAGTAGTTGTGTACCTGTTTTTGTATGATTTTACAGGGTTATTCACTGACATTTCGATGCTCTCCCATTCACCGCACTTCAGTGAATTCAGCATTCATCGCAGGGTCCCTGAAGTGCAGTGAATAACCCACCGAATGCATCTGAAAAAACGGCAAATCGATCGGAAAAACGCTGGATGTAACTGATGAATCAATATAAGCAGCGACCCGTCGAACAGAGCGCCGGCCAGCCGCCAAACGGGACAAAAGAAAGCAAACACAACTGTTTTCAAAAGAATTACCTCATGAAAATGCATGCAATATGTAAGGTCCCACGAATAATAATAATAAAAAAGTCTGTTACAGAAAAAAAAAAACACCACTTAAAAGTAAAAGAAAATATCTGAAAAGAAATTTTGCCAAAAAATACAGAAAAATGCCTAAAAAAAATTCCTAAAAAATAAATAAATAAAGAGACTTTTTGCTGCAAATGAAAATAATAAACGGTTGAATATATATTTAAGATAAAAAGGGAATTTTTTTAACATTGAAACCTATGGGATTCTTCTGTTTAAACCTGTTGAATGAAACCACCGAAAATCACGGCATTTCACTGACATTTCTGGGCTGTTCGGTGTCTCTGAATAGATTAACCATTACTTATCTATGGGGAATTTCACTGTTGCATATTCCGCTGTTAATGCGCCTATATTGGGCGAACTGCCAGCTTTTTGAATAGCCGAAAGGCCATGAAATATGCACCGTACGGGGAAATTCACTGTTTGGTGCAATTCGGTGGCAAGTTCGGCTCTCTTTGAATAATCCTGTTACAGATGTTTTGTTAGTCCTCTGATAAAATTGGCAGAATTGCACCCATTTAAGATATTGAATAAAAGTTAAGTTTCAGATTTTCTGCATTAAAAATCTTGCGGTCAACCATTAACCCTTTCTTTTTTGCCATGTTACTTCTGGTACTGGGTTACCCTAAAATAATAACGGTTCTTGATTGACATACAATTGTATCCTTTTAACCACTTCGATGCTGAGGACGCGCTCAGCGCGTCCTCAGCATTCCCGCTGGTATGCGGAGGACGCGCTGAGCGCGTCCTCCCATTGGGGTCAGCGTTCGGCCGGGTTCCGGCCGATCGCTGGCCCCCCTGGTGCGGGCTGACATCCTCGATGTCAGCCGCGCATCCGGAACCGCAGCCGCCGGTATTAGGTGTCATCGCGGCAGCGCGATGACACCTAATTCAGGCGCCCCCCACCGCATGTGCGGAGGAGGCGCCTGAAAGGGAGGGGGGAGGTCCTTCGGACCTCTCTCCCTCCCGATCGGCAGCTCTGCGGGGGTTAACCCAGGCATCATTTGGAAGGGCACAGCCTGCCCTTCCAAATGGTGCCTGGCATTAACCCCTGGGGAGCTGGATCGCGAATCGGCGCTGAAAAGCGCCGGTTCGCGATCCTTTCCCGGAGCTGGCCGACATCTTGGATGTCGGCCAAGCCTCCGGGAACTCCCCCTGAGGACTGGCGTCATCGTGCGTAGCACGATGACGCCAGTCCTGGACTTAACCCCTAACTGCCACCAACTGTGGAGATAGGGAGTTCCAATGAACTCCCTATCTCCCGATCCGTGGCAGTTAGGGGTTAATGTTTGGTATGGTTGGATCGGCCAGAGCATGGCCGTTCCAACGATACCAAACATGAAAGTGAAAAATGTTGTAAAAAATAAATAAAAATGAAAAAAAAAAAATAATAATTAAAAAAAAATTATAAAAAAAATAAACACTTTTTTTTTCTTTTTTTTGTTTTGTTAATGCAGCAATATTGTTCCCATTTCAATTATAATGTGAACAATGATGCTGCACTAACAATTTTTGTATGCGGTGCGTTTGTTAAAAATAGTGTAATTTTCCCCAAAAAAAAATGTAACGAGACCCCATCTCTAATTTTTTTTAACAAGTGCAACCCATACAAAATATAACCGCAATTGCTCGCATGTTAAAATGTGAAAAAAAACACTTTACACATTGTAAATTATTGAAAATACATATTTTATTGCATTTTTTGTTATAATATACAGACATGACATAACGTATACATATAATAATGACATATTATGAATCTACCGAGTCTGACGGAAAGAACGATATATAATATGTCTGGGCCATATACTAAAATAAGCCTTCAAAACACGTTTAAACATGATGAGCAAAACCGGTAAAAATGACCTCAGCACAGGGCGGGAAAAGCCTCAGCAGCGAAAGGGTTAAAGGTTGCATCCTTATACTTCGATTTTTGGCATTCTTTTCCTATACAGCAGTTTTAGTGCTCCAGAAGTAGACCACAACAAGAATACTCAATAACAGGGGACCAGTAGATGCAGTTGACGATCGAGTATACTCGACCTTGGTAGATAAGCAGTTAACATACAAAGCTTTTTGTCACTATCAGGGTTATTCATAGAGAATCGAAAAGTTACCGCACGTTCGGTGACTTTTCGTTCTCTTCAATTCGGTGCGATTTGGCGATCCCATTTTAGCGACCCTGCGGTGTATTCAGCAAGCACCACAGGGCCATTGTAGTGCAGGGAAGTCGCCGCAAACTTGACGAAAACTCACTGCACCTCCCGGCGAAGGCACGCCGAAACCCGAAAAAACATCTGGATTAACCCCACCGAACACGCCGGAGAAACCCGAGCAGGAGCCGATCAGAACCCAGTGCAGCCACCGGAAAAACCCGACACCGCAGACGAATGGAGTGAAAAAAAAACTGTTTGTTTGAATGTTTGAAAAGTGAAACGCTGTTTGCAAAGAAACTACTGAACAAAAATGTCTGAAATTTACATATAAGATCCAATGAATGATATTAAAAAGGGCTGTTACAGAAAAAAGAAAAAACGCTTTAAAAATAAAAAAACGCAAAAAAATCCCGAAAAATGCCTGAAAGATCCTAAAAAAATCTATGAATGAAGAGATTTTTTACGGCAGAATTTTATAATCAATGGTTTATTAGATATTGAATTAGAACAGGAATATTTTTAACATTGAAGCCTATGGGATTCGCCTGAATAAATCTGCCGCATGAAACCACCGAACAGCAGGGCAATTCAGCAACTTTTCACTGCTGGTTTGTGTTCTCTGAATAGACGAGGCATTGCTTCTCTATGGGGATTCACTGCCCTCGAACAGGCAACGAACAGGCACCGTATGTGCAGGCAATTTGCCAGGATTTGGCGCACTGCCTGCTCTCTGGATAGCCGAATGGCCAGGAAAGGTAACCGAACGCTGAATTTCAGCTTTCGGTTACCTTTCAGCCATAATTCGGATTTCTTTGAATAACCCTGTATATGAGTTGGAGTTGATTCTAAGTAAGTCTACCTTAAAAGCAATCAGTTCTAAATGGTCCAGTATTTTTAAATTCGACTGCCATTGACATTATAAAGCAAGTCACTGTAGCTGAGCATAGACATTGCATTCTAGTTGTCCAATTTAATGTTAAAATGTCAAGTGTTACTGCTCTGATTTCAAATGTTTAGGTTAGTATGCCAATCTCAATATCGAATGCAGTTTCCATCAATTTGGCCCGATTTGCCTTGAAGTGACTTGGTCATTGGGATAATGAAAATACTGAATGTTCCCTTAAGCAATTTTTTAACCCATTCCTGGATTCATAGGTGTCTGGCTTGCCAAATAATAAAAAAATAATCTATAACTATCACTTGACTTATCATCTGCGTTTATTTGGAATTGACACATTTAACACTTTGCCCCCTGTACATGTACAGGGAGACGATTGTCATTAAGAAACATGTTTGAAGGGTTTTCGATTGATTCCAGGGATGGATTGATTATTCGTCCTGGAGATCACAGAAGGGGGAATGGATATTTTAAAGGAAATTGTTCTACCCGTTCAGATTGCGAAGTCAAATTGCGCAATCAATCACAGAAAGCCAGAAATTGGAGGATGTAGCTGTCACATGAGTCTGTGCCATTAGAAGGCAGGTTTTAAAATGTTTGCATCATTTTCTGCTGCGGGATTGGAATGGCAATGATGCCAGTCATTCTGGCGGATTTAATGAGATGACAAGAGTCTTACATTTAATAGGAACAAAAGGGGCTGGGTGTCTTTGAACCAATTAAAAAATAAGGAAAAAAATGGCTGTTGGGTATTTTGCAAAGAGAATGTCTGTTATTATAAAGCAACATTCTGTCCGATGTGATAATCCCATCCATATGACATTCTGCAAAAGAATAAAGGCGCAGATGAAGTTTGGGAAACCCGAGATAGCTACAATTTGTGTGCACCATTGATCATTTTCTATAAGATATTATTTACCAGATTGGATTTTGATACATAAACCCTCATTATATGGTGTAGAGCAAGGGTCAAAAACCTTGCCCATCCAGATGTTTTGAAACTAGCAGGGTTATTCAAAGAGATCCGAATTGCTTGAGAAAGGTAACTGAACGCTGAAAATCAGCGTTCGGTTACCTTTCCTAGCCATTCGGCTATCCAGAGAGCAGGCAATTCGCCAAATCCTGGCAAATTGCCTGCACATACGGTGCCTGTTCGGTGCCTGTTCGAGGGCAGTGAAATCCCCATGAAAATGCACTGCTTCGGCTATTCAGAGAACACAAACCAGCAGTGAAAGGTTCCCCTAATGCCCTGCCATTCGGTGGTTTAATTCGGCAGGTTTATTCAGGCGACTCCCATAGGCTTCAATGTTAAAAATATTCTGGTTTTAATTCAATATCTAATAAACCGTTCTTTATAAAATTCTGCAGTAAAGAGTCTCTTTATTTATAGATTTTTTTTAGGATATTTTAAGCATTTTTCTGAATTTTTTTTTTTAAGTTTACTTTTTTTTCTGTAACAGCCCTTTTTATTTTCATTCCTTGTACCTCATATGTAAATTCCAGACATTTTCGCTCAGTAGTTTCTTTGCAAACAGTGTTTCACTTTTCAAACATTCATACAAACAGTTTTCCTAATTTATTCACTTCGCTCTGTCTGCGGTCTCGGCTTTCTCCGGAGGCTTCGCTGCTGTGATCGGCTCCTGCTCGGTTTTTTCTGTGGTTTTCGGCAGGTTAATCCAGATGTTTTTGAGGGTTTTCGGCGCGCATTCGCTGGGTTTTGCGGTTCGTTTTCGTCGGGTTTGCGGCAGCTTTTCCCTGCAATTCAGGGACCCTGTTGTGTTTGCTGAATACACCGCAGGGTCACCGAAATGGGATCGGCAAGAGGAACCGAATTGAAGAGAACGAAAAGTCACCGACCGTGCGGTGACTTTTCGAATCTCTTTGAATAACCCTGTAGATCTCTGATGATGCTCAGTTTCTCATTAGATTGGCTGAGCCTCATGGGAAATGTAGTTCCAAAACATTCAGGGTGCAAAGGTTGCTGACTCTTAGTTAGGGATTCAATAGGGAAATTCGGTATATTCAGATGTGTTGTGATGCTTTTTCAACCAAGAAATTGCTCACTTGGCAATGGTACCTCCAGAGCCTTTGTTGGGAGAGTGTTGTATGTAAACGTATGTTTAAATTTGTATTTCAAGCAGATTAAACATCCCTTCCAGCTCTTTTGTGTGCGTGAAGTTACTGAATAGCTCAGTATATGCATTTCAGGGAAGTATATATTTCCTACGATCTCAGCAGCTGTACACCCTCTGTTCCATTTAGATTTTTTTCTCTAAGAGGAATTTGCGGTTAACATTCTATTTTCTACATGTATACTTTCGGGGCCCTATTACAATCTTCGTGCAATAGGTCGCGCAATCTTCTTACTGTACTTCGCGCGTCCTATACTTAACATTGTGAGCGCAAATGCGTCTGTGCGCTGGTACGTGGATGGTATTACAATCTATGCGCAGTTTGTAACGCACAGCCTTTGCGGGCATAATTTTAGCAACTCCATCAACCTGGCCAAACCCAAATACACCAGCCCAAAAAAAAATACGCAGCAAAGTATAGTTACACATTCTACACATACCCAAACAATAAATTTGAGAAGTTGTGTGTGCATTTTTTTTTGATACAGCATATATGAGCAGATTGACTTTGACAGGCGCAAAAACTTAACGTGAGTTAATTGTGGTTCTTAATTCTGATTGGCTAAATCACGTGAAAAAAACAGTCCGCACACTGATTTATGCGCGCAACGTTACTGCGCACGCGTTTGTGTGCATCCGTTTAACGCGCGTTATTGCTCGACGGTTGAAAAAATGCGCGAGGATTGTAATTCCAGCGTTGATTTACACGTGTTAACGTTTAACGCTGGGGGCACATATTCACGCATTGCGCGAGTGTTTTAACGCAAAGATTGTAATAGAGCCCTTAGTGTGTTTTGCAAAATCAACTGCTGTCATTATTGGAAAATTTTTTTTATTAACATGTCATATTGTTATATTTCTCTATCAACAGGGTGATTCCTATAAAAAAACCACATGTTTTGTTATAGATCATTAAAAATAAAAAGAAATAAATGAGAGTTTTAGGAAACTTGCCTCCTCTTATGTTGAGCATATACCATCACAGCACCTGCTGGAAGCTTCCACTAGGTTTCAGCACAGCCACAACAACAGCACATCAATCAGAACAGCACCACCACTGTCCTAATGACTTAATTTTGGAATTAACACAAGGTTACTTTCGGCAAGATAGCATGATATGCCAACACATCACATGAGTCAATGGTGCAATCCATAGTTTTTTGGGCATCGTGTCCTTTTCAAGATCCTGTGGCCACCCTGCATGATTGACACCTAAGTGGATCAGAAAAGGAATGTGATCCAAAACATTGTTGATGATGTAATTTTGAGATGCGTTAGCAACATCAATTTACGCTGTGTCAACATGTGACTAACAGAAAACATTGGGCACTTCCTGCACTTGTTGTGATGGGATGTGCTCAACATAAGAGGAGGAACATTTCCTTTGACTTCCATTAATTTGCTTTTATTCGTTTAAGCTCCATATAAAAAACCGTTGGTTTCGTGTTTACATGACTTACCCTGTGTCTGTCTACCTGCCTATCTATTTATCTGTAGATAAAATATCGTAAAGTGTAGGACAATCATACCATTATTTTCCTTAAAAATATAAAAATAAACTAATTAAGAAAGTAGAAATAGCCAAATAAATACAAAAGTAAAGAAACAAAACCCCCCGAGGATAACCTACTAACAAGATCCATTGCAAGTAACAGTAAAATGAAATAAATTGAGACAATAATTCAAGGAGGGCTCCGATGGGAAATGAATAGGTATAAATATAGGACCAGCAATAAATAAAAGAAACTGTACAAGACAACAGATTTTGCACCGAGTGCGGAACATTTAATTTAGAACACCCAAATGTCCTATTTAAAGCAGAATAAGAAACCTGACAACAATCTGATGGATTGCAGTCTTAGAATATTGTCATAATGAAAGGTTAATGCAGAGAATCATAAATAAAGACATTTATATATATTTCATTTACCGTCTTCTGAAGAGATGGATAGAAAACACAAATAGATAATTAATTATCATTTTCTGACTTCAATGTCAACTACTTCAATAGTTTTCACAATTGATTGAACTCTATATTTTTGAGTTAAGCAACGAGATTTTAATTAGTCAGCAATAGTTTTAAGTAAATGTGATTATTTGGCAAGCCATTGCATAGACGCAACCCTTTCACTAAAATGTGTAAACTTAACTTTGCATTATAATACAACAACAACAATTAGCATATAAACCCCCTTTGAATACCTTTTTAATGTAATGTTAGTGATCTCCCTGTGGAGAAATGAAATCTAACTCTGTCACGCTGTATTAATGTAAACATAGAAACAAGAAAATGTCGGCAGATAAGAACCTTTCGGCCCATCTAGTCTGCCTAATTACATGGATACTTTCCCTGTATTTTTTTTTGTTTAGGATAGCCTTATGTCTATCCCATGCCTGCTTAAATTCAATCACTGTTTTGGCCTCTACCACTTCTACTGGAAGGCTGTTCCATGTATCCACCACCTTGTCAGTAATTTAATGCTTCCTGATGTTACCTTTAAACCTTTACCCCTCTAATCTAAGACTATGTCCTCTTGTTTTGCTACTTTGTTTCCTTTTAAATATACTCCCTTCCTCTACCTTGTGGATTCCCTTTACGTATTTAAATGTTTCTATCATATCTCCTCTGTCTCGTCTTTTTTCCAAGCTATACATGTTAAGATCATTAAGCCTTTCCTGGTAACTTTTCTCCTTCAAGCCGTACACCATTTTAGTAGCCCTTTTCTGAACTCTCTCTAAGGTGTCTATATCCTTCTGGAGATACGGTCTCCAGTACTGCACACAGAAGCTATAAATAGCAGCTAGCAATTTTGTTGCTTTGTGAATAGACCCTTACGTATCTATATGATGCAAGTTATCCTGGCTGTGGGAGAAAGTAGTAAGAAAGTATCACATTGAGTTTCTATGTCTGTCTATGCCCATTGTCTGTTCGTTGCTGTTTTTACATTTCTGCACTGTTTGTGTTTAGGTCTAATTTTCCACTTACTCATTTATGGAACTCACACATATTATATACCGTTTTTGTTGCCATTAAATGGACTTTCTAAAGATACCATTATTTCCATCATATCTTATAATTTACTATAAAAACAATTATGAAATATGATGAAAATAATGTGAAAAGCACATTTTTTCGAACTTTAATCCCCAAAATCTTCAAACGTCAAAAAAGACCCCAGCTAAACAGTTTAGAAATTTTGTCCTGAAATTAGAAATACCCAATTTATACATGTTTTTGCTTTTTAACCCCTTCACTGCTGAGCCTTTTCATCTCTGTGTGCTGAACTAATTTTAACTGTTTTTTGCTCACATGTTTGCTCACCATGTTTAAACGTGATTTGAAGTCCTATTTTATTATCCCCCTCCCTGACAATTTTTTTTTAAAAAACACACTTTTCTTTAATGTATTTCTTTTTTTTTGTTTTTTTTGTTTTTACCCAACCATGATCAAGCCTTTCCAAAGATACCACACATGACCCTCTAGCTGCCACAGATCATAAGCTATGGGAATCCAAATGTTGGCCAGTTGGCACGAATCCAACAACTAAGGTGTTGATGAGAGGCACCGCTGGAAGGGGCGGACTCTGCCCTTTCCAGCGTTGCATTTCTTTTTTTTCTAGCTGTAGCTGTTGGGGAAGGAGAGTGGTCCAAATGACCTCCCCCCTCCCTTTTCAGGTTCCTCCTGCAGGCACCTGAAAATTATGTCATTGCGCATGGCAATGACGTCACTACGATAGCTGGGGCACATAAAACCATTTGGCTGGTTTCAAGGAAGTCAGTCCGGTGTGGGACCCCAGCCAGAGAGTTGAGTATAGGGAGGGAGGGGGTTAAAGGACCATGACATACATAGTACGTCCATGGACTTTAAGGGGAATTTTCCCCAGGACGTACCTTGTACGTCAGTGGTCTATGGGGTTAATCAGTAGAACGTTGGCATTCCATGGCCATTCTCAGTTTTTGCAGAATGTTAATCGGACCAGTACCATGATTCACTAAAGTCAACAATTGCCTTGCAACAGACCTGGCAATGGTAACAATTTGTGTACGGTTAGATTTTTTTTCTTGTATTTTTGTATCTTTGTGTGAAATTGCAAACATGCAAAAGGCAAATAGTTTTTATTTTAATACATTATTTTATTTTCAGCTTCACTTGCCTAAATACATTTTAATTTTTTGGTAGATTTACCATCTGTTCTGTGAGTAGAATCGTATAGCTCATACAAACGTTTTAGAAAAATGGTGGAGAAGTGCTGCAACGTCCTATTCGTCCTTTCTTGTGCTGGTGGTGAAAGCAATATGTCTCATAGAAACTTCCATCTTTGACGGACTCCATGAATATACTTTGTCATAGATTTAAGCGTTGGATGCTTGGTTTGTCACATAACTATTCTGTTACTTTACAAAAAAATGAACTTTTACGCAAATAAATAGGAGCTAAATTTCTATTTCTTGATTGGTTTTGGATTTGGAAACATTATTAGATACTCGAGTATACCGCTAGATTTTGGTGACAAAAATTTACCTTAAAATTGGAGGGGTCGTGTTTTATTCGACACCTCTGCATTGCGTGTAAAAAATCCAAAAAACTTGCCTTGCTCTGGATCCCAAGTCTCCTGGAAGTTCTGGTAGACCTGCTGAAGTGAATGCTGACTCACTGATGCTTGCAAACACTTTAGGATCTCTCGGATTTGGGAGAGGTGGGATCAATCAGGGCATGCTCAGTTTAAGCCAATCATTCACCTTGCTCGCCTCCGCCGGCCATCTAATCGCTAGTAAAGAAGACGGGTGGTCAGTGACTTCATACTTAGTAACAACTGCAATCATTCTAGAGCAGAGCACCCTGGCTTGAGGAGGAGCCTGACTGTGTTAAGAGAACCTGGAAGGATTTTAATTGTTTACCGGTACAGTGAAAAAATTTCCTTGCGTTATATTCGAGTCTTGAGTATTCTCTCATTTCCATAATAAATCTCTATTCATCGCGTTATATTCGGGTCGCACTATACTCGAGTATCTACGGTACTTTGCAACAGATGAAAGATGATTCGTGGTCACTGATGCTCTCAGTCTTGAAACCACTGTGTTCAGGACTAATATTAATTTGAATAACTGCACGGTTACATTACAGGCTTAGAAATGCTTTGATTGAGTAAGACCCGCATACATTTGTCAGATATTTCCATCTCTTCGTCTTGACCCGAAGCCGTACATTCGCTGCCCGGCACTTTATTGACAAGTGTGGCATTTCTAAAAGGGCGATGACATTGGAAGCTATAAAAGTGTATCATCTGCTCTTTACATCTCATTAGCTCATTAAAATAATTGTCCTAATCTGATTGTTATCATGATTAATAGGGCAAGCGCTGAAGGAAATTAATACTCAATGCGCAGCATAGCTGAGAATGTACTTGGCTCGTTGAGATGAGATAGGTGAGCCAGTGGCTAATGAGGCTTAAGTAATTAGTTGTGAAGCATTGCAATATAGGGTGAAATATGAGCCAACTGACTGCCTGGCATCTTTTACTACAGAACAGGCCCACAGGACAGTAGCAGCGGGTAGACATGGGATTGAGTTAAAGGAAAATTTATTTTTTTTTAAAAAAAGCAGATAATTAAGAAATTAGTTATTTTATTTATGTTCTATTTTTAATATTTCAGGTGTTAAAAAAAACAGGTGGAAATGCAGCTACAGGCTGAGCTTCCCTATTCCATAATGCTGAAAATCATACTTTTTTTAAAAAAAATAACAAATTTAGGAATTTGATATTTTATTTATGTTCTATTTTTAATTTTTATTATTTCAGTGTTAAAAACAAAGGGATGGGAATGCACGCTACAGGCTGAGGTTCCCCATTCCATAATGCTTAAATCTATATTTTTTTTTTTAAAAAAAGCAGATAATTAAGAAATTAGTTATTTTATTTATGTTCTATTTTTAATATTTCAGGTGTTAAAAAAAACAGGTGGAAATGCAGCTACAGGCTGAGCTTCCCTATTCCATAATGCTGAAAATCATACTTTTTTTAAAAAAAATAACAAATTTAGGAATTTGATATTTTATTTATGTTCTATTTTTAATTTTTATTATTTCAGTGTTAAAAACAAAGGGATGGGAATGCACGCTACAGGCTGAGGTTCCCCATTCCATAATGCTTAAATCTATATTTTTTTTTTTAAGTCGCAAATTTAGGAATTAGATATTTTATTAATGTTCTATTTTTATTATTTCAGTGTAAAAACAAAGGGATGGGAATCCATGCTACAGGCTTACAATTCCAAAATGCTTTAAATCAGTTTTTCTGTTTTAAGTAGCAAATTTAGGAATTAGATATTTTATTCATGTTCTATTTTTATTATTTCAATGTTTGAAACACAGGTATAGGAATGCAAACTAAAGTTTGAGCTAATCCAAAGAGACTCGAAAAGATGGAATCCAAAATGTTCCAAAATTTGAAACAATTTAAGCTCTGACGGTAAGTCACAAGTGGAAAATTTCACATCCGAACTCAGGCTTTCTGATAATGCCATATACACAAACTTTGTTTCAGGCACCAAATTATTAAGCATATTTTATAAAATTATCTAAGACTGTATGTATATGTGGTATATGAAACATAAAAGAATAATTTTGTGCTAGGTCCCATCACATTGATTGGTCAAGCTAGGCTAAGTGCCCTCTCCCCCTCTAAGACTGTCTCTATAGAATGAAAGCCATGTGGGATGCTGTTACAATCAGCTATGGTTGGATAGTTGGGGGTTATGATCAGCTTTACACAGATCGTAATGCCTCTCAATTAGGCTTGTGCACCGATTTTTTTTTTTTTTTTTATTCGATTTTTCGGATTTTCAAACTTTTCGATTCGTTTCGACCGATTTCTTTTTTGATTCGGTTCGGCTCGACTCGTTTTTCGTCTACATTTTTGTTTCGGAATATCGACCATTTTTCGTATTTTCGTGTCACTTTGCTCGTTTTTTGTATCGACTTTTCGTGATTTCGGAAATTTTCGTTTTTTCGGAACGTCTGTTCTCCTCGTTTCAAAGCAATAAATTTCGATTTGACACATTTCAAGTCCATTCAAAAATTCCGAAAATATTTCGTTTCGGCTCGGAAAACTTTTCGGATCTGCCGTATTCGGATCTAAAAATTTTCGGAAAATCGGCCGCATCCGAAAACACGAATCGGGAAATTTCGTGAAAATTCCAAAATTCCAAAACCCGAAACGCACATCCCTACTCTCAGTTAATCAGCTTTGCACAGAGGTCCGACAAGCAGGAGAACTAGCAATTTCAGCCACTCGGTAGCTAAAAACAGGAGGGTGTGACTGAGAAGCGAATGGGGGGGGGGGGGTTTATCCCCTCTAGTCCATCCTGCCCTATTTTTATCTTAGAGTATTCTTTTAATAAGGTCAACATTATGGTTCTCTTTGCTATTGCTCCTATTGCCTAGGACTTCCCAAAGCAGGGAGACAATTTCCCCTTCTATTCAAAACGATGTTACTTTGCATTGTTGCAGAGGACTGTAAATGGTAACCCCCACCTGTACAACAACCCTATACAGAAATATCTTCAGGTCAAACCAGAGTAGGAAAGAATCAACATTGGGCAATGGAGCATCTTACAAAGGCTCATTGCATGAAGTAGTAAACAATTCTCTATACTATGGTAACACTTGGTGTAGACAATATCAATACAAAAACATAGAGGGAAGTCCTGGAATAATAGAGAGAATAAAACACGATAGTGTGAATCTGAAAACTGGAAGAAACTAAAAAAGATAAAACACACAGGGTATGTTCTTAAACTATCACTGCTACAGAGGATCCTGGCTCCTGGGGTTGTGGCGCTCTCTCCACTAATCCTGTTCTCTCTACTGCACGGTTAGAGTGAATCACTTCAGGAAGGAATGTTCCACTCCAGAATAATTAAAATATATAAATTTTTTATAGCATAAGAACTAGTATAGAGTTCACCACAGCTCAACGCGTTTCGTCTATTCATTTAGACTTCATCAGGAGTAAAAAAAAAACAACATCAGCCTTCATTATTGAAGCAATTGAGAAGGACCAATCACCGAACTTAAGGGGATTTATATTGAACCTGGTGTAATGCATGGTTATCCATTTGAAATTGTACTGTGTGAATGCTGATGTTGGGAACTAATCACTCCAACTATATGAGTCAGAGTGCTCTTACTGACCCCGGATGCCACAACAACTGGGAAATTTCTTGGTATCCGGGAGGGGGGCAGTCCTGGGTGGCATGGAGGGGCCTTTATATCTGTGGCACTTAGAGAAGCTGCACAGGGTTTCACAAGGGCCTGGGCCCCCTGGAGCCACCGGGCCCCTGAACATATCACTGGCTGTCACCCCTCTAAAGGCGAATGTTTTTGTGACTGTTTCATTCCGATCGAAATTACATTTCCTGAACATTTTTTATACAAATTTAAATTACTTTCAATCGTTTACGTACTTGTTTAAGTTTATTTTATAGTTCATCCTAATTCAAAACATGTAAGCACAGAAATCGTGGTTGTAAACTTTGCGGACCCAGGCACATAAGGTGAAATTGCCTTGTTCTTGCCTCATTTTACTGTGAAAACAAATCTCTTTTGGAACATTCCTGAAGCTTTTAGTCCATTTAGTGCAGTGTGTTAAAAAGAGGAAAATATGTTTCTGAATGAAATGATCAAAGGATTAATCATTCTTTGTATCAATAATGAAAGGAACGGATTTCATATCCATTTGTTAAGAGGGCAGAGAACATGTGAAGTAGAGTGAATCGTAAAAGTGGCACTAGTTCTCAGGATTGTGCAGTTTCGTTATTTTTTAATCAGACATCTGAAAGACACAATAATATTCAGGGCCCACGTTAATAGACCTGAGACTAAATGCACATTTTATATCACATATCAATACACGTATTTCAGATCATAATAATGTTTCATGTGTTGGGTCTTGATATATATATTAATTAATTATAAGCTACGATCGTTAAGGAAATTAACTCGTAGAGTGTATCAAGCAGACTCATAACCTCAAAAAGAGGCCGGAGATAAAAGGAGAAACACCCAGACCAATTGGGACTAAACCCAAAACAACACAATTGGTAGGTAAAGTGAAAAGAATAGGGAGTGGGAGGAAAACCTCTCAATCCCTTTATCGGTCGGGGAAAAAATTAAAAATAAGATTGATTAATGGACATTGCCATATAAAGTAGAACAAAACAGAATAAGCAAAAAACCACAACCCCCACACATAAACCGGTAATGAGCAATGGACTATCTAATGTAGACCCTGTGCTTACAAGACACTATGCTGCCAATGATAGAGGTCCCATTGGATTGTGAGGTCTTCAATTATAACAATAGGTAAAAAAGGTAGTTGGCAATGTTGTATGTCTTAAGTATAAATACACAAAATATATAATGGAGTAAAAGCATAGGGTATTGGGTTTTAGCTATGCAATGAGATCAATAGCCCTTAGAATAGACAACAATTGTTGGTCCTGTGTGTAGGACACATAGTTTACAATATTGTGTATCAGGGATGCTAGAGCGAGGACAATAAGTGGTATAACTTGTAAATAGAAAATAATAATCAGTCCAAGGTTCAGTCTCCTGGTGGGCTAACAATTCAAAAAGCCAGATAGACCAAAAGACAATTTGCGGTAGGGTCTAGAAAGATAATTTATAATAATAGGCAAGGAAAATATACTCCCTGATTTATGACCCTACAGTAAATGTAGATCTCTATTATATCCCTAATTGTCCCTAAGAGTAAAAAACTCCTATAGGTAGTAATAGGCAAAAGTAAAGAAAAAAAGGCAGCATAGGTATCATAAAATCAGCTGAGCGATAGCTAGGGCATAATGGTCCAGCAAAGGGTCAGAATTAGATAGCTATAAGTGACTGCTAAAAAGGGTAAACACCCATCATACAAGTGTCTCTCAATTAGAAGAAGTGGAATCAGTTATCACCAGCTTCTAGCTGAGGTTAACTTTTCAGTTAGCTGCAGCGGTGCGGTAATTAGAGTTAGGACTTTGAAATGAACGCTAATTACTCTTTGCGCTCCCATGTTAAGTATAGGGATAGCAAAGTACAGTAAACTCGCGTAAGTGAGTGCAATCTCGGATGCGCTAATGGGTTTTTTAACGCATTCGGAATATAATATGGGGTAATGCTCTAGGGGCCACTTAATGTAACATTAACGCTTACATATCTCACATATCTGAGTGCTAACACTAGCGTTACATTTATAATAGGGCCGGAGTCGGGTGAATGCCAGAAGGGGAGGAGGGAGGCCTTCGGCCAATCTCCTCATCAAAAGGGGCTAGGAAAACAAGAGAGGAATCACTAGAAAGGTCACACTCTGCCCTTTCCAACAATACCCCTCTTAACTCTTTAACATTGGATGATGCACTGAGGAAGTCCTCCATTTTCCGCTAGGGTTCGCTCAGCATGTCATCCCAGAGCCGAGGTCCAGCGCCGATCGCAGACTTCTCCCATACGTGGCTGACATCTTGGATGTTATCCGTGCCAATGGAGTCTCCCCTGCCCACTGATGTCATTGTGCATGGAGGAGTCATAGCACAAAAAAACATTTGTACAGAGCATCATGATCATGATTTTCTGTGGACTAGACAAGAGGGATATGAATTTGAATATAATCATAAAACAATATTATCTTTAAGCTTGACAATAAATGTAAATGTTTTTATTGTTCTGTAACAGGAACAGGGAAAGACTGGTTTCAGACTTGAGGACCAAACCTGATAGGACCAGACAACTGATCAGTTTAAATCAGACAGTATTAGCGCATCAATGTCAAATCAATCTAAGGACAAAACAACCAAATGGGAAGAAATAAACATCACTAACAATAGTTCTAAATTAAATTACATGCACAAACCAAACTCTTAATCACAGCCAGTTTTAAAACGTTAATACATTTGACAACCTTAACCCTTAAATGCCATTTGGTCTGTCCGATGTGCCATGGACATTGAGGATATAAAGGCGTAGTGAGCTTCTGTTACAAGTACTTCTAATTTGTCTAATTTGGGAAACAACACATAGTATTTTGCAATGATAAGAAAAAAGCTCATTCAATCAAAGGCCAATAAGCATTTTAACACGTCATGCTGACAAAATATAGAGGAAGCAAGTGAGCTTGAAAGAATTGCTTTCTCTGTGTATTTGTACGTCGCACATTCATTTTGGTGTCAGACGAGTAATGCAGTTTTCACCTCATTTTTCATACTGAGTTAAGAAACATTCTCTTAAACTTATAACTGATAGTTAACGGTGATTACTTACCTGTCAGCTCTTTCCATAGACTGTTGACATTGATGGAGATTGGTTTATCATTGCAGAGAACGTTCAGAAGGTGCATCATTTCTTGGGCACTTTGCTTTCCCATTAAATAAGCAACTTCTGTAGATTTTAATAGCAAACCACCGTCGAATCTGGCTGAGGGTTCCCAGGCAGCTATTCATTATGGGGATAATGGAAAAAAACGGAGCCTTGCTTTATTCCGTCATGTCACATCTCTGAATATTGCCATCTCCTTCAGTTGCATGATACCTGCTCAGCTCTCAGACTTCACAATCATTCACAATAAGGTTCATTATACTTTGCATTCATACTGAAATGGGCTGCTATTCACTTTGGAAAATTAAGGAAATCAGTCATCCATTGACACTGTACTGGGCCCGCACGCGTGCACTACAAAGTATATTATTTCCAATGATGAGTTTGAAATGGCAACTCGTGAGATTTCAGATTGCTGATTCTTAGAAAAACGCTCCTGTCCGTGTTGAAACTGTAAACTCTGAGTTCGGAAAATTGTCTGGAGTGCATTTTTCTATATGTATAATGCGTGCATTATCCATACGTTATCTATGCTACTATGGTAATTCATCAATGTATTATAATCAATAATACCCTTTAACGCAAACCTGTCATGAACAGGTCTACTTTAGCTTAGATGAGATTTTAAGTTATATGTATGCATGGAGCAAAGCATCATCCTGATGTATAGGTTTCACGTAAACAGTAAAAATTGGTGGGAGGTGGGCATAGGGGATAAATATAATCCTTCAGGCCCCCCAGGACCACCCCCTAATTTTACATTTGGATAGGTGTTACCCTGGCCTTGATCGCTGGGTCTTCCTCCTTGCATTTCTATATAGACAGCCTGTTTCTTCCTAGACTCAATGCTGTCATGGGGTTGAACACTCGCTCGAACATTTAGGTAATCTCACGCCTCAGAATGCAACTGCATTGAAAGGTTGTCAAGAACTTACCAGGAGTCTGAGCCCAGTTTGCAGGAGATGCCTTACACTTTTGCAGATCCTCACTACACAGAGTGATGAGAAGGGTGCTGGGCTCTGAGTAGTGGGAGTAGGCACGGAGGCAAATCCGGGTATGTGGAACAGAACAGGGGTAACCCAAATATGTGGTCAAGTAGAGCAGCTGCCGGGGACCGGCGAAACAGGATCGTAGACAGTTTAAGAGAGAGAAGTCAAATCGAGAAAGGCAGATGCAAAATGCAGGCTGGTAAGTCACCACACTACTGTGTATGCAGTCAACAGAGTACTGAGGTCTGAAGCGGGCTGCATTAAATAGCCAGAGAAGAGGCCACAGGTGGGTCTGTTGATTAGTCTTTACACCATAGGTGGAAACTCATGAATGATGTTCTCTGCAGAGTCTGGACCCGGGCCTAGTAGAATAGCTAAAGCAAGAACAATTCCTCTGGCTGACTGAACAGAGAAGAGAGTTGCAATGCAGGAAACCCGGGTTCAATTCCCGGAAGTGTCCCTCGTCTGGCTTTTTGCAGGGCTCAGTGATCCCTGACAGATATTGGCTGGTTGGGAATGCATAGAGCTATACATATATGAAGAAAAAAATGGTTTTGCACCTATTCCATAACAGGGTGGCTGAGTAGACCAGAAGTATCCAGCTCACTTCATGTATACAGTGGTGAGCGCAAATGATAACCTTTTTTCTTGCTATGGACAAAAAGAGGGTTTTTTTTTGGTGGTGGAACCAGCGCTTCCTTCATTAGAGGTCCCCTCTATTCTTTTGATCTCCTTTCACCGTATGCTCATGCGTACCTCAAATAAAGCAAAAAGGTACCATGGTGTAGCATTTAAAACACGTGTGGATTACAGAAAGTAGAAGGGGTACACTCACATTTTTTGGTGTCTAGTATCAGACACCAGATGTAGTATGCAGCCGGTGATATTGTAGGGGGCACAGGATCTCCCATGCAGCTGTCGATAACCGTCTCCATTCTGTACAGACCAGGACGCGATGGGTTAATTTTAGGGCTACTTTATTAAAATAAATAAAAGAACAAGCAGAAAACAAACACCCAAACGCATTTCGCAAAAATGTCACTTCCTCAGTAGGTGTGTCACTATGATTATCAATCAATAATTTGGTTGGGTGACACTCATGGGAAATGTAGCTCAAAACCATCTGGAGGACCAAGGTTGCTGACCCCCTGCTCTATATTGTAGCTAACATCTTGATTTAAAATGAACCCCTTAATGCCAGCAGGCGTGCTATACCGACCAAGTGATGGGCGGGCAAGAACTCCAAGGAGGGTATAGCACGCCTCGCGGCTCTCCGGCTCACCTGTCTGAACTCAGTTAGCTCCCTGCAGTTAATGACAGTGATCGGCCACCCGAAAAGGGAGGCGGGCCGGAAAAATTGCCAGAGAGCTGCGTGCCATGCTTCGCCCCCTGTGGTTGGCCAGGACCCCCTGCCTCCCTGTACTTCCCCAAGCATTAATTTTACTCCCGAAACCAACAAAGAATGCAAACGTGGAGAAAGTAATCTATTGAAAAATAGAGGGTTTTTTAATCAGGAGTCTCAATCAGTGTTCAATCAAAATAGGTGATGGTAGGGCCTCTATCTCTTACCAATATGCACTGCAAGAAAATAAGAGGGCATTCCACATTTCATATATCTCTGCGGATACAAGTAAACCCATTAATGACCCCAACAGACATGGATGGTTTATAATACATACAAGATACATTTAGATAATGCCAATTGCAGATTATGTTTGATATTACTGTGAAAACAAGCATTACACATCTGGTGGCAAAGAGATAAAAAGAACATTGTTCAGAATGCGATTTAGGCCAAATGTCACACGGAAGAGATAAATAAACCCAACATGCAACAGCAAGGACAAGAATTTACTGTTCAGGATATGTAAGTAGGCAGAAAACCAGATTATTAGGATTAGGCACTATTTTAACACAGATGTTCTCTATGGCTGCATCTGGGTTTACAGGCAAAACTAATAGCTCAGACATATCAGATTAGCAGAACCAGTCCCACACTGTCATGATTGCTTGTCTCCCATATATGAAAAAAATTGAGCTTTCTTAGAGTATGAGCCTGGAGTATATCGGTCTAAAAATATTTTTAAATTGTAATGAATTAGATACTATGGCCCCTATTACATTCTTCGCGCAATTTCGTTTGCGCAGTGCAAATTTATTTGCGTGCATCCGTCCTGCATTATCGCGCGAAAAATAACGTGGTATTAGGATCCGAACGCTTTTTCTCATACGTCAAAAAAATAAAGTTTGTAAAAACGACGCGCAAAACGAAGAGTAATACGAACGCAGTAACGTATTATGGCCCCTATCACATTCTTTGCGCAATTTCGTTTGCGCAGCGCAAATTTTTTTGCGCGCATCCGTCCAGCACTATCGTGCGAAAATTAACGTGGTATTACATTCCGAATGCATTTTCTCATCCATCAAAAAAATACCGTTCGTAAAAACGATGCGCAAAACGAAGCGTAATACACACGCAGTAACGTAGCGCACATAAATCAGTATATGCTGCAGCAATAAAAAAAAAATGCACAAATTCACAATTTTATTGTTTGGGTATGTGTAGAATGTGTAATTATACTATGCTGTATTTTTTTTTTCTTGCTGGTGTTTTTCGTTTCGGCCAGAACGTTCCGATTTGCAGTTACCACCAGCTTTTCAAAGACGTTAAAATTATGCGCGCAAACGTCGTTCGTAAAAAGATGTGCATGGATTGTAATACCATCTGCGTACCAGCGTACGAACTAATTTGTGCTCACAATGTTAAGTATAGGACGCGCACAGTTCATCACGCTCGCGCAGGTCATCCGCGTTAAACGATAATGCGCATAGTTTGCGCGAACGTTGTTATACGACGTTAAGTGCAAATTGTTTTGCCCCTCGCGCAAATGCATGAGGAATGTAATAGGGGCCTATATATAGTTATACAGTGGCAAGAAAAAGTATGTGAACCCTTTGGGATTACATGGAATTTTGCATGAATTGGTCATAAAAAGTGCTCTGATCTTCATCGAAGTCACAACAATTTGAAAAACACAGTCTGCTTAAAATAATACAACACAAACATTATATGTTTCCATGTGTTTATTGAACAGAACATGTAAACATTCACAGTGCAGGGTGGAAAAAGTATGTGAACCCCTAGCCTAATGACTTCTCCAAGAGCTAATTGGAGCCAGGAGTGAGCCAACCTTGTGTCCAATCAGTGTGATATTATTGGATGTGTTGCTGAAAGCTGTCCTGCCCTTTAAAAAAAACACACACCGGTTTTGGGTTTACTGGTTTCAAGAAGCACTGCCTGATGTGAACCGTGCCTCGCAGAAAAGAGCTCTCAGAAGACCTACGATCAAGAATTGTTGACTTGCATGAAGCTGGAAAGGGTTACAAAAGTATCTCCAAAAGCCTTGATGTTCATGTGTTCACGGTAAAACAGACTGTCTACAAATGGAGAAAGTTCAGCACTGTTGCTACTCTCCCTAGGCGTGGTCGTCCTTTAAAGATGACTGCAAGAGCACAGCGCAGAATGCTTAATGAGGTAAAGAAGAATCCTAGAGTGTCAGCTAAAAACTTATAGAAATCTCTGGCACATGATAACATTTTTGTTGACACATCTACAATAAGGAAAACAATAAACAAGAATGGAGTACATGGGAGGACACCACGGAGGAAGCCATTGCTGTCCAAAAAGAATATTGCAGCATGTTTGAAGTTTGCAAAAGAGCACCTGGATGTTCCACAGCACTACTGGTAAAATATTCTGTGGACAGATGAAACCAAAATTGAGTTGTTTGGAAAACACACAACACTATGTGTGGAGAAAAAAAGGCAAAGCACACCAACATCAAAACCTCATCCCCACTGTAAAACATGGCAGAGGGAGCATCATGGTTTGGGGCTGCTTTGCTGCCTAAGGGCCTGGACGGATTGTTGTCATTGATGGAAAAATGAATTCCAGAGTTTATCAAGACATTTTGCAGGAAAACGTAAGACCATCTGTCCGCCAACTGAAGCTCCGCAGAGGATGGGTGATGCAACAGGACATTGACCCAAAGCATACAAGTAATTCAACAAAAGAATGGCTTCAACAAAACAAAATATGCCTTCTGGAGTGGCCCAGTCAGAGTCCTGACCTCAACCCGATTGAAATGCTGTGGCATGACCTTAAGAAAGCGATTGACACCAGGCATCCCAAGAATATTGCTACACTGAAACAGTTTTGTGAAGAGGAGTGGTCCAACATTACTCCAGATCGTTGTGCAGGTCTGATCTGCAACTACAGGAAACATTTGGTTGAGGTTATTGCTGCCAAAGGAGGGTCAACCAGTTATTAAGTCCAAAGGTTCACATACTTTTTCCACCCTGCACTGTGAATGTTTACATGTTCTGTTCAATAAAAACATGAAAACATATAATGTTTGTGTTGTATTATTTTAAGCAGATTGTGTTTTTCAAATTGTTGTGACTTAGATGAAGATCAGAGCACATTTTATGACCAATTCATGCAAAACTCCACGTAATCCCAAAGGGTTCACATACTTTTTCTTGCCACTGTATATATTTATACGCACACACCGTCCACTTTATTAGGTACACCTGTTTAATTGCTAGTTAACACACATTGCTAATCAGTCAATCGCATGGCAGCAACTCATTGCATTTAGGCATCTAGACGTGGTGAAGACAACTTGCTGAAGTTCAGACCGAGCATCAGAATTGGAAAGACAGGGGATTTAAGTGACTTTGAACGTGGCATGGTGTCCGGATGCCCCCGATGCCACGCCCCTTCCCCGTCTCGCAGAATTCACCACTGCCTTGGCACCGCAGCTCGGCCGGACATGGCGGCGATCCATCGTTCAGTGTCCCGCATGGCGTCTCCTTCTTCCCTGTCTGGGCATCGGGAGAGTGTCTCTGGAAAGAGCTTCCGCGTCTGTAACTGCAGTTGCCGATGCTGGGGAAGACTGGGTGGGTGGGATTGAGGGATGGGCAGGGCCAGTACCGACACCCTATTTAACCCCTTAACACCGCAGGACGTACATTTACGCCCTGCATTAGGCGGGCTTTGACGCCGCAGGACGTAAATGTACGTCCTCGGCGTTTACAGCCCCCCCTCGTTAATACTCCCCTCCTCCGGTCGCTCCCACGCTGCTCTGACTCCCGCGGAGTCAGATCAGTGTGAATCCCTCCTCCGGCGCAGTGACGTCATCGCGCCGGTGGCGCGATGACGTCAGTTTCAGGCGTCCCCCCCCGCCGGAGCAGGGGAAGTGCCTGAAGGGGAGGGGGGGGATCCTTTGGATCCCTCTATCTCCCCATCGCCGGGGACCAGGCGGCTGTGGCCAGCATCGCTGGAAGGGTCACAGCCTGACCTTTCCAGCGATGTATGGGGGGTTAACCCCTTAGTTGCCAGGTCGCTACCGGGCACTAATTTGCCCCCACCTCTGGGTCCCCCCCGGTCAACTGACTCCTCACGCCATGCGCGATGATGTCAGTTAACCGGGGAACCCCCTAGCTGCAAAGGGATTTCCTATGGAAATCCCTTAGAGGAGATAGGGGGGTTCTTTGAACCCCTTTATCTCCTGATCGGTGGCAGTTAGGGGGTCATGTATGATATTGCTGGAAAGGCCAGAGCATGGCCTTTCCAATGATTTCAAACATGACCATGTTATAAGTAAAATAAAAGTGTAAAAAAGTTAAAATAAAAATAATAAAAAAATAATAAATTAAATAATAAAAAAATAATAAATATAATAATAAAAAAAAAAAATTGTTTTTTTTAATGCAGCACTATTGTTCACATTTCAATTATAATGTGAACAATGATGCTTCACTAATGATATTTTTTTTTTGGGGGGTTTAGCTAAGATCACGCAATTTCTCCCCAAAAAAAAATGGGTTCCCCGTTCTAATTTTTTTAACAAATCTACCCCATAGAATATGACCGCAGAGCCTCGGATAATAAAATTTAAAAAAAAACACTTTACACACTGTGGAAGATTGTGAATTTTCAATAAAATTTCATTTTTTTTACATTTTTTGTTATAGCATTTTGGCAGGGCATGACATATACATATAATAATGATATATTATTAATCTGCCGAGTCTGCTGGAAAGAACGATATGTAATTTGTCTGGGTGGTATAATAATACGTGACTTAAAAATGGTCAAAATGAGCTCAGCAAACTTCTACTTCCGAAACAGCGCCGAAGTTGTAAAATTACTCCCGTCCTTAAGGGGTTAAACCCTGAGCACCAGTGAGACAGTGCTCACTTGTTTTGTGTACATCACAGCACAAAGACCCCAGAGCTATCTCTCCTCCTGATTTCCCCCTGCAGACTTTGGAACCATTAACTATGTATTCGCACCTTAACCACCCACCCAGACCACGGAACTGTCCCTGACCACAAGTATTGGATCACCCCTTTGCCTTGACGCCTTCAGATTTGCCAATCTGCATCCTGAGCTCTGCATCCCAGGAACCTAACACATGGTTGTTGGTGCCAGACGAGCTGGTCTGAGTATTTCAGAAACTGCTGATATACTGGGATTTTCACGCTCAACCATGTCTAGGGTTTACAGAGTATGGTCTGAAAAAGAGAAAATATCCAGTGAGTGGCAGTCGTGTGGATGAAAATGCCTTGTTGATGTCAGAGGTCAGAGGAGAATGGGCAGACTCGCATTTCGTCAGAATTTTTGACGATTCATCATTCGGAAGTGCTTATAAAATACGAATCGCTTAGTCGCATAATCCGAAGCGAATCAATAAATTAAATTGCTTCAGATGGAACAGCGATATATAAAGGGTAGTGGATACAGGGAACAGCCTCCCAGTGGAAGCAGTAACAGTGATACAGAAAGGGTAGAGGGATACGTGGAATAGTCTCCCAGTGGGGAACACCAAACTGCTCCGTATTTCCCAATTGGCCTGTAGTGCTGAATCTAATTGATTAAGCACCACAGGCCAATTGACAGCGAAGTATGGTGCAGTTCGGTACTGTTCGACTTCCTTCGGTGTCAGTGAAATTGTCCCATAGAGAAGCATTGAATGATTCCTCCATATACAGGAAGTCAAAGGGCACTGAATTGCAGAAAAATCCACCATACTTCGCTGTCCATCGCTGTTGGTTCTGAAAATTAATTCAAATCGTTCGGAAAACAAAACTAAATTTTGGACGAAACAAATGGATATTAAACAAAATTCAGTTTCTGACGACAATTAATTAGCCCGAAAATGGAACAAAACAAATTTGTCCTGCCTGAACAAGTCTAGTAAGGGTCATTGGATGGCATTACATATTTGTGTCCACATGATATCATCCAACCGTAGAAAAGATCCATATTCAGGAATTTGTTTTCTGTTGCTTAGAGGATCAGCAGAGAAAGAGGAACACAAAAAGTGTATTAGTCTTCCTCTTATTTAACCCCTTCACTACCAAGATGGGCTAAACTAAATTTTCAAAGCCCCTTGTGGTGCCCTGATATCAAGTATAGTCGATGTGATTTCATCCAGAAGTAAAGCAAACAAATTTTGTTTATTGCATAAGAATTTACTTTGCAATTGGACTACAGAATGCGCCTTCTAAGTTATAGCACCTCGGACATGATACCCGAAGTGGCAAATCAGTTTAAAGAGATTGGATTCCTTTTTACCCCTCTAGAAAAAAATGGAACCCGAGTTGTATTATGGCGATGTAATAGCACTATTTGGCCAGCAGATAGCACCATCTGCCTGTCAAATAGTGCATACGTTTGAAAATGTGCTTTTAACATCTTCAAGCACATTTTCTATGTATGTAAAATGAATATTTTTTCAAATATGCACTGACTCATGGCCGATGGCTATAAATGCACTGACTCATGGCAGATGGCTATAAATGCGTTGACGCATGGCAGAGGTTTCACGGAAAACAATTTGGTAGTGAAAATGGTTATGGGGTTAAATTCATGTATACTTTACCCTGCCATTAAAACGAACTAATACCTGGTAGGGATGAGACGAACACTCCCCGAGTTCGGTTCGAAGCCGAACCCGAACTTTCCAAATGTTCTGATCCGAACCCGAACCCGAACTCGGACCCCATACAAGTCAATGGGGCTGAAAATTCGGTTTTTAGAGTGCCCTCCAAGAGGGCATATATGCTATATATTTTCCATAAAAGGTGTATGGGGGTCCGGGTAGTGCCCTGGGGGACAGGAAACAAGGACAAAAAGTTTAAAAAAAGTTTTTAAAGGGATAGTGATTTTTCCATGAAATAAGGGTTAAAAATAAAAATGAAACATTCCTTCAAATATTGTGCCTAGGAGGTCCCCATAACCTGCCCGTGAAGTGGTGGATTTCTAGGATGTATAGAAATATGTGAAAACCAAAAAATTACATTTCAAATGACGGTAAATGCTTTTACATAGTTACATAGTTATATAGGCTGAAAAAAGACATGCGTCCATCGGGTTCAGCCTCTCCCACATAACCTACTGCTGTTGATCCAAAAGAAGGCAAAAAACCCAGTCTGAATGCTTGCCAATATGCAACATACTGGGAAAAAAATCCTTCTTGACCCCAGAATGGCAGTCAGATTTCTCCTTGGATCAAGAAGCTTTTACCCACATATTAAATATTATAACCCTTAATATTCTGTGTCTGCAGGAAGTCATCCAGTCGTTTTTTTAAAAGTCTGTACAGACTCTGACCCAACCACCTCAACAGGCAGAGAATTCCACAGCTTTATTGTTCTCACCGTAAAATAACCCTTCCTATGCTTTAAGCTAAATTTTCTTTCTTCCAGTCTAAATGGATGACCCCTTGTCCTATGTATAGTCCTGTTAATGAATAGGTTATCAGACAATGGTTGATAATGGCCCCGTATATATTTATATAAGGTTATCAGATCCCCTCTAAGGCGCCTTTTCTCTAAACTAAACAGGTTTAAGCTTGTTAGTCTTTCCTCATAACTTAACCCTTCCATCCCCCTTATTAATTTAGTTGCCCGTCTCTGCACTTTTTCTAGCGATATAATATCTTTTTTTAAGACCGGTGCCCAAAATTGCACGGCATATTCAAGGTGCGGCCTGACCATTGATTTATACAGAGGCAAAATTATGTTTTCATCCCGTGAGTGAACTCCCCTTTTAATGCATGCCAGTACTTTGCTGGCCTTGGCGGCTGCTGTTTGACATTGCACATTGTTACTTAGTTTGAAGTCTATGATTATTCCCAAATCCTTCTCCTGCTTGGATTTCCCTAACTCCGTACCATTTAGGGTATACATTGCTTGTGTGTTCTTCACTCCAAAGTGCATAACTTTACATTTATCTAGATTAAATTTCATCTGCCATTTAAGTGCCCAGTCCCCCAATCTATCTAAATCCCTCTGCAGGGATTAATCTATCCATAAACAACTGCTTGGGGCGGCAGTCTGTTTGAAAAGAGGAGACATTTTCGGACACGCAGAAAAAGTTTACTGATTTTTTTGGCAGTGAAAAGCAGGAGAATGACTGGAGAATGGAAAATTCTAGACCAAATAGCCAATTTGGAAAGTGAGATAAATGGGAGAATGTTTCTGGTTTGGCTATTTTGACCTAGAATTTTCCATTCTCCAGTCATTCTCCTGAGTTTCACCTTTCTCTGAATAACCCTGTCAGGGTTATTCAGAGAGCGGTGAAGAGCAGGAGAATGACTGGAGAATGGAAAATTCTAGGTCAAAATAGCCAAACCAGAAAAATTCTCCCATTTAGGCTAGGGTCAGACTAGCGAATTTTTAACGTGCGTTTAGGCGCACTTAATCACGGCCGCACTAGCAGCAAATGACGGCCAATATAAGAAGTACGGTCGCACGAAAGTCCGGCTGCGCAACGCAAGTGGAAAATGAACGCATTTTTTCGAGAATGCAGAACCGCTAGTACGGATGTACAGAGTGCGCTGCGTCCACTAGCGGCGTGTGTGCGTGATTTGGAGACGTCAGACCCTGCTCATGTCCGGCCAACATAACATCCAGACACCCAAAGTTTCCTGGTTTGGATCCGTAAAAAATCACACACAAAAATGCGCATCGTATGACCGTTTTCGCGCAATCCGTGAAAAAATACAGCAATGCGTTCGGACGCACTTTTTGACGGTCGCTACGAAAAATGCGTTAGTCTGACCCTAGCCTTATCTCACTTTCCAAATCGGCTATTTGGTCCAGATTGTTCTCTTTTCCTGCCATTCTCCTGGTTTTCACCTTTCTCTGAACAACCCCAAGAGAGAGGTGAAAGCCAGGAGAACTGGCAGGAGAAGAGAACAATCTAGACCAAATAGCCAATTTGGAAAGTGAGTTAAATGGGAGAATTTTTCTGGTTTGGCTATTTTGACCTAGAATTTTCACTTCTCCAGTTATTCTCCTGCTCTCTGAATAACCCTGTGAATGTTTAATCCCGAGGTGAAAAATAACATTGCTTTAGATATTTTTCAAACACCAGTTAAATGCAGCATATTAGGATGTTTTAGGGAAATTAATTCTCAAATCTCAATCAGAAGCAGACACCACCCCACCCCCTCACTATATTTTACAATGTATCAAATTGATTACCAGACTAAAAACACCTGGTGTTATGCCCGTTTGTGAACAGAGGTCATTTAGAGTTGATAATCTTTCCACGTACACATTAGTTTTTAATTCAATATCTAATAAACCGTTGCTTATAATATTCTGCAGTAAAGAGTCTCTTTATTTCTAGATTTTTTAGTATTTTTTTAAGCATTTTCTATACTTTTTCAAAATTTCTTTTTCTTTTCGAACTCGAACCGTACACGCCCAAAAAGTTTGAAATTCGCGAACTTTCGAACTGCCAAAGTTCGGGTCGAACTCCGAACCGTCCGAACCCGAACAGCTCATCCCTAATACCTGGTCTCTGAAAACATACTTAACCTAGTTCAGCTCCAACACATATTAATTCCTGTGATGAATCAGCCACATATTGGGAAAGTATGAGCAAACTACACAATCTAGCTCTCTTCGAATACCCAGAATATATGCAGACTGTAAGATAACAGGCATGGCCAATTCTATTGATTTTATTCATACATTGCTTGTAGAAATGACCTTGTAATGCATTTACTTACTGTATTTAGCGCCGTGATATCTGTTGAGGCTATATATAAATGATAATATTGGCAAATGTCCGTACTCTGTAACCACTTTGAATGATTCAACTGTTGTTATGCAATGATTTGTACAAAGTATTTTCTGTTTAGAAGAATGTTATAGTGAAATTGTTTCTGACAATAGAATGCCATTTATTTCCCTGCAATTTGGGATCGTTCTGAGTTCTGTATATTAACGCTAACACCTCTTCACTGTGTCTGTAGAAAATAAATTGCTTGAAAGTTTAATACTACAGGTTCAGCAACAATCCAACTGGAATTCTAAAGACTGAACGATTTCATAAGCCGGTCATTGCCCCTGCAGCTCCCATAACTCCCCTCCTGTCACTACTGTATTCGAGATATTGGATATACCTGTATATATATAAATATGTAACAACAACAAGAGATTCACCGCGGCACTCCAGGACTTGATATCAAAAACAACGTTTATTCAATCCATGAACATAGTGGTCGACGTTTCAGCTCCTCTCCAGAGCTTTCCTCAGGACAAGCTGAGGAAAACTCCAAGAGGAGCTGAAACGTCGACCTCTATGTTCATGGATTGAATAAACTTTTTTTTTTTTTAATATCAAGACCTGGGGTGCCGCGGTGAATCTCTTAGTGTTATACAAATCAAGCTGCCCGGCAGGCACTGGGCACTATAATGAGGAGCGTGATTGCATGACAATTGTATATATATATATATAGATTAGGTCGGCCGTGTTAGTCCAGATGTCAAAATCACGAGTATAGCAGTCTGTAGTGATACCTTTTTTATTGGATAAAAAAGGTATCACTACAGACTGCTATACTCGTGATTTATATATATATATATATATATATATATATATACAGTATATAATATACTCTTCTCTAATAACAGATACACACAGAGACTTCTAAAACGTCACTTTTCTGCAGTAGACCTAAAAAGGCATTTTGGCTCAAAAGAGCCTTTATCAAGGGAACAGTGTCTTTCCTTTCACCTGTATCTATCAGGGTTATTCAGAGAAAGGTGAAACTGGAGAACTTTTGGAGAAGTGAAAATTCTAGGACAAAATAGCTGATTTGGAAAGTGAGAGAAATGGGAGAATTTTTCTGGTTTGGCTATTTTGACCTAGAATTTTCACGTCTCCAAAAGTTCTCCAGAGTTTCACCTTTCTCTATATAACCCTGTAATATATATATATATATATATAGATAGATAGATAGATACAGGTGAAAGGACGGACAAGGTAACTTGTAGGCTGGGGTCAGACGAGCGCTAGTAAAAGCGGAAGGAGCGTCCGTGAGAGTGGACGTTCCTTCCACTCAAAGCCCGCATAACGCCCGTCTGTACACCTTGCTGAGCGCAGTTAGTGCTATGGAGGATCGCGCTTTGCAGCCCCGTGGGACGCGCATCCTAGTGCTATACTTAATAAAAGTGTAGTTTTAGAAGTCCCTGAGTGCATCCGCTATTAGAGAAGAGTGTACTTATAACTTAGACATTGCACCGGGGCAATTTAATCATTTATCTTTTGGGAAGAGTAAGTGTGAGTTTTTTTGGAATTCATATGCATATATATATATATGTTACGGGTAAAACCCGAAGTGAGGTTAATCCTAGGATTACCCGGTTAATCCTGACATTACCCAAAACCGCTGGGTAAAGCTGCAAAAAAATGAAAATTTCAGTCTTTACCTGGGCAATTTCAGGACTAACCAACTGCCCTTGGAAGAGCTGAAAAATTCGCACTTTACCCAGATAATGTGCAAGTCTGAAGCTTCACCTGGGTAATCTGAGGACTATCCACAGCTTCACCCGGGTAATCTGCAGAGCATCCAACCCCGCTTGGGTAACAGTGAATTTTGCTATTATCTATGGATATTATCAATGAAAATGGCAAAAGACATTAAAACATTAAAATGTATTGCGGATATAATGAATAGTATTACAGAGTAACAGGACATGTTTCTTATATGAATGTGAAAGAGTTACTTGATCTTTATTATGTGTCATATGTGTTAATATATCATTTATAAAACATAATAACCATTAGGTTACTCTTTATATAATATCTTTATCGTCATAAATAAATTTTCAGACAATTAACGCACAGAGTAACATGACGGTTATTTAGTGAGGTTTGTGACTGTGGATACAATTTCATTAAAAATAACAAAAAAACACAATTTAGTTATCGGTCAGATAACAGTTTGCAGCTTTACCCGGGTAATCCTCGGAATTCAGTCATCTGTAACCTGCTGAAAACCCAAGAAAAGCAGAGAACCCAGAGGCGTTTGGATACTTTGCAGATTACTCGGATAAAGCTTGATGCACATCACACTTTATCCAGCAACACTAGAGTAATGTGCGAATTACCCGTTAAAACACAACAGAAAACCGGAGCACCCAGAGGCCTCTGGATACTTTTCAGATTACCTGGTAAAGTCCGAAATTTTATTTCACTTCGGACTTTTGCTAATGACGCCTGGGTAATGCTAGGATTAACCACACTTTGGGCTTTAACCGTAACATATACATAACATACATATTTATGTACGGTTTCTGTAATGGAAATCTGCAAGAAATGACACTGATCAACATACAGTTTTGTAAAAATGTATCATTATAAATATCAGTAGATTTACTAATCAGTGATCTTATAGGTGGAGGTTACGACAGACTGGTATGTTCTGAGTAAACATCAAAAGAATTATACTTAATGGCTGATGGATTGCCCAAGGATGTTTACAAACAGATCACACACACGTGGGCATACAGTGAGGTTTGGTATCTACAGTACATTCTACCCATCCTGAGCATTAAAAGATTTGCCAGTCCAATAAGTAATTCTTAAGGCATATTAAAGCTTTGATCTAAAAAAAATCTAGGTAGGGCGATCCACTGACTAAGCAGTGAAAGGGTGAACAGGAGACACAGCTGTTGATTGCTTGCAGCTGCTTCAGGTAAATGTATTGAGATTATAATGAGAGCCGTATGCTGTGCCTTTCCCCCGTTTACTTTCCTTCCATTACCTACAGATTTCTTACCTTTTTTTCACGAGTTTGTTTTCACATTGCTTTTTATTGAAATCCATTTTTTACTTTTATAGCTCTTCCGGAACACAACAAATAAATAAATAAAGCCTGTGGTATTTTGTTTTGGGAGCCTGTTTCAAAAGCTGAGCTTGTAAAGCATCTCCGAATTATACGTGCCCTGGGTACCAATGGATTATCATATTCAGACAACTTTCTAATCGGGGAGTTCGGTAGCTCACTTGTCTATTTTATTCTTGGCATGATGTTACATATTGGCAAATGTGACCCTTCATCATTGCGCCGCCTCTGTCTTCCTCCCGGCTGTCACATTTCATTCACTTACTTGATAGTGGAGAAGGATTCAAGGTAAGGATTTGTAAATGGGCATGTATTCTTTTACGTAACCCTTCAACATTTGAGTGTTTAAGGACAATGGATCAATTTATACCGGATTTGATGGGATTATTATTACATAAATAGAATGGTGACGTTAAAGTACTAGTGACGGATCCCCAAAATACGATTCTATCTGTATCCGTTTTCTAAAGAAACAATCGCCATTATGGACTTTACTGTAGCACTTGTGTTGACTAAACCCTTTCTATGCCATGATCTTCTGCTCAAAACTATATCTTATAGACATGTGCAGTTGAGTTTGGATCAATACAGAATTTGGCCGAATACAAGGCGATTCGGATCAAATTGAATTCTGAATTGCTGATATTCAAACCGAAACACTCTCCAAATCAAACATCCCAAACTGATCTGAACTCATCCTCTTTTAATCGCCCACATCTGAATTTAATCGAATATATTTGGATTAATTCAGAATCCACCATAGCGTTATTGATGCCTATGCGCCATTCCGTGCTTCATTTTTTTGATGCATTTGCATTTTGTGCAATTCTGCAACCATTTTTGCGTCATTCTGTAGGCTTTTTTATTTTACTTCACTGCGGTTCCGAATCTCAGAAATGGGCAATTATTTTGGACCCTTAATATATTCCGAATCGGTCCAATCAGAAATATCGGAAGTTTTCAATATTACAAATTGGATTATTTTGGAATATGACATTTTTGGATTCCTTTTATACATGTTTTTATACATGTTCCACTGGAGCCTTCTGAATATATACGATTATAATCGGGTCAGTTCAGATCTATTTGGGATTTTTTATCCGGAAAGCCATTTGGTTTGTATATCGGCAATTTGGAATTCAGATTGATCCGAATTGCCGAATTGCTGTTTATTCAGCAAAATACCAAATCGCACATATCTACTGACAGCTGTAAGCAGAAGAGTCATTAAAAGGGACAGTCCTCACTCTTTTCTCCTATCTGTGGTTAATTTTTTTTCTAGAAAGTATTTTACCAGGAAGGATACAATGAGATTTCTCTCTTTTTCAAGTATGATTGGCGAGTATGTACCATTAGGTGTCTTGCCCACTGGATAGGTGCTCTGGCTGGGATCGAACCTGTGTCTCCACGGTTATAGAGCAGTGATGTTACCTCTACTCCACCCAGCCGGTACAATGTTAATGATCCTCATTGTGTGCTGCCCACGGGAAATTGAACACTGTAGTGCATGTAAAGAACTATAAAAAAGAAACTAAACCAACAACTTCACTGTACTGTAGATTAGATAAACCACAGCAGTATAGTAAAACATTTGCATAGATTTTGGTAAATGTTGCATCATGGAAATAATCCACAAAATGGAAAAAGGAGATACGAAACCTACATTTATTTTTGCTTTTTACATTCAATTACTTCAAACAAATAAAAAAAACAGCAGCATGTGTTTTATAAAGTGGTTTTGTTTGTAATGCACAAGTAATCTAGTTAAGGCTTATGTAAGTGGTACTGTGCCTTTAAGTAAGTAAGTGTCCTTGGGCAAGACACCTAACGGTACATGCTCGCCACCCAGGACATACTTGAAAACGAGAGAAATCTTAATGGATCCTTCCTGGTAAAATACTTTCTCAAAAAAAATTACGTTTAGACGATTTTGACCATTGGAAGTTAAACGCATCAATATGTAAAGCTGTTCAAAGGATAACTTTAACATAAGGGAAATATTATAAACATTTCATATTTATCATTGGCTCATTTCCCTCTCCTAAAGGCTGAGAATTTGTAACAATCCGTGGAAAGCAGACTTTAAGAAAGTAAAAGAGGGCTCAGCTAGAATAACACCTAACATCTAATCTGGAACAGACGCTTTGCTCCAGGTCTGGAGGAGCCTTGTGTCCTAGTAGTCTTTGCCAAATCCCATGCATCAGATAAGGTTGGCTCAGTTTAGAAGCTAAAATGTAAACAATCTGAAAATAGTCTTTACGTGATGAGGAGCTATGTCGTAAATTTCGATTCAACACAATTAAATGTCGATTTTCTTCCTTGTTCCAAGCAATAACATTTCATCAAAGTGATTACAATGCATTTTGCATTTTGTTTCTTGAAACGATAGGCCGCTTATCAAACCTTTAAAGAACATTGTTTTGAACAGCTAGATGGGTCAGCTGTTGATTGTTATTGTGCTTTTATCTTCCAAACTTTTTTAGGGGATAAAAAGATTTCTTAAAGATTTTGCGTCAACAGAATGTGTGAATTGATCTTTTATTTCTGAGTACCGCTCACAGATGAAAGCCACCCGTGTGTTCACTTATAGAGGTCAGCATATTGATATGGGAAGTCACCAGGGGCCCTATTCCATCGTTGATGTTAAAAGTGAGACGCTAATGGAGAACTTATGTGCCAACTGTTTTCCATTAGCATCTCACTTTTAACACCTGTATTCCGACCGTGTTGCTTTATCAATAGATCAAGTCGCAATACTTCCGAGTTGTTAGAAGATAACAGTGGTGGTGCATAATATCGCTGGGTGGAGTAGAGGTAACATAGACACAGACACAGGTTTGAATCCTGGCAAGAGCACCTCTCCAGTAAGTGTCCTTGGGCAAGACACCTAACGGTACATACTCGCCACCCAGGACATACTTGAAAACGAGAGAAATCTCAATGTATCCTTCCTGGTAAAATACTTTCTCAAAAAAAAAAAAAATTATCAGCTAGGGGAGTCCATAGGACTCCATGATGACAATGCATTCCTGATCGAGCTCTGCAGGAGCTTGCATGAATGAGGTCCAGCTGGGACGCCAGAAAAATTTATGGATGAGCACTGGGAATTATTTGTTTCCAGTTTTCTGCTGCCCACAGAGAGAAAGTGGCTTACTGTGTTAAGTGATTTCCCAGACGCACAGTCACTTAACATTGGCCTTTACATGATGAGATTCATTGTTGAATAACACCAAGTGCAGATGAAGGACGAGCTAGGATGGAATAGGTTCATCTGCAAGCCCCACATTAACGACTCCCATTTAAAATATAGGAGACATTAAAATGCAGTAAGGAGCCTCAATGTCCACATCTTGGGTGGAACAGGACGTGAAAAAAATTAACTATTACGTTGTGTAGCTTGGGCGCTTCGCCTAATGACAACTGTGGAATAGGGCCCCAGGAGTTTTCCCAGTGCGCGAGGATCAGACTCAGACTGGAACTTCATGTATCCCTTCTTTAGCCTGTAGCAACTCAGGGGACCTGTAGTCATCTTCCAGAAATCCCAAGCTCAGATTTTGCAGTGATGTTACCCTGGGGTAGAGAAGCTGTGCAGCGTAGACCCTACAAGAATCGGCAACACATCTGATGAAGTGGAAAAAAGTAATACATTATTTTGTCACATAACATGGCTTTTTACATACGGAAAAACTAATCACTAGAAAAGTGACAAATAATGACAAAATGCAATGCTTACATGCCTTTGGTAAAAAATCCAAGTGGGGGGGATATAATATTCTGCAGTAAAGAGTCTATTTCTAGATTTTTTAAGCATTTTTTATACTTTTTAAAAAAAAAAAAAAAATTCGAACTCGAACCGAACAAGCCAAAAAGTTCGAAGTTCGCGAACTTGCGAACTGCCAATGTTCGAATCGAACTCCGAACTGATAAAACCGAACAGCTCATCCCTACTAATAACCGCCCTTATGGGATTAACTCACTTACTGAGGACATAATCCTTTCTGGAGCTCCCTGTGATTTAAGGTTAAATCATGTGTGCGTATATATATATACTAGCTTTTGCCCGCGTCTTCGCTCGCGTGGATTTAAGGATTTGTTAAAAAAAAATTAAAAAGAAACTTGAGGTTTTTTGGTAGAACCCCCTTTCCCCCCCCCCACTTGGGATTTTTGGAAAATTATATAACACGTGTTTTTTTATTTTTCAAGAAGAATGTAAGTGCCAAATTTCACACCTGTAACATCTTTGGTTTTTGAAATATAGGTATACTGATAAAAGTATTCATATCCCTTTCGCCCACCCCCCTTAACTGGATTTTCGGAAAATGGTAAAACATGTTTTTTGGTTTTTTTTGCACGAAGTTTGTAAATATCGAATTTCACATCTGTAGCATCATTGGTTTTTGAAATATAGGTATAATGATAAAAGTATTTATCCCCGTTTTTGCCCCCCACTGGATTTTTGGAAAATGGTAAAATACGTGTTGTTTTATTTTCAAGACGGATCTAAATACCAATTTTGACGTCTGTAACATCTTCTGTGTTTGAGATATAGGCATCCTGTTGAAAAGTATTCACCCCCCTTTTTTCACCCACCACGTGAGATTCTTGGAAAATGGTAAAACATGTGTTTTTTTATTTTTCAAGAAGATTGGAAGTGCCAGATTTCACGTCTGTAACATCTTCTGTTTTTGAGATGTAGGTATCCTGTTTAAAAGTATTCACCCCCCCTTTTTTTTTTACCCCCCCACTTGGATTTTTGGAAAAATGGTAAAACACGTGTTTCTTTACTTTCAAAAGATTGTAATTATCAAGCTTCACACCTGTAACATCTTGTTTTTTGAAATATAGATATACCGATAAAAGTATTCAGACCCGTTTCCCTCGACCCCCCCCCCCTTATTTGGATTTGTGGAAAATGTCAAACCACATGTTTGGTTTTATTCACGAAGATTGTAAATACCAAATTTTACACCTGTAACATCTTTGGTTTTTAAATATAGGTATACTGATAAAAGTATTCAACCCCCTTTTTGCCCCCTCCCACAAAATTTTTGGAAAATGGTAAAATAGGTGTTTTTTTGTTTTTCAAGAAGAATCTAAATACCAATTTTCACGTATGTAACATCTTCTGTTTTTGAGATATAGGAATCCTGTTTAAAAGTATTCAGCCCCCCTTTTTTTCACCCCCCACTTGGGATATTTTTCAAGAAGATTGTAAATACTAAATTTCACGTCTGTAACATCTTTGGATTTTGAAATATAGGTATAATGATAAAAATATTCAGACCCCTTTCCCCCGACCCCCCAATTGGATTTGTGTAAAATGGCAAAACACATGTTTGTTTTTTTTCACGAAGATTGTAAATACCAAGTTTCTCACCCGTTACATCTTCGGTTTTTGAAATATAGGTATACAGATAAAAGTATTCAACCCCCCTTTTTGCCCCCCCAAGGAATTTTCAGAACATGGTAAAATACGTGGGGCAGTATTACAATGTTGGTGCTAACTTAACCAGAGCTGTTGTAAACTGAAAACCTCTATAGGCTATAATGGCTCTGGAAAGTTTACAACAGCTCTGGTTAAGTTAGCACCAACTATGTAATATGGCCCGGTTTTTTTATTGTTCAAGACGAATCTAAATACCAATTTTCAGGTCTGTAACATCTTCTGTTTTGGAGATACAGGTATCCTGTTTAAAATAATTAAAATATTCAACCCCCTTTTTTCGTCCCCCCCACTTGGATTTTTGAAAAATGGTAAAATACGTGTTTTTTTATTTTTCAAGCCGAATCTAAATACCGATTTTCACATCTGTAGCTTCTTCTGTTTTTGAGCTATAGGTATCCTGTTTAAAATATTCAACCCCCTTTTTTCGTCCCCCCCACTTGGATTTTTGAAAAATGGTAAAATACGTGTTTTTTTATTTTTCAAGCCGAATCTAAATACCGATTTTCACATCTGTAGCTTCTTCTGTTTTTGAGCTATAGGTATCCTGTTTAAAATATTCAACCCCCTTTTTCACACCCTTATGGGTGGATTTTCCAAAAATCCTTCCTTAGTGGGCGCCTACATCATAAAAACAGTGCACCTTCAAAATTTTACGTTCCTAGTTTAAATGGTTTCAGCTGGGCATTGATGAGTCAGTCAGTCAGGACTTCGCGTTTATATATATAGATGTATTTAACCCCCATTTTGGCCCCCCATGGAATTTTCCGAAAAAGGTAAAATATGTGCTTTTTTATTTTTCAAGACGAATCTAAATACCGATTTTCACGTCTGTAACATCTTCTGTTTTTGAGCTATAGGTATCCTGTTTAAAATATGCAACCCCTTTTTACCCCCTTAGGGGCTGAGTTTCCAAAAATCCTTCCTTAGTGGGTGCCTACATCATAAAAACAGTGCACCTTCAAAATTTCACATTCCTAGGTTAAATGGTTTCAGCTGGGCGTTGATGAGTCAGTGAGTCAGTCAGGACTTTCGCATATATATATATATATATATATAGATATATTCATACGGTAAGCAAGACAGGTTTGACCAGCACTTTCAGCATTCTTAAAGCAACCCACATGGAAAATTAAACAATGACGTCCATAAATAGCTTGGAAGTAAGTATAGTTATTTTTAAAGTGTAGTTATGATTAAAAATAGTTTTAACTACGTTGTCATTAAAAGTACTTTAAAGCCATATTAAAGTGGCGAGCACTTTCAGTATATTACATTAAATTGTGTCGGCAGAACACAGAGTCCAGGTTGAGAAATATTGAACCTGGAAAAAAAATGACATATAAGCTGTTATGTGGAAGTAATTATCCCTTATTATTGTTTCATGTTAAACTGACTAATTAAGGACAGTCCTTATTGTGAAAGTACACAATTTATTGTACTATTACAGACTTTAGAATAGAGTAACGCATGGAAATATTTTTGTTGCAACTGGTGGGAGCAGGTGTTCGCCATGTTTTGATTTATCAAACATCAATTTAGATATATATTTTGTCTTTCATAAACTGATTCTCAAACAGCTGAATCAGTCTGGGGTTTATGGGATAGCCATGCTCTCACACAGATGGCACATTCATATGCCCAGTCATTTTAATTTGACCACCTGTACCAAGGTAGAGATAGCCATAAAATGTGCAGTGTGTGAGGTCTGCTGATCACTGCTGCATTAAGGCTGGGTATGATATCTCAGTACCTTTAATTAGGATTTAGCCAAGTATACATTTTCAATAATGAGATTTTATGATATTATTATTATTTATTAATATTATTAAAAGTGCTTTACTTTGCAATGAAATCTACTCCTGGCCAGTCGTCATTCTTGGTTAGATATTAACTCTTTTTCATTACAATCAGGTTACGATAAGTAGAATGTTATCTGTATACACATTGGATTCTCTTTTTGAAATATTTATTATTATTATTATCCTTTATTTATATAGCGCCCCATATTCTGCAGCGCTTTACAAGATCAGTGTACAAGGGGTTGATACATTAGAATACCACACATGGATGATACGGCCTGATTCAGGAGACCCTGTTCCCAAGGGAACTTACAATCTATGAGATGTACAAGTGTTTTGTGAGGTTGGCGCATCCATATCGTTAGGTGTCTTGCCCAAGGACACTCGCTGGAGGCGTCTTCTGAGTGGGATCAAGTCATCTTTCCCTGATAGCAGCGATAACCAGTGACCTGGTGGTTCGGGTTGATCCCACTTCTTGTAAAGTCGAGACTTCTCCACAGTTGTACCGGAGGGATGTGCCGTACGGGACCTTGACTTGCTTCTCCACGGTCAAAGGGTATAGATGTTACCACTGGACTCCACAGCCGATTATTGTGTGGTAGGCAAGTGTGTACTGTTAGGTGTCTTGCCCAAGGACACTTACTGGAGAGGTGCTCTGGCTGGGATCGAACCCGTGACTCCACGGTTGTAGAGCAGTGATGTTACCTCTACTTCATCCAGTCCCTAAACCTAGCATTCTATGTACATAGGCTTGAGTCACGGTCTCGGTGTTTGGAGATTGAGGGTATGAGCCCAAGATGCAATGATACACTGGCTGACAACTGACCAGAGTCCAAAAAGGGGTTTATTTAGCAAACAGAAATAATAAAGCAACTGGAGGATGTGAGGGGCAAGACTGGAAGAGGGCTGACTCTGGGAAGAGGCAAGGAGGAAGACAAAGGCAAGGTAAACTGGAGACAGAGGAGGACAGACAGATGGTAACACACTGAGACTTACCAGTAGGCACAATACAACAGACATAGGTATGACAGGAAGAGGGCTGGCTGTGACTGGCTGAAGACAAAGGAAGCAGGAGTGTACAGGAAACTAGGAGGGTAAGCTGGGGTAATAAAGGATAGACCATATTTGGGTTGCAGGCTTTAGGGAAGACAGCAGGAGGCTGGAGACTGAAGATGCAGGGCAATGGGGGCTGGAGGCCGGAGATGCAGCACAATCAAGGCTGGAGGCCAGAGATACAGGGCAACAGAGTCTGGAGACCAGAGAAGCATGGCAACAGAGGCTGGAAACCGGAGATGCATGGCAACGGAGGCTGGAGACTGGAGATGCATGGCAACGGAGGTTGGAGACAGGAGATGCAGGGTAACAGAGGCTGGAGACAGGAGATACAGGGCAACAGAGGATGGAGATGCAGAGGAATGGAGGCTGGAAATGGAAGATGCAGGGAAATGGAGGCTGGAGATGGAGGATGCCGAGCAGGGAACACGGCTGGAAAAACAAGGCTTCTAGGAGGCTACATCAAGAGTGTGGCAGTGGTGAAGCAAAGCCTGATAAGAGCTCCTCCCTTAAGTAGAGCAACGTAGTGATTGGAGGCACCTGTGGCTACTATCAGTGAAGTCAGGATCAGGCCTGGGGATTAGTAAGGCAGGAAAGGTGCTGCTGTCTCAAGTGTTTGGACAGGAGCAGTACCAGTTTTAGCCTTCCTGTGGTGCCGGCGGTGTGAGCCAGGAGTCACTATAAACTGGTTATTTAATTAAATCCTCAGCCATTGATAGCAGGTGAAGGGTTAATCTACAAAGCAGATGGGCTGCTGGGAATAAAAATGAATCACACGAACAAAAACCGTCCCTGTGCAATTTATTCTTCAGTTTTTTCATTGAGGTATCCTTTAGTTGTCTTGTGTTCTGGATGTATTGACAAATTGCCCAAAATGTGAAAATCCAATTTGTCCCAACAAATGCTCATGTCTATCAATTACTGTCTTCAGCTTTTCTGTGTTGTAACAGTAAAAAAAAAACCTTCTTAAAAGGAGTCCTGTAATGTTGATTAGGGAATAAAGCATGGAATATAAATTAGATCATTTCCAAAGTGTATCAGCATTGTCCATCTCAATAGTTACAGGAGAGATTCAGCCCTTCCGGCAGAGTGAATATTCAGAAACGTATCCTAGTGTTTACTTCAATGAGACATGAATATTGTAGAAATCTTGCTGGGACCATGTACACTAAGGCTGCTGTCAGACGAGCGTAGTGTTCACGTCCGTGATTGCGCCTAAAAGTACGTCCGTGATAGCATGAAAGAAAGTCCATTGGAGCCTGACACATGAAGTATGTCCGCACTGAACTGCGGACGCATGACGGACGCTGCAAACGGACGCAGGTTAGGCAAGAACGTAATACTGCTAGAACGGACGTGTGGAGTGCGCCACGTCCACAACGTCCGCATAGCTTTGTGTGTGAGTGATGGAGCATGGTCAGACGGACTGCATTTATACGTCCAGCATTTTTGACGGACAGAATGTTTTTTCATTGTAATTTATTTTTCCCTCCTACATCCGTCAAAAAATAACTTCAGTGAAAAAACGGACTGTGTGACCACTACTGCGTCATCCGTACTGACGATGTCCGTACTGCACGGACGTACAGTCCGTAGAAATCACGCTCGTCTGACCCCAGCCTTAATGCAAACACGTCAAAGCAGTATTTAGCTGTGCCCCAAGTCCTTGCCATCCCGTAACAAAATTAGTTGGATCTTTATCATATTGTTTCGTATATTTATATTCTTTTTGTATTAAATGAAATCTAATTGACGAAGAACCTTTAAAAATATGCAGTGTTCCTTCTTTACATCTCTGTTCATTTCAGAGTTTCCAATGGTCCAGTTCAATGAAAGAGCTGTTTGGGTTCAAGTAGTGGATGAAAACGTCCAGATTCCAGTTCCTCGGTAGATATGGAATGTAGCATGCGTGATAAGGTCTCCGTGTTAGAGCTTGATGTAATTTTTTTAAACAATTCCAAATAAAACTTGCTTTTGAGGAAATCTACCCAGTTTTACCATCATTCTTTTCCTGTCTAACCGTTTGGGGGATCTTTTGTTGTCGGGCTCCTGCTGAGTGGAACTTGAAGTGGCCTGGTGTTTCTGTTTCCAACTACAACCTTTATTAAGCCGTAAACGCTGCGGGATGCGCTATGCCATGCCCACGGTAGGTAGGTCTGAACCCCTCGGGACGGCAAAGGCCTCCCTGCTGGTGTCTATGGGTTGCCTCCGATCTGCCCACCAGTGGGCGTGCATAGTGCATCATTTGCTGCAGCCGGACGTTCTGAAAGTAAGCTGTCCCTTTGCAACCAATGACGCGCGCAGAACGTGTGCTGCGTAAGTAGCTGGTGAGAGCCAGGGCGTACTAGGCTAAACCAACTCTCTCCCATCCATTCTAATGTATCCATTTGTAGCCTAACCCTAATTAACCCCTATTATCAGTTTCACTATGGGCACTCTTATAAACCTTTTCTGTCCATCCCAATGTTACTATTAATATGTACCCCTCCTGCCCCACTCAATATCAGCCTTATTACATCTTCTGTGTGATCAGAAGTGCCATTTACCACCATTGTATTAATTATTGCTTCCCTTCCCAATCAATATTGCCCATCGATTCCATCCAACAAAGTTGTTACCTCAATTGCAAGGTTTTGTCGATAGGGAGTGAGGTTAAAGTAACAGATCTGGAGCTGAGTAAATGCTGCATATACTCCCCAATGTGGCTCCTTTTTCCCCTCCTGTGGGCACTCCTTCAATAGATGAAGAGGAGAAAGGCATCTACCATCTTTCTAAATCAGTGACCGCTTCTCTTGAAGTACAAATACTTATTAATTGAAACCTGCAAATTCTGCCTGTTTGTTGAATTAGCTTTTTTCCAGGGCTCATTTATCATATGTCCCTGGCGAGTGGGCAAGTGATAATTTTGAGCCCTGACGTACAGTATATGTATTTTATGATACAAAGAATATTGGGGAAATTACTAGCAAATTAAGAATGCAAAGAATAGAGCTACAAAACATTCATTAAATGGTTTACCTGATTTTATTTTCAACTACCTTCCTATCAGAATCTGGGAGAATCCAATGTTTCAAATGGAGGAGATTGCAGCAGGAGAGTCATGATTCAATTCCTGCTGCAGCCACAAGCATGTGCACACGCTTGGACCGCTGTGTGGAGTTACTCTGTGGATATAAGGCTTGGAGTCAGTGTGCTCCTGGCAGCATGTTACACGCTCCCAGTAACTCTGAGTGTATACAGAACTATGCTGTAGGACTCGGGAGTCGGGTTGCAGAGTGACAGCACACGTCTGGAGTACCCGTAATCCGGACTCCAAAAATTCCAGTTTTTGGAGTCTTCCAGATTTTAGCACTCCGGATAAGGGATGCTCAACTTGTACATTGAAGGGACCTGTACTAATGCGGTTGAGATGTTTCATCACTTTAAAAAGATGTTGAATTTTTTTTACGATAGATATTTTGTGCAAACATGCTAATTTTAAAGTTAATAGATACATTTTCATTTTAATGTGAATTCTATGACTCACGTATGGACAGCTGTGCAAAAGAATTAATTGCAGCAAAAGGAACGCTGCTGAGTTTGACATTAAAATCACAGACTTCAGTACTCACATCTGCATAACAATACCCGCAGAACAATCACCAAAAAAACAAAATGCATGTCTCGTAAATAAGGGAGAGGTGGAAACGATATTGTGCATTATCAAAGCCTGACAATAATACATTCCGTCTGTTAATGCTCGAAAAGTGTTAGTTTCAAACATGAAGGTTTGTATTAGCAGATGGATAAAATTTCATCTTTAATCAGATAAGCATTTTTGATTATAGGGTCCAACTGAAATGTGTGGGAAGCTATTTATAAGGAGCTTAATGTGCAATACAAATGGCATTCTAAGCAAGCAGGTAGCTAGCCATCTATACAGAGAATGAGATCCGACCTTTTGTATCAAAAGCAGCAGGAACACAAATGATTATACATTAGTCTTTGCTTATTCAAGTATGTATGGTGCTTCAATTTACTAACAGGGTATACAATTTGAATATATAAGGCTTAATGCTGTAAAATGTAAAGCACCAAACACAATGCTCTGTAAGTCATACTCTTTGTTTTCTTTACAATATATTAACCTGTTCATGATCAAATTTTCTATCTGTCTTTCTGTTTGTCTACCTCTCTCAAAATGTCTGTCTCTCTCTGTCAATATCTATCTGTCTGTCTGTCTGTCTGTCTCAATATCTATCTGTCTGTTTGTCTGTCTCAATATCTATCTGTCTGTTTGTCTGTCTCAATATCTATCTGTCTGTCTCAATATCTGTCTGTCTGTCTGTCTGTGTCTGTCTGTCTGTCTCAATGTCTATCTCTCTATCTGTCTGTGTCTGTCTGTCTATCTATCTGACTCAATATCTATATATCTGTCTATCTGGCTCAATATATATATATCTGTCTATCTTGCTCAATATCTATTTGTCTATCTCAATATCTATCTATCTATCTCTATCTCAATATCTATCTGGCTCAATATCTATCTGCTCAATATCTATCTCAATATCTATCTATCGCAATATCTATCTGGCTCAATATCTATCTATCTATCTCAATATCTATCTATCCATCTATCGCAATATCTATCTGGCTCAATATCTATCTAGCTATCTCAATATCTATCTGGCTCAATAGATATTGAGCCAGATAGATATTGAGCCAGATAGATATTGAGCCAGATAGATAGATATCTATCTATCTACTGTATCTATCTCAATATCTATCTGTCTGTCTGTCTCAATATCTGTCTGTCTGTCTCAATATCTATCTGTCTGTTTGTCTGTCTCAATATCTATCTGTCTGTCTGTCTCAATGTCTATCTCTCTATCTGTCTGTGTCTGTCTATCTATCCATCTGACTCAATATCTATATATCTGTCTATCTGGCTCAGTATCTATCTATCTATCTATCTATCTATCTATCTATCTATCTATCTATCTATCTATCTATCTATCTATCTATCTATCTATCTATCTATCTATCTATCTATCTATCTATCTATCTATCTATCTATCTATCTCCATATCTATCTGGCTCAATATCTATCTCAATATCTATCTGGCTCAATATCCATCCATCCATCCATCCATCCATCCATCCATCTATCTAGCTCAGTATCTATCTATCTTGATACACTATATTGCCAAAAGTATTCGCTCACCCATCCAAATCAGGAGCTGGGCAGGTGAGTGAATACTTTTGGCAATAGAGTGTATCTATCTATCTAACTTGCCTAAGTGCAGCGAACAGGAAAGCACCAAAACGACGGTGATATTTTGGTTCTCTCCGAATAACCCCTGAAGCATTACACACATACCAATATTATTTTTATATTCTATTAGTATTTTTGGAAGCTGCATTGCTAATAATCTCATTATGATCACTGGATATCAAATCCCCAACAGGAGATCTTTTCTTTATTATTTATCTTTATTCACTGGATTTGACACAAAGGTTATTTGTTTCTGCCTGTATGCTGATAATGCAGACCCCATGTGAAACTGTACAAGATAAGGGACACCATCTAGAGTTTAGAACCTTTCATCCCAACAATATTTCTGTAAGTAGTAATGAAAACATGAGAAATTAAACTTGCAAATTTATATTATTTAATCAGTTGTCTGTTTTGGAATAACAATCTTAATCAAAATTGCTTTTTAACCCTGAAGATAAGTTTTTGGTATTCATTCTATGTTTGGAATATGTAATAAAGATAAATAAACTAGATGCTGAAGTTGCTTTGTCTTGTGGTATAAGCTATCCTACCATAATTTATATCTGCACTCCATTTTTCGGGCTTAAACAATAAATCATTGTTTGTAATAGCTTTTTTCCCCTGACTTTAGGGAAAGTAAGATTTTGTGCAAATGACATTGGTTTTGTGGCAGCTACAGCTAACATATTCATCTAAACTTTTTTTATGTTATGATGCAAATTGAAAACCAGGACAAAAAATAAGGAAGCAGAATCAAAAATAGACACATTGTAGAAAAAAAACAGATTTTTTTCAGTGTAAAGATTTAAATTTTTATGTAAGCTCAACGCCGATTCTCTGTAATCGCCAGCTCTTTTGTAACAACATAACTTTATGATTCATGTTATTTGCCTGTTTTTTTCAGAACCTTGCAAATTTGTATGCTGAATACCAAATTATATTTTAAGACCACTTGAATAAAGACGGAGACATAATGGACTATTTCTCATCCACTGTGGTTCTGATGCTTCCTGTAGTCTCAAACAAAATTAAAAATCAATGTTGTTGAATCTGATAGAAACAAACACAGCTCTTCTTGCTTCCAGACACTAGGGGGTGATATAGATAAAGCCTTGTGTTCTTACTTTGTTCCTTCTACTGTCTTGTCTCTATGCTCTTCTTTGCCTCACTTCCTTCCTTGCTACTTCTTTCATGTTCGTCACTAAAAGGTTCTCTCAATGTCCTTGATTGAAGATGTTTGCTGTGTTATTGTTTAACCCATTGACTACCAAGGTATTTCCAGAAAACCAGTTGTGTTTTTTGGAAAGAAATTTTCTAATAATTCTACACTAAAGAAATATTTGAATTTACCTAATATATTTCTTACCACCAAAATGAGTTACAGCTGCAGCTCAATATTTTTTTTCCTGTATCCGCTTGCTGAATGTCCGATTTCAGGCATTGTTCAGCCGATTTTACAGTTTTAGCTCTTTGGACATTATGCCCACAGGACTTAAACATTGGGGGCACCTTCTGCAGCCCAAAAGCAAGCAAAATTAGTTTGCAGCAAACGAATTTCATTTGCCTTTGGGCTGCAGATATGTAGATCGAGTTATCTCGATATCGGGCACCGGATGGTGCCTTTGAAGCTCTAGATATCTTTATCATGGTAGTGAAGGGGTTAAGCCAAATTATGTTATATTAGATACATGAAATTTTCAGAGTCATCTGGATCTTAGTATTTAAGGATTAAGGGCACTCAAGAAGGGTGCTGCCACTCGGGAACCTGGCTTCTGAGTGCTGCAGCAGACTACGACTTCCAGGGAACCTCTGGGCAGTCTTAGCATGTGTCATGCAATACAGAGTCACACTGACTCTGAGCATCATGTCAGTGGAGTAACCCTTCACAGCACTCCCAGTATAAGTATAAGCTCGTGGCTGCAGCAAGAATGGGATCACAGCTCTCCCACCACGATCTCCAGCCTCTAAAACATCAGATTCTCCAGGATTATGGAATCCAGAAGAATAAAAATTTTAGAATACTCTGATATTCAATTATTCTGGATAGAGGCTGTAGAACAAGTAACAACAACAGCATTGTCCCTGTGCTTACCACATTATTAAACTCTACAGGCTCTATTTCATTGTTCGTGCAAAAATGTGCGCGTGCGCAAAAACGCATTAACTCGAGTTACCCTGCGTGAGCGAAAGTTTGTGCGCGCATCCCATACTTAACATTGTGAGCGCAAATGCGTCCGTGCGCTGGTATGCAGGTGGTATTACAATCGAACGATGTTTGCGCGCATAATTTTAATGTCTTTGAAAAGCTGGTGGTAACTGCAAATCTGAACGTCCTGGCCGAAACCAAATACACCAGCACAAAAAAAAAAAAACAGCACAGTATAGTTACACATTCTACACATACCCAAGCAATAAAATTGAGAGGTTGTGTGTGTTTTTATTATTGCTGCAGCATATATACTCAGATTGATTTTGACAGGCACAAAAACTGAACGGGAGACAATTGTGGTTCTTAATTCTGATTGGCTGAATCGCGTGAAAAAACAGTCTGCCCACTGATTTCTGCGCGCGGCGTTAATTTGCGCTCGCTTTTGCGCGTCTTTTTTACACGCGATATTTTTTGACGGATAAAAAATGCGCTCGATTGTAATACCTGCGTTAATTTACACGTGTTACCATTTTTTTTAAAAAAAAGAAATTGTGCTGCGCGTACAAATTTGCGCGGAGAATGTAATAGAGCCCTACAACAGTTACTGTATGCTTTGTATCATGTGTATAACGCAATGCACCATAGCCAGCACTTTTACTTTTTATCTCTTTTGCTATTATTTTGCATTTCGCTTTCAAACAACTGTACAAGACGGTGATGTTCGTGTCGCGGGGACGCCTACAAAAGATTAATAATATGCTCAGCGTGCCCAAGATTTAGCCTTTAATGCTCATGTACAATTTTGCGAGTAATGTTATTAAGAAAATAATTAAATTAGTCCCTTACATTTTTTGCTTTGACACTGGAATGACATTTGGATCTTGTAAGCACAAACCGATTTTCCTTTCTATTTTTTTCCGTTACATTCCTGGTCTTAGCTAATCTGGTGGTTAATCAATATTCAGACATGAAAGAGCCTACACAAGTTTAATTAGCCAAATGTGTTCTGCTAATTAAGGGCATGTCTTGATTGAATTGAAAGAGATGTGAAAATCCAGATATGGTACATCCTTGTAGAATGACAATTCAATGAGAACACATTTGCTTCTTATGTTACCATATTTATTTATTTATTTTTACCAATCTGGAAATTTTAAGTTTATAAAGAAATGACGAACACATTTTCAGCTTAAATTGTAGAAGGAGTCAAAGACCCTTATATACACAGGGTTATTCAAAGAGAATCGAAAAGTCACCGCACGTTCGGTGACTTTTCGTTCTCTTCAATTCGGTGCGATTTGGCGATCCCATTTCGGCGACCCTGCGGTGTATTCAGCAAGCACCACAGGGCTAATGCAGGGAAAAGTCGGCGCAAACCCACCGCAAAACCAGGGCGAACGCGAATGAGTGTTGTCCGCCTGCGGGTATGCTCCAATCTGCTCCCCCCACTGCGCTTACCGCCTGCCCGACTACCGAGTGACACGGCACTCGGCGTCTCGTGCGACCTGGAGTGACCCTGGGGAGGGGTTGGCGGGCTGTGGAAGGGGACCCCTGAGTGAGAGCAGCTTGACCACCAAGTGACACGGCACTCGGCGTCTCGAGCAGCTGGCCTACTGACCTTGTTGGAGAATGGATCGTTTGCGGAACGGCCGTTCGGATGAAGGAATCGGATTTCCTTCGGGTGAGGTTCGGAACTCCTTCCATTATCAATCGGATTTCAGTCGATCGTATATAGCGCTCGATGTACCGAAGCACGGTAGACGCGCCACGGTTTCGGATCGGGAAACGGGATCGAAAAGTAGCCGATCGTTCGATCTGATCGAAGCCCGTCCGATGCACCTCTGTTCTGATCCGGGATGCAGACACAGGGTAGTCGGATCGTATCTCGATCGGGGATAACGTACCCTGAAGACCACGCGGGATCTCAGCGGTATGGACGTCAGTAAAGGACACCAGGCGGAGCTGTATGTACTAGATGAACATCTGGATTAACCCCGCCGAACATGCCGGAGAAACCCGAGCAGGAGCCGATCACAGCGCAGAGCAGCCGCCGGAAAAACCCGACAGCGCAGACAAATGGAATGAAAAAAACAAAACAGTACGCTTGAATGTTTGAAAATTAAAACGCTGTTTGCAAAGAAACTACAGAACGAAAATGTCTGAAATTTACATATGATCCAATGAATGATAATAAAAAGGGCTGTTACAGAAAAAAGAAAAACGATTAAAAAAAAAAATGTTTGCAAAAAAAAATCCCAAGAAATGCCTAAAAGATCCTAAAATATCTTAAAATAAAGATACTTTTTACTGCAGAATATTATAATGAACGGTTTATTAGATATTGAATTAAAACAGGAATATTTTTATCAATGAAACCTATGGGATTCCTATGGGACGTCTGAATAAACCTGTCGAATTAAACCACTGAACAGCAGGGCAATTCGGCAACTTTTCACTGCTGGTTTTTGTTCTCTGAATAGACGAAGCATTGCTTCTCTATGGGGATTTCACTGCCCTCGAACAGGCAACAAACAGGCACCGTATGTGCAGGCAATTTGCCAACATATAGCCGAATGGCCAGGAAAGGTAACCGTACGCTGAATTTCAGCGTTCGGTTACTTTTCGGCCCCAATTCAGAGCTCTTTCAATAACCCTGACAGTCTTTTTTGTCTCCCGTAAAGGAAAAGTACTGCTGTTGCTTTTTTTCTGTATTTGTTCCTCTTTTTGTCTTTATTGAGGTAATAAACAAGCTACCAATATGGGTAATGTTCCGACAATAATGGTTACAAAGTGATTATGCCTAAAGTCTGATCCATTGTGCTGTCAGCAGGGCTGTTAGGCTTTGGTCGTCGCCTGTGTGTTCCATTGAGTCCTTAGAGACACTGGAGTCTAACAACGGGAATGGTTGCTGATGTAGGATTGGCAGATCGGCCATGTTTTCCCAGACCACATATCATTTATTCATGCTGATGGGTATTGCATGAAATATGCAACCCTGCAGCATATAGAATCTATATGCTGCAGGTAAGAAATAAAAAAAGAAGCCGAGGTGACCTGGTTTGATTTCCTTCCTGCAGTGTATTAATTATACACGTTTCGTTGTCAAGTCTGGACAATCTCTTTAATCTTCATCTTTCATACTGTTATTGTGCAGCATTTAAGGAAAATTTTATTATTTCATCATATTAAATATCGTTTTATGATACACTGGAAGAATACGATTTTTAACATCTTCATTACAAAGTCATTAAAATAATATCCCCAATGCAATCCTTACTGTAATAACCTATTTGGCAGGCAGATGTTACCACCTGCTGGCCAAATGGAGTTACTACAGTTCTGAACTCTGCAGGATCAGCTGGGGAGATGTCATTAAGACTAGACATGTGCACGGCGGTATTTTTCATTTCGGGCCATGGGGTTTCCGTTTGGATCCTTTCGAATCGATTTCCCTTTCATTTCGGATCATTTTGGATCGTTATCGATGTGTTCTTTCTGACCGATTCGAAATTTCGGATCTATTCGTTTTCATTTTATCATTTTATAATGATTAAAAACAAAAAGTAACTGTAAAAAAAAAAAAAAAGAAGATACAGGGGACCCTGTGAGATGTCCCCATTAACCGTTTGCTGGGACATACGCTGTGACCCATGAGATGCCGAATTCCCATTAACCCTTTGCTTGAGACATACACTGTGACCTTTGAGATGCCCAATGCCCATTAACCCTTTGCCTGGGATATACGCTGTGCCCTGCGAGATGCCCAATGTCCATTAACTCTTTGCTTGGGACATACGATGTGCCCTGTGAGATACCCGATACACATTAACCCATTGCTTTGTCTTGAATTGCATTGATTTTTTTTCCCGTTTCAGATCATTTCGGATTGATGATGATTTTTGCCCAATTCGGATCATTTTGATTCTTTCTTTCGTACCGATTCGAAATTTCGGACAGACGAGTATGAGAAAATGGTGGATTTTTGTACAAATTCGAACGAAACAAAATGTACATGTCTAATTAAGACACATTCCCAGCTCTATTTAAATCATACCCACGGTGCTAAAACTTTGGGGACGTGTTCTGGAACCCAAATGTAAACAAAATTTATGTTTGCAACAAACATATTTAATTTGCAACAATAAAGCGTAGCTCCAGGTTGTTTTAACGTGATCTTGGGTTGATCTGTCTGCTACTGCTGATCGTGTTCACACAATCCCACTGCAGGAGGTACTATGGGCCTTAAAGCTACGGGGCCACCCGCCTAGCGTTAAGGGGTTAAACAAACAAACAAACAAACGTTTGTTTACAATATTAAGGAGTTACTAGGTGTGTAGACGTTGGATTATTATTACAAACTAGTGATGTGCATGGCTGAAAAATTTGTTTTGTTTAGTATCGTTTCGTTATGTTTTTAAATAATTTTGTTTTCGGAATTTCGTAACTAATTTCATTTCGTATCTCATTTCGTTTTGTTTTGGTTTTCGTATCGATTTCGTACCGATTTCGTATTGATTCGAATTTCATATATCAATTCGATAGTTGATATCAATTCGTATTTTGGATCAATAAATAAAACCCCAATTAATCAACTTTTGCTGGTAAAAGAAAAGCTAGGGTTAAATTTTAAGCTGTGTCACATATTTAGTATTTGAGTCAAATTAAACTGTGAAACAAAATTAATTTGTTCCATAAAGTCGTTTGCTGACGATTACTTGTATTTTACGTTAAGATCAATTCGATAGTTGATATCAATTTGATAGTTTATTTCAAATTCGATAGTTGATATCAATTCGATAGTTCATTTCAAATTCAATAGTTGATATCAATTTGATCATTTCAAATTCAATAGTTGATATGTATTTGATAGTAAATTTAAAATTCGATAGTTGATATCAATTATTCACATTTTCCTTTTATGATGATGACACAGTGTAAAACAAAATAAATTCATTATATACCATTTTGTTTCGTTTCGAATTCGTATCGTATCGATTCGTTATTCGGAAGTACTTCCGAACTACGAATTATCAAATTTCGTTACAAATTACGAATTTTTTCGAAACAAATGCACATCTCTATTACAAACAGACAATGGATTGAATTTTTGAGTGGTCAAGTCAATATGCTACAAACCTTAAACTCGAGGCTAATGTTTGACATCGGTTCATTTAATTACATTTTAAATGGAAGAATCCCAATGCAGTTCAGCAGTGATAAACCAGGAAAGATCCAGGCTACGGGAAAAGCTATTTCGTGATCTATCTGGCTGTAATTTAGATAATTAAAGATTGAAGTCTGAATAAATGTATTCCATCCCTGGCTAACACATTCAAGCTCGGAGCTGCTGAAGGCAGGATTTGCGTACTTTGAATGTGTGAGTCTGATTTCATAATGTGCCGAACATATTTTATCTTTTGAAACCCCCTGGGGATTGAATGTCATAATTATTTCATGGAGAGAAATCCAAAGTGTTATCAGTAAGAAATCAGGATATGATTCATTAGTCTGTAGACTATAGTGGAAATGTGATGATTTGGGGATTATAAACGTTACATTTGATGTCCTGGTAACCAAGAGAGCATTATTATGACAATATGACACTTTTATGTGTACTAAAATCTGTAAACCTATGGAATGATGCCAAACTAGCAGACACTACATCTAACAACAAAAATAAGATTGGAGTTACTTAAAAATGCAAGAAAAATGTTTAAACAAATTATAATTACACTACTCATCTTGCAAATATACAATAGCACAAAAATAAGACACAAAATCTGATTACATGCATGATATAATGCAAAGAAATTGCAGTGAGAACATGTTGTTGGTCATAATAGCATACTGGCCCTTTGGGGGTGTGTGAAATATTCATTTTGTGCGTTTGGAGCATCACTCATCTGAATACAAATCACATCCATAGAATATTCTCTACACTGACCTTGTTTTCTATGATTGAAAGGAAATATTACCACTTGGAAATGTAGTATAAGGTTAAACAACACCTGAAGGACAAACATTGTACATTCTCCATCTTCTGTTAGAAATTATAGAAATTATATTCAACAAATAAAGCATCCATTGGAGATCCCTGGTGAGATGCACTTGCCTTGAAAAATCGCGGAAAATACAGCCCAAATACAGGTATGGGTCAATGGGAAATGTTCTAGCTGTGCCGTTAAGAATTTGGCAAAATTTGGTCTATAAATCGTCAAAATTGGAAAACCCAATGACAGAATTTCATATATTTTTTTAATAATGAGTCATGGTGGATGATGTGATCTTTGAAGCATTTGTATAGTTTGGGCAAAGAAATGCTTCTTAACAAAAAAAATAATATTCACAGAAAATCAAAACATGATTCAACAAGAGTTGATGAATCTAGTTTGATCACTCTTATCCTTCTTATCCCCCTACCAAAAATGATGGACTATTGGGTAGAACAAACCTTGAGCCCTTTTCAGAAGGAGCCAATCATACAGGGTTGTTCAGAGAAAGGTGACAATCTAGACCAAATTGGAAAGTGGATTAAATGGGAGAATTTTTCTGGTTTGGCTACTTTGACCTAGACTTTTCACTTCTCCAGTCATTCTCCTGAGTTTCAGCTTTCTTTGAGTAGACCTGATAGTAATATAGACATACAGTGCACTGTACACATTTTTAAAAGTTTGATAAACGCTAAATTTAGGAATAAATTATGGGGATTTAATTGCAATTTTTGTACATAATTCATAACCCAATCTCTATCATTTATCCCGAAATTAGGTGTTGATACAATCTGGAAAACAATGTTCATGTGGAGTCCTCTGTATTTGGTAAGTTGCATTCATTGGTGTCAACAGTACCCTTGTGAAAAATGCATGTCCAGGTTGAGTGGAGACATTGTGGAGCCATTAATAGTGGTCACTAATGGTTAAATTGTCTGCGAGCAGTTATCCATTAGTTGTTCACTATTAGAGACCAAGCTGCTATATTAGAAGATCGATTTGTGATATGAGGCTAATCGATGTTGGCGTGTGCCGATACTGGAACTGCCTCCATGGAGATAAACACATTATCACACAGGCTCTGTTCAAGCTTGCGTATGTGGCGGTCTCACCAGGCTCATTGGAGGACACTGGCAGGGATCAAGTCAAGCAGGAACACCTCGAAACCCAGTTTCCTGACTTTTTTTTTACCAGTGGGAACGTAGTTTCCATTTGGCTGATATACTGGGAAGCTGCAATATCTTTCTATTCAGACAACATTTTATACAAATGACTATATTTAAGAGTATTTCCAGGGCTTGCATCCGGTAATCTATTTTATAACAGTAATCATGGATGGACAGTAGTCTTGGGGAGTTCCCACACTTCACAGTTACAGCATTTATTTGCATCTAGAGTGGCATTAATTTGTGGCCAAGATCTTGTATTGATGATGGGAGAGTCGCGGCGCTGCGTAAAGTCTTCTCCAGCACATTATGCCAAAGATTCTCAATGGGGTTAAGGTCTGGACTGTGCGGTGGCCAATCCACATGAAAATGATGTCTCATGCTCCCTGGACCACTCTTGCACAATTTGAGCCCGAGGAATCCTGGCATTGCCATCTTGGAATATGCCCGGTGTGCCATCAGAAGAAAAACCCATTGATGGGAAAAGCAGCTCATTCAGTATATTCAGGGAGTCACATGACCTAATTTTATGCTGAAACCTATTAAGCACTGCAATAATTATCTAATGGAAGGCTGTTACCTATACGCTTAATGAGATCCAGTGGTGACTTTGTTTTGGTCAGGCCATGCACAATTGTAATTTGTTAGTTGTTCACTGTGATATAATTCTATTGTCTCCAATTATTAGGTTTTGAGTTGAATTCATTGATTTATTGGAATTTTCCCCACTAAAGTACCAAGAGGTATAACATAGAATTCCCCCCACACAGTGAAAAATGTGTTGACATGAGTTAAAGTTAGGTGACATAGCTCATTTATTTTCTTGCTCAAATACAGTTCAAAATAACTAACAAAAAAAATCAACTAAGTCGGACAAGTTGTTTAAATTTTCCCAAACGTCAATTATTATGAAAGATGTCAATGGGACAAGCTTTCAAGTAAAGTGTATATAATGTCACCTGTCATTGCAATTTTTATTAAATGTGCAATAGCAGCATTCTGCATTGACATGCCACCATATTAACTTGTTACCTTTGCGTGTTCAAGTCTTTTATCAACAAAGGCATCCAAGGTAATACATTGAGATTTATTGTTTTATTCAGAAAGTCAAATTACAAGGGAGAATCTAGAGAATGGGCTGTAATCTTGACTGCCAGAGTACTCCCCAGGGACGTTGTAAAGACATGTCGCTATCTCTAGCACTTTCTGGGTGCTATACATGACTTCAGGTGACCTCCATGACAGCATTGACTGTGATGACCCAGACACAGGGGTCCACAGGTCCCAACGTTGATTGGCACTCCCTTCTCAATCAGCAATGGATGCTTGCCTGGCTTCTCCATCGGTGGGTGGGCTCCTAGTCATATTGTGTCACTGCTAGGCCAATAGAATGGAGACAAGATGACTTCAGGGACTCTGGATTCCCTAGGACTTGTTGGAGATATGACCTGTGCCTGAACAGGAGCTACAGGGCTAGCTGTGGGACGGTCTTCCTTCCTTCAGGTGAGGAGCAATAGAAGGAATCAGGAGTAGTCTGGAGGCAGGTGTTGTCACCTTACCTTATTTAATGCGAAGTGGGTTACTTCTACCTTGCTACAGCGTTGTAAAACATCCTCTTCTGGCTTATATTCCCCAAACGTCGTCGGCATCCAAGGGGTTGACAAGCGATTGCCCTTCTGCTCCACGGGAGGTTTCTGTCCTTCCTGAGCTCCCAGTCTTATTGTGTCACTGCCTGGCTGATAAAGTGGAGACAAGATGGCTTCAGGGACTCTGGATTCCCTAGGACGTGCTGGGGATATGACCTGTGCCTGAACAGGAGCTGCAGGGCTTGCTGTGGGAAGGTCCTCCTTCCCTCAGGCAAGGAGCAATAGAAGGAAGCAGGAGTAGTCTGGAAGCAGGTGTTGTCATATACCTTATTTAACGCGAAGCAGGTTACTCCTACCTTGTTGCAGCGTTAGAACACATCCTCTTCTGAATTTAGCATGAGTAGGTCAATTTTTCCTCACCATCTGCTCTGACCCGGCCGATCTAGAACTGCCTTTTAGATTGCCCTTTTGTACTTTGCCCTTGGACATCCTATTCTACTAGAGCATGGTGGTTCCTGCCTTACTGAACAGTGGAAAGACAAGCGATGCCAGCATGTAGGACCTAACTGTACATCATACATTCACAGCAAATATTCTAAAAATCGATATTTTTCAGTGAACTTGAAAATTGGACAATGCAATGAATGGAGAATTGAGGGAATAACCCCAATAAATGAGTAGGCGCCCTCACATTTTGAAATAAGATAGAGATAGTAGACATAGCAGATACGTTATATATTATTTGTAGTTATGATAGTATAGATGACACATAGATGATTTGATAGATGGATAGATGGATGGATTGATGGATGGATAGATGCATGGATTGATTAATGGATATATGGATAGATAGAAAGATACTTGGTGATTATATCATGCCTAGGAACAACAATAATTGAGTGTTCTATTTACTTCAGTAAATCTTTATCTTTTATGATGGCTTTGGAGTTATGGTCAGAAGGAGACCCATCATGAGCCGTGTGACCTGACACATTCCTTGCTGATGCATCTTTCTGTGATAAATCTTTTCATGAACCCTGCAGATATTTGTGGCCTCCTACTCGTTCTAGCTACTTTGTGCAGCAATTCCTCTGTAGTCTGTAGAGCAGGAGGTGAGAGGAAGGCACAGCAATTGAATTTGATGATTGAAATGTCAACTAAGTGACTCCTGATTTTTATCACGTAGTCGGTGTTAAAATGCAATTTTTAACCAGCTCTTAAAATCCAGGATGCACTAATATTAGGACATTCTCATGGTTCCTATATATAATGTTTTCAGTCTACAGGAAGCCTATTGTTCAAAAACATAAAAAATAAGATAATAAAATAATAAAAAGATATTTCAATAAAAACGTTTAATTCACATTGTGATAATAGACACTATTTTTTAAATAAAGAGGGATCTAATACATTCTTTGCGCAAATGTTAACACGTGCGCAAAAAATGCATTAGCGCGAGGGGCAAAACCCTTTGCACTGAACGTCGTATTACAATGTCTGCGCAAAAAATGCGTGTTAAGTTAACATCTACCGCGGGTGAACCTGCGCGAACGCTGTGCGAGCCTACTGTACTGAGCGCGTCCCATACTTAACATTGTGAGCACAAATGCGTTTGTACGATAGTACACAGATGGTATTACAATCTATGCGCAAAATTTAACGCACAGCGTTTGCGAGCATAATTTTAACATCTTTGAAAACCTGGTGGTAACGGAAAATCTGAACGTCCTGGCCGAACCCAAATACACCAGCCCGAAAAAAAAAATACAACACAGTATAGTTACACATTCTACACATACCCAAACAATAAAATTGAGAAGTTGTGCGTGTTTTTTTTATTGATGCAGCATATATACACAGATTGATTTTGACAGGCGCAAAAACTTAACAGGAGACAATTGTGGTTCTTAATTCTGATTGGCTGAATCGTGTGAAAAAACAGTCCGCACACTGATTTCTGCACGCAACTTTGCTGCGCGCGTTTTTGCGCGTCCGTTTTACACGCGTTATTTTTTGACGGATGAAAAAATGCTCGAGGATTGTAATACCAGCGTTGTTTTACACGCGTTAACGGTTATTGCTGCGCGCAAAAATTCACGCGTTCTGCATGCGTTTTTGCGTGAAGAATGTAATAGAGCCCAGAATCTTGATATATTGTAGCAATGTGAATTCATTAAAAAATATATTTGTATATATGAAATGGTAGCCTGCCCTGCAATGAAATAGAAGAAGACCCACACGGGGGTCAATGGAAAGATCAGAATACAATGTTACATTTAGATTAGTTGAATTGGCAGAAGATCTACATTGATCATATCTGTAAAAATGCACACGTGGTAACCTACGCAAATGGAACACTTTCAAGTAAAACATTAGCTTTATTTTGCAATCTAAACATTCTAAAATAAATCATTCTTTTTTCCCAAAGCATGTTGAGTTTTGATGCTTTAGTTCTGGTGCTGATTGAAGTATATCTATATTTTTCTGCTGAGTTAAAAGCATTAATGTGTAGACCAGTAATTCAAATGTCCACGGAGACTTGTTTTCGTTTTTTCGTTCTGTTATTGAAATGAGTGGAAAGATATTTTATGTACAATAAATTTCCGGAAGCTATACTGAGCAAAATAATAGAATTGAACATTAAAGGGCGCAAGGATGGGGGGACGGGATGGGTGTGGGGCAATGAGAGATCATGGGCCCCTTGTGCCGTGCCCACAGAAGGTCACACCGATATAAAATTCCACCCATACAAAGCACAATCCACATGTACATTGTTGTGTTAAAGAATTAATTTATTCACACCATTTTAAAAATAATGATTTTACTGAGTTAAGAAAATCCACTCAGGGCCACCAGTGAACTGGGGAACCCATTGTGCCCCCTCCGGATTTACAGATGGCCACCGCTCTGCTGCAGCAGCCATCACCCACTCATGCAGCTAAGGCTGCGCAGTGACAAAGAAAGTCCTTGAGGCAAACGTGGGAAACTGCCGATCACTTTTCAGTCTTATAAAGATACTTTACATTACTGATACACTTGTGCACACAGCACATTGCAAAGCTCCACAGAAATAAAACTCACATTAATGTGCAGTGTGTATGCACGTATCAAAGTGTTCTACAGCAATAAAACTCCCAGGAATGTGCAGAGTGGTTTAGTCTATCACAGAGCTCCACAGCAATAAAACTCAAAAATAATTATATATAACTTATTAGTTCTTAAACTAAAGTTATCTCACAATGCAGTATTTTATTAAAATATATTTAATTAAAATAATTTTAATATAGATAAAATATAAAAATATATTATTAACCCCTTAAGGACCTCTGACGTACCCTGTACGTCCTGTACTCGGGTCTCCCTTAGACCCGCGGACGTACAGGGTACGTCAGCGGCGCCTAATCCCCTCCCGCCCGATACTCACCTCCCTCGCCGGATCCCACGGCGATCTGGCAGGGAGGAAGCCTGCCCATGTGATTTACATGGGCAGGCGAGGCTGATGACGTCGCCACGCTGCGTGGTGACGTCATCAGCAGGCGTCCCCATGCTTTTCAATGGAGGGGAGGGGGGGGCTCCTTCGGAGCCCTCTATCTCCCCAACCATTGAAGCTAGGGAGATGCCGTTTGCACCGCTGGAGAGGGGAGAGCCTCCCCTTTCCAGCGGTGTATGGCATTAACCATTTCGCCGCCGGATCACGTTGCGGCGCCAATTGGCGCCAAAACGCGATTCAAACCTGGAGGGGGGCTGACATTGAAGGAGAATCAGGCTGAAGGATGGTTGTTACTATGAGCCAGGCAGCCATCTTGTTCAGAATATTGGTTCACCAGTAAATAGAATAGATTTTTACTAGATGTGCGAAGTAGAGCTTACATAGAATTCCAAGAATGCGTGGCAGATTAGAAAGCTAGCAATAAAACCAGGCAGAATCCGGCCGGCTCTTGGCACGGAGAGACAGGAAGATTTATGAATGAGGCAAGGTTATTGAGATGTGCGGAGGAACAAAGAAAACATAGAGAACAGACCAGGCCCCAGGCTATCTGAATAAACATAGCCGATAGGGAGGGAGGTACTGCCCTGAGAAAGACAGCATAACAAATCACAGACTGTCAAACTAACGAGAAATGTATCAATTTATAGTTATATGTGGAATGTTTTTTGTGTTTGGGCTAATGATGGGAGGTATTAACCCACGTGGGGTGGAATAAAGTGTCATCGGGAGGTGGGCTAATTGGGAAGTACCTAATTACGTATTTTTGGGTATAAGACCCCTTGCACGGGGTGAAAGCGGGGCTCACTCTTAGAGATTCAATCCTGTGTGAGCACTTGTGTGACGACACAATAAACGTTTGCCTTTCCTGAAGAGACTCGTGTTTGGACAATCCTTACTTGTGCCCGGTCCGGCGCCGTCTTGAAAGTGAATCTGTTTTTGTCCGCCTACAACATCTTGGATGTCAGCCAAGCCTCCAGGTCCCCCCCCACCCACTGACAATCTCACCATATGTGTGAGGATGTCAGTGGGCCAGTTAACCCTCTAGCTGCCATGTAGAGATAAGGGGATCCTAAGGATCCCTTTATCTCCCGATCCATGGCAGCTAGATGGTCATATTTGCCATCATTTGAAAGGCCTGATTATGGCCTTTCAAATGATACCAGGTTTGGTTTTAAAAAAAAATAAAAAATAAAAATTAAATAAAAAAAAAATTTTAAAAGTTATTTTTGTCTGGGGGGGGGGGGTTTAATTAAATAGGACCTAGGCTGTCATCTAAAAATAAATAGCACAAAATGGTCAGAATGAGCGCAGCGCACATAGGTGAACTGGCTCAGCAGTGAAGGGGTTAAAAAGCAAACGCATGTAAAAATTGGGTATTTCTAGTCTCGGGACAAAATTTTAAACCTATTTAGCTGGGGTCGTTTTGGGTGGTTGTAGATTTTGGGGATTAAATTACAAAAAAGTGTGTTTTTACCATTTTTTTCCTCATATTTCATATTTTTTTTATAGTAAATTATTCGATATGATGGAAATAATGGTATTTCTAGAAAGTCCATTTAATGGCGGGAAAAAGGGTGTATAATATGTGTGGGTTGAATAAACGAGTAAGAGGAAAAATTGTCCTAAACACTAACAGCGCAGAAACGTAAAAACAGCAGCGGTCACTAAAAGACGGATTTGTGTAAAACCGCCCGGTCACTAAGGGGTTAAAATAATTATATATTAAAATCAATTTTAATATATTAAAATATATATGAAAAAATGAATGAGCGGCATTGTTAATTTTATTAGGGAAAAAAAATGCCGCTGCTTTCAGAACAAAAAAGTTATTTTTTTAACTGTATTCAATTTCATAATTTTTATTTATTATTAACTTTATTATTTATTATTTCTTTATCGTGATGACTTCCGTGGCTGGGGGGGGCTTCCCACAGCAAGGGCTGAGGTCAGCCCGCTGTGGCTGAAGCTCTTGCTCAGTCTCAGATTGGCACGGAGCAGGGGTTCAACAGGATGGGCGTGTAGCATCCTGCACACTGGGTAGGGAATCCCCCTGATGCTCCATGCCTGTCCTGGACTGAAAGGGCAGCAAGGCCAATCCAGACTGGACCACACCCTATCCGGGCCCTCGGACAGCGCCCGAGTGCTCAATGGGTCACTCTGCCTTGGGGGCACCTACTGGTGCCCAAAAGCAAATGAAATTTGTTTGTAATAAATGAATTTCATTTGCAATCATACAGCACAGCCCGAGTTTGTGTTATCACGATCACAGGATGCTGTGTCTGGAATCGCTGATGCACACGTCATGGTAGTGAAGCGGTTAAAAGGAATGACACTTTAAGAAAAAATATTTTGATCAATTTAATCACTAAGTGTACTGATAAAAAATAGCTAATAAGACTCACCTTACATCTCTCAAAATCTCTATTTGCCCTATCTGCTTAGTGTTTCAATAAGCGAAATGCGCAGGTTCTAACCATAGATCTTGTTCTACCTGCATTCAACCATTACCATTGATTAACTCATAGGTCAATATTGCCCACCACGCTTTATGATATCATCCTTTCCGCTAAAGACGTCTGCTTGGCGAATCATTTTATTTTATTCTTTCGATTCCTGGTAGTGTTAGGTTTACCGTTAAAGTGCCTGCTGAAAGAAAAATGTTCTTATTTAAGCGCAGCAGGACAAGTAAAAGCATCTTCCTTTAATGTAATAGTATTGTTGCATTAGTAATTACATCATGTAGCTTTTAAAAAGAATTTGATTATAACCTTATATTTCATCGAATGAGTGCTGATATAGACTATAGTGCTGAGAGATTCAATTAGGCTCTGACCTAAGCCCATTTCCTTGGGATAATGTTGGCTCAGGTCATCGATGTGAGGGTTTTATACCAGCTGCTCCAATGGTTTCAAATTAGATTTTTGAAAAATAAGACAGCATTTCTTGACCATAATTGGAAGGTATGCTTTTAGCAAGCGGCTTGGCTTTGTTTCTTGTCTTGTCTGATTGAATTATGCATAAATGACTTTTGATTTGTATTTTTAACCACCAATCTGTATTGTTATTAGCGTGGCTGCTTAGTTGCATTTTGAGCAATGCAAAATATCTTCGTATGAAATATGTTGATTATTGACCTGTATTTCTCTTACCATTTATTACTACTGAATATATGGATACATAGAGACATTTTTAATTGATGCTTATTATTTACAAAGAGTGGAATTGTATTGAATTGTCAGTTTTATTTTAAATTCTTTAGATGACCCTTTCAGGGTGTACCACGTGTAGAGCTCACCCCCGGAGGAGCTGCTGAATAAACCTCGGGATAGTCTCACCGCCCTAGGAATTACTATACACCAGCACTGTTGTGGATTTTCTATTTTTATATACTTTACGGTATTTGAATGACAGGAATTTGTAACGCGGGAAAGCACACGGCGGAAAGGAAATGGTTAACCCCCTCAGTTCTGGAGTGTAAGTCCCGTGAAATAGCTCAAAAATATATATATGTGGTGTCTAGGGTACCCGGGTACTGTGGTTCAACTGGCCAGTGAATGAAAAGAGCAATCTTCGACTAGTCACCGTTGGGGACATGTGAACTGAAACTATATGACAAGTGTGCGTTTTCGTTTCGGAACCGTGGGCCTGGAGGCCTCTCACCCATCCGTCAAACGAACTGTCCAGCACTCGATGCCTCGACCAAAGGATCTTTCTTTTCGTTGAACTGGGACTCTGTGCCAACTAATCTGTTCCCCACTTGCCGAATCTCTGCAACTGGAACAAACGATCCGCCGCCTGCACTACCGATCGATCGTCACGGCCTCCTAACTCGAGGTCCTGCCGGAACCAGCTTGTCCTCCAAATCTCTCAGCGCTGAGTATGTAGGTCACAGCACGATCTCTGTCCCGATCTCCAGCACGAATAAGAAAGCATCTGCACTCCGGCCTGGTTGTGATCCTTGGCAGCTCCAACGTGCGCCCTACACCTCTCGTTGCTCCGCTCACACTCCCCGCGCCAAACACGAAGCTGCTGATGTATATCCTCCGCTTATTGACCCCACTTCCTGTCCTCAAGCAAAGGGTGCTGGAAGATGAAGTCCGCTTTCTCCAGCATAGTCAGAGACGGCTCTCCAATTAGGAAGTTAAGGCAGCCGCCTAAGGCCTCACCCTCCCTGGAGCCTTGCAGGTTGCTTTCCCCCACAGTGACCTCAGACTCACTGGTCAAGCTTATGTCAGCAGCTCCAGGCAGTGAAAGGAGCTGATGCCGCCAGAGTTACTCCTCCCAGGGAGCGTGTTCCTGGGGCCCTTCTCCTGCACTGTCAGATTAGCAGTGCACACACAGCCCCCAGTGAGTGGCTGCTCTCAGCTGCTGTTGAGCTCCGGAAGCTGCAGGCTGTTACAGAGCAGCAGGAACATGGCATCCTGTCCTCTTGTCACACATGCTGCTGAGTGAGGAGGAGCAGAGATTCCATTCCACCAGCCTGCCAGGTGAGAAACTATCTGCTCTTTGCACTGTAAACTCTCATATCTCAGCACCCCTCCCTACAGAGACCCCCATCCCCCAGCCTCCCTCCAGTGTAAGCTGCAAGGTGTGAGGGGTCTCCTGTGTCCAGGAGCAGACATTCCTGCCATATTACAACACATGCTGGAAAGGACAGTTTTCATACCCTGTGGTCTTTAACCCCTGCAAGGCCATTGATCCGAGCAGCACAAATGTTTTTAACCATCCCCATTGTTGTCCTGAAATAGTTCTGTATGTTTCCTGTAAGTGTGGTGGAATACATATATATATATATATATATATATGTATATATATATAGATTAGGTCGGCCGTGTTAGTCCAGATGCCAAAATCACGAGTATAGCAGTCTGTAGTGATACCTTTTTTATTGGACTAACGTTACATTTAAAGTACAAGCTTTCGAGAGGATTCCTCCCTTCCTCAGGTATAGGAGCTAACTGATCAGAATAATAGAATAAAACATAGGGACAGTCATAGGGCTCACAGTTGGGGGTGTTAGATGTAGTACATTGCCAAATGGCATGGTCAGAGGGGGAATAAAAAAAAAAAAAAAGGAAACCTTAATTGTCTCAGGCAAGATGCAATCATGTCCACTTCAAAGGGAATGTGAAAGGACAGAACGAAAGACATAAGAGAAAAAAAAAAAAACACACACACAAAAAAAAAACACAACACAGTGAGTATGGGGAAGACACAAAAATAGGAATGATGAATATTACGTGACGTTATTATAGTGGGTTAAAAAACCCGAATCTATATTAAGTCCTTGTTTTATATTGTTGAAATATGTGATCATTTTCATTTCATATGTTTTGCGTTCCCGGTGGTCTTTAAAATGTCCTTTGAGGATTTTGATTCTGAGGTTTTGGATGGAGTGGCCTGCTAGATTGAAGTGATGTCCCACTGGGGTACAATATGTGTTTTCCTGGTGGTTCCTGATGGAGTGTCTGTGCTGGTTCATCCTGAGATTTAGTTTAAGGCTGGTTTCACCAATATAGCAGCCCTTATCACACGCCGTGCACTGGATCATATACACCACATTTTCTGACGTGCATAGGAATGATCCCTTGATGTTGTGAGTGGCGTTGTTGTGCTGCGCAGTGCTGCTGTCACATATATGTTGGCACAGTTTGCAGCGGGGTTTGTTACAGCGTTTGGTCCCATTCTGTATGTCATCCTGTTCCTGAGCGAGTTTGCTGCAGACCAGTTTTCGCCTCAGGTTTGGGGGTTGCTTGAATGCCAGTAAGGGGGCTGTGGGAATATTTCTTTGAGCGCAGGGTCCTCTGTGACCAGTGGCTGCAGATCTTTGATGATTTTGCGAATTCCCTCTAGAGTTGGGTTGTAGGAAACAACTAGAGGGATCCGTGTGGTGTTTTTCTTTTCTTTGTAGCGCAACAGCTGTTCGCGCGGTGTTTTCAGGGCAGATTTGATTTTTTCAGAGATTGTCCTTTCCTTGTAGCCCTTCCGCTGGAATGATGCAGACAGTTTGCTCAGATGTTTATCCCTGTCCCCAGTGTCCGAGCAGATTCGGTGGTACCTGATGGCCTGGCTATAGATGATGCCTTGTTTGGTGTGGTTGGGATGAAAGCTGGTGTTGTGGAGGTAGCTGGGCCTGTCTGTGGGTTTCCTGTACACAGATGAGTGCAGCGTGCCGTTGGCAGCTGATATGGTACAGTCCAGGAAGCTCACACTGTGCTTGGAAAAATCCATCTTGAGTTTGATCAATGGGTGGAACGTATTAAATGCCTTGTGAAAGTCTAGAAGGCGTTCCTCTCCTTCTGTCCATATGATGAAAATATCATCAATGTATCGTAGATATTTGTGTGGTTTGTGAGGGTGAGTGTTCAGGAACCTCTGTTCTAGATCTGCCATGAAAAGGTTGGCGTATTGTGGTGACATTTTACTACCCATAGCGGTCCCAGTCATTTGTAGGTAGCAGTTGTTGTTGAAGCTGAAGCAGTTGTGTGTGAGAATAAATTCAATCAGCTTGGTAATAATGTCACCGCTATATTTATGTGGAGTATTGTGGGAGGAGAGAGATTGGAGACAGGCATTGATACCATCTTTGTGTGGGATGTTACTGTATAGGGATTCTACATCCATAGTAACTAATATAGTGTCGGCCGGTAGTGTCTGGATATCCCCGAGTTTGTTGAGAAAGTCTGTGGTGTCCTGTATATAACTGGCAGTGTTGGTTACTAAGGGTTTCAGGATACCCTCTATAAGGCCAGAAATAAGTTCGGTAAGTGTGTCCATACCTGCGATAATGGGTCGTCCTGGGTTCCCGGGCTTGTGGATTTTGGGCAGCATGTAGAACGTGCCCATGCGAGGATTGGAAGGCACCAGATTCTCCAATTCTTGCTGTAGGTGTTTGGGGAACGACCTGATAAGTATGCCAAGTTGGGTTTTGTATTCTTTTGTTGGGTCTTCAGTCAATTTATGGTAATATTTCACATCTGACAGTTGTCTGTCACCTTCTGCCATGTAGTCTTGGATGTTCATGACCACTACCGATCCCCCTTTGTCAGCTGGCTTGATGATGATGTTGTTGTTGCTGGACAGATTTTTTAGGGCCATCCTTTCTGCAGGTTAGAGGTTCGGTGGTATTTTTTTCTGCTGCTGTGTGGTAACCAGGGATGTCACTCTCATGCGGAATTTTTCAATATAGTTGTCTAATCTGTCATTGCGTCCTGCTGCAGGTGTGAAATCTTGGTTCCTAGCTTTCCCTCTGTTGTTCATGGTAGAAATATTGTCATTTTTGTCAAAGAAGAACTCTTTAAGTCTCAGTCTTCTAAAGAACTCCTCCAAGTCGGAGTATAGTTGGATGTGGTCCAGTTTGGTGCTGGGACAAAAAGTTAGTCCTTTGGACAGGACTGCTTTTTCGGGTATGGACAGTACATGATCGGAGAGGTTAACAATCTCAGAATAGTCTGTGGGGGGTTCACTGATGCCAGCAATGTCAATCTTGCCAGAGATTGCGGTATGAGTGGTGGCGATCCGATCAGTGTCATTATCGATGTAATCAATGGATCTTTTGTGCCGGACGTCTTTGTGCATAAAATTGCCATCTCTATGTGCTAAGAGTCCTGCGAGTTTCTTCTTTTTCTTGTTGATTAGCTTTTGTTGTTCCTTTTTGTAGAGGCATTCCATTTCAGTTTCCATATCTTTGGCTCTTAATGGGATTTGTTGTAGGTTGACCAGTAAAGATATTTTCCGCCCAATTATTTTTTGCTTTTTGTCATAAAGTAAGTGAATTAAGTGGTTCCGCAGCTTCTCGCTGGTGCGTTTGCAGATGTTTTCAGCATGCTGAGAGTTGTGGGTGGTTGAAAGTGGGTTCCAGATGCGGAGTCCCTTGGGGACAAGATTCATCTTTTTACATTGGGTAAGAAAAAATATGTCGCTGTTGATCTGTGTTTCTCTTCTAGTCAGTTTGATCAGTTGCTTCTCAAACTTTCAATTCTCACTCTCAGCTTAAATTGTATTGTAGTTCATGTTAATTGACTTGGTGCTCAGTTCTTAGTTCCCCATCTACGTTTGATAAAAAAGATATATATAATATATATATATAACACCGGGAAAGAGCACTCCATATCAATGACCACCTTCTTCCATCATTTTTTGTGTCAAAAAAAGCACAGTTTTAAAAATGTTCCTAAAACCTGACTGAGGGCATAAATGATGGGGATTCAGTTCACAAAGTATGATCATAGTTTGCTTAAGCTGGTGACAAATGCCAATGTACCCCTTCTTTGACAGGTCCTATCTAACTTGACCGAATCTGCATTTACAGGAACAACTCACCAGGGGGCTCCCCAGCAGCTCTAGGCCTTTACAGACAGCCATGCCTTAAAGGCCTAGAGCCTGCTGGGGAGCTCCAGGGTGAGTTGATCCAGGCCATGTGATCTCGCTCTCGCGAGATCGTACATCAGGGAGGCCTCTGGTCTGATTGGCCAATTGTGTACACGTGACTATTCTACACAAACAAATTAAAGAAGAGGGGAAAGCACATATTTACCCCTTCTCTGACTGGTTCAACTTAGTTTGGCCAAATTGGTTACACATGGACATCCAGGACATACTTGAAAATGAGAGAAATCTCAATGTTTCCTGGTAAAATAATTTCTCAAAAAAACAAAATCCATGGGCAGTGCGTGAAGAAAAATGATTCCACGTAGCAGGTAGAATACATATGCTGACAGTAAGAAATCAAAAAGGAATCTCAGGTGACATGACTTGATTTCCTTCCTGCAGCATATGAAATATACATGTTGCAGGGCTACACTTTTCCCTGTGCTCCCCTTTGCATGAAATAGAAATATGTGTCCAAGAAAACATGGCCAAGATGGCAACTCTGCACCCCGTCCAGAGTTGCCCTTTCACTACAATATATAGGGGGTTATTCAGAGAGCACCGAAATGCCACCGACATTTTGGTGCTCTCTTGTTCCCCGCACTTCGGGTAGTCAAAGTTCAGCTTTCACCGCAGGGTCCCCAGAGTGCAGGGAAAACCCACCGCAAGCTCACCGAGAAACCTGCCGGAACCACCGGAAAAAAACAGTGGAAAAAGCCGATGAGCTGATGATCACAGCGCAGAACAAAACTGGAAAAAGCCGACAAGACGATGAATAGGGTAAAAAAAAAATCACAATACAACTGACAGTGTCAAAATTGAAACGCTGTTTGCAAAAAACTCCTAAACGAAAATCCCTGGAATTTACATAGTGTATAAGATCCAATGAATGGTAATAAAAAGGTCTGTTACAGAAAAAAGAAAAAACGATTTTAAAATAAAAAAGGAAAAAAAATTGCCAAAAAAAATCCAAAAAATGCCTAAAAGATCCTAAAAAAATAAATAAATAAAAATAATAAACAGTTTATTAGATATTGAATAACAACGGGAATATTTTTAACATTGAAACCTATGGGGTTCATCTGAATAAACCTGCCAAATGAAACCACCGAACAGCAGTGCACTTCGGCAACTTTTCTCTGCTGTTCGGTTTCTCTGAATAGACGAACCATTGCTTCTCTATGGAGGATTTCACTACCTTCGAACAGGCTCTGTACTTGCTGGCAGTTCGTCAAAATTTGGCAAACCGCCTGCTCTCTGAATAGCCAAATGGCCGCGAAATGGCACCATACGGGGAAATTCCCTGTTTGGTGACATTTCGGGGCCAGATCGACTCTCTCTGAATAACCCTATAGACGTTTGTAGACACTAAAAAGACACATAGAAACATAGAAAAATGTCGGCAGATAAGAACCTTTCGGCCCATCTAGTCTGCCCAATTACATGGATACTTTACCTGGATTTATCTTTTGTTTAGGATAGCCTTATGCCTATCCCATGCTTGCTTAAATTCAATTACTGTTTTGGCCTCTACCACTTCAACTGGAAGACTGTTCCATGTATCCACCACCCTCTCAGTAAAATAATGCTTTCTGATGTTACTTTTAAACCTTTGCCTCTCTAATCTAAGACTATGTCCTCTTGTTTTGATACTTTGTTTCCTTTTAAATATACTCCCTTCCTCTACCTTGTGGATTCCCTTTACGTATTTAAATGTTTCTATCATATCTCCTCTGTCTCGTCTTTTTTCCAAGCTGTACATGTTAAGATCATTAAGCCTTTCTTGGTAACTTTTCTCCTTCAAGCCGTACACCATTTTAGTAGCCCTTCTCTGAACTCTCTCTAAGATGTCTATATCCTTCTGGAGATACGGTCTCCAGTACTGCACACAGTACTCCAAGTGAGGTCTCACCAGTGCTCTGTACAGTGGCATGAGCACTTCCCTTTTCCTACTGCTAATACCTCTCCCTACACAACCAAGCATTCTGCCAGCATTTCCTGCTGCTCTATTACATTGACTACTTACCCTTAGATCCTCTGAAATAATAACCCCTAAATCCCTTTCCTCAGATGTTGAGGTTAGTAAGACTGTATCAAATATTCTATATTTAGCCCTTGGGTTTTTACGTCGCAGGTGCATTATCTTGCACTTATCCACATTAAAACTCAATTGCCACAACTCCGACCATTTTTTTAGTTTACCTAAATCATTTGTCATTTGGCTGATCCCTCCAGGAACGTCAACCCTGTTGCAAATCTTTGTGTCATCAGCAAAAAGACATACTTTTCCATTAATACCTTCTGCAATATCACTAATAAAAATATTAAAGAGAATGGGTCCAAGTACTGACCCCTGAGGTACCCCACTGGTAACACTCTTGTTTTTCGTCAGCTTGTACTGTTTGTCACACCACGTTCTAGTCTGTTATTTTGTTTATGATTAAAGAGTGAACGCTGAACATCTCTAGCTATACAGACCGCCAAGATGACCAGTAAAAGCATTTCCGTGGAATGTATTCATAATGTGGCAGTATTAACCCATGTGGGCTTACCAGGCTTCACCACACATTGCTGTACAGGTCCTTCTAGCAGATAATGGGTTTTTAGCACTCAATAACTTGATTGCCCGAAGGTGTTTAACTTGCATGCACCATTAAACTATTTTTGTCTGTAGCATTCCAGCAGGTATGTAACTTGGGTAGGATATTAATGCCGTAATTTGTTAATCTGCCAACGCTAGCATTAAGTCCACTTTTGTACACTGACATCAGATTAATGAGAAGTCAAATCTCATCTACTGTTTTCTTACTGAAGCTGAGAAATTTTGTGTATAATTCATTTAGCTGTGTAATGAAAACTTAATGGCATGTGAATAACAGAAAAAAAATCACTTTCCCTCGTAATGTCTTCTTTAAGTCTTAAAGGTACAGTATCGCACGAAGCAAAGTTGAAGACGCGCACACGTACTGTATTCGTGAGCTGAACATTTGCTCGTTAAGGCTAGGGTCAGACGAAAGCAGTTTTAACGTGCGTTTAGACGCACAAAATCACGGCCGTGCTAGCAGCAAATGACGTCCAATGCCGGGGAACATACGAAGTACGGCCGCACGAAAGTTCGTCCGCGCAACGCAAGTGGCAAACGAACGCATTTTTTCTAGAACGTCAAACCTCTAGTACGGACGTACAAAGTGCGCTGCGTCCGCTAGAGGCGTGTGTGCGTGATTGGGAGACGTCAGACGCTGCACACGTCCGGCCAACACAACGTCCAGACACAAAAAGTGTTTTATTGATGATCCGTACAAAATCACGGACGAAGAGGCGCATCGTATGACCGCTATCGCGTATTCTGTGAAAAAATGCGTCCATTCGTTCGAACGCACTTTTTCACAGACAACGCGAAAAATGCGTTAGTCTGACCCTAGCCTAAAACAGAAGAAACCTTCTCTTAAAATTACAAATGTAATTATTTGTAACATTTTTTATCGTTGTACAACGGTCAGAACCAAACAATATAAAAGTAACAAGTTTAAGACATGGAAACGATAGAAAAGAGGACCCTCAACCAGTGTTTCCCAACCCAGTCCTCAGGACAAGCTGACACGCCAGGTTTGCCAGATATCTAAAGCACAGCACAGGTTACAGTTACACGTTTTTTATAAAGCGCTAACAAGTTCCGTAGTGTTGTACAATGGGAGGAAGAATAACAAATATACATACTGTATACTGTAGGTTCAACACAAAGAACAGTAGGAGAGAGGACCCTGCTCAAGAGCTTACAATCTACAATCGCCGACATTTACCTGCACTTCGGGGAATGAAAATTCCCCACCCAGCGGTGTAATCTGCATTCACCGCAAGGTCCCTGGAGTGCAGGGAAAACCTGTTGCAAACCCGCCACAATCCAGCCAAAATCCCATCGAAAACCCACCGGAAAAAGCCGACAAGGTGACGAACGGGGTAAAAATAAAATAGTGCGCTTGAAAGTTTCAAAATTTAAACGCTGTTTGCAAAAAAACTATTGAAAAAAATGCTTGAAATTTACATATAAGATCCTATGAATGATAATAAAAAGGGCTGTTACAGAAAAAAGAAAAAACGAATCAAAAAAAAAAACGGGAAAAAAAATTTGTAGAAAAAATCCTGAAAAATGCCTAAAAGATCCTAAAAAAATCTAGAAATAATGGGACTTTTTAATGCAAATTAGAATACTAAACGGTTTATTAGATATTGTATTAAAACGGGAATATTTTTAACATTGAAGCCTATGGGGTTCACATGAATAAACCTGCCGAATGAAACCACCGACCAGCAGGGCACTTCGGCAACTTTTCACTTCTGTTTGGTGTCTCTGAATAGATTAACCATTGCGTTTCTATGGGTGATTTCACTGCCCTTGTACAGGCACTGTACTTGCAGGCAATTCGCCAAAATTTGGCCGAATGGCCCCCAAAATGTCCCCGGTTACATTTCTGCAACATGTCAGACCTCTCTGAATTGCCCCTTAAGAGGAGAGGGTAATATGATTTGCTTCTCAGTGATTTCCAGGTTCAGGCTGGCCTGGTTGAGGGTCCCGACGACAGGTTTTGAGGAAACACTGCCTTAAACAAATCAAACTCCATTGATTATATATACACTTTATTAGGTACACCTGTTCAATTGCTTAACACAATTTCTAATCAGCCAATCACACGGCAGCAACTCAGTGCATTTAGTGGTCTAGACGTGGGCAAGACGACTTGCTGAAGTTCAAATCCCGTGCACACCTATGATGCTATAACAAATTTTTTTTAAAAAAAAGTGTAAATTTCCATTGAAATTTAAATCGTCGGCAGCGTTGAATTATATTTTTCCACATCTTATCAAAAAAATGCAAACAATTTGAATAAAAAAAGGTTTTTGTTCAAAGAACAAAGTAGAACATCACATATATTTGTTATGATAACATTCTTTACAGCCGCTTCATTGTTTTCATATTTTTCGTGCTTTCTACTAAATCAAACAAGTGATATATTTAATAGATATCCCACAGAGACTTTATTAAGAATACTTTCTTTGATGTCCTTTCCAGAAAATAAAAATCTTTTAATTTCTCATGTTTGCCTATCAAAGTCCAGAATGCAAAATAAAAAACAAAAAACTGATTGTTAGCATTAACCTGCTTTGTATTATTGTCATTTTTCTGCTCCTATAGGCAATTTAAAGAATATGAAAACGCTAATTATTTTGATCAAACAAACCTCGGTTGGAAATCTCTGCACACAAAGGTTGGTAGCGATGAGCGTGGAACCAGCACATAGAATTTATCCTATAATCTACACATGAACAGCTCTCATCTTATAAAACCGGAATCCATAATCATCACAGCGCCGGCGATGGCAACAATGTTGCAGGTTATTACAGCTATTGTGAGACATGTGCGGTTATAAAGCAGTTATAAAGGGGCTTCCTTAAAACATTTAATCAGCGGTACCTATGTACGACAGTGACATAAATAAGAAGAATGAAACAGAATCTCAGCTATAAATTGGTGGAAAGTAAACAGGAAATAATAGATGGAACCAGTCGTAAACAAAAGATCATAACTCATCGTGAGGGGGTTTCTGACACGTTATAAAGCATTGCCGTGCAGTTCAGGTGCTTTATGAACAGAGACGGCTTAGCTCATAGAGAAAGTCCTGGATATTCAATCACTCGGCAAAAAGGCCTCTGGAACCTCTTTCACAATAGGCGAGGAAGCACGGTGTTTGATGCCTCCCTCTCCATTGAAACTGCTATATTGTATTTCATTGCGTTGTAGTGTTTTATGTGCTGCGGGCGAAAAAAGGAACAATCTTTGTGATCGTGCAATATAGAAGTTTGTTTTGGAGGTTCGAGGTGTACCCAATCAATTTTTCGGTTTTGTTTGAACTCTCTTGGCCTTACCATGTAGGTAAATAGGAGAGGGAGTCTTGCAGGTCCAGCTACAGTTCTTTATTCCATAAACATAAAAAAGATTAAGTCCTTGTCCTCGGGCAGCTCCAGTTCAACGAAAAGAAACATCAAAAAGAAACATTTTCAGCCTTTTCTGTTGGCTCCTAACTCTCTCTGTCTTCTCCTCTTCACTTCCCATCCCCTAAACTCCATGATTGACAGCTCTTGAGTTTCCCCGGAGGCTGTCAGAGTTAACTTATTCCTGCCTACTTCACCTGCTTCCAACTTGGAAGCTTCTACGGTCATTGAAGATAACCGGAAACTCCATGCTAAAGTCAGCTTGTTTCTGCCGGTTTCAAAGATGAGTTTTACATCAATCCAAATTATAATATATCCCTTTAATCTATTTGCAATGTGTTGGTCATTTATGGGGTTAACATAAGATGGTTTATTTCTACCCAAGGCCAGATTTAGAACTAGGCATGTGCCTACAGGCGCTCACCACAGGGTGGTGCCTTTCTCTGTAAAACAAACAAAAAGTGCCAAAAGGCTCCTTAGATGTAAATTTAAGTCCTTTCCTATCAGGTCACTTTCCAAAAAAAAAAACACTGTCAGGAAATATTTTTATTTCGAAAGTTATTTTTTATTAATTATACAGGAAGAAGGAAATATCCCCAATTTATTTATTGCTGTAATAACCTGTTTGGCAGGTGAATGTCGCCATCTGTTGTCCAAAAATAGGTATTACAGTTCTGGGCTCCGTGCAGGATCACTTGGGGAGCTGTCAGTTAGAGACATTCCCCAGTTGGTTTTAAACAGAGATAGCACCTTGGGCATCATGTGGTGCTAAAACCTTAGGGGCATGTTCTGGAGCCTAAATGCAAGCAAAATGTGTTGCAACAGAAAAATTAAATTTGCAGTTGTACTGCACAGCCCCAGATCCATGTTTACATGATCTCAGGCTGCTGGTTCTGCTTCTGCTGCTGATTGTGTAAGCACGGTAACGGTAGTGAAGGGGTTATTGTTAATTATCCTGATGTAATCAGAAATCTAATCTCACATTCTACAGCATCGTTGTAGGTGACTGTATACTGGCAGCCAGATGATAGGTGCTTTAGAACTCATTTAACAGAAAAAAAGGACATAAATACATGTATTGAAAGCTCTTGTCTTTAAATTTAGGAAAATACATTTAATGAGGCAATGTTTTTATATATATATATATATATATGTGTGTATATACAAGAGTTGTGGTGGAGGACAAAAAGTGAGATAAAAAGCCTCCACACTATAATAAGTGTGTGTTTTATTGCAGAAGCCACCTGCACATAACAGCAATTTGATGAATTGCATCCCAGAGCTCCTGTGCCACATTCCCTATATGCAGCAAGGAATTCTGGGTAGGATATGCAAATGACATCTGTCCCACATTTATGCATCCTGGGTCTGTTATTACGCAGAACCCTAAAATCAATGCTGTGGCTTTCTAGCAGAGATAAGGTTTATGCAACTGATCAAAGCCACTCCTAGGACAGCGCTGTTTCGGGTTTGTTGGACCCTCATCAGCTAGGAGCTAGGCATGATGACCAGTTGCAGTGGATGCTTGGGACCCATAGGGCAAATCAGTATCTACAAGGGTTGTGGTGGAGGACAAAAAGCGAGATAAAAAGCCTCCACAATATAATAAGTGTGTTTATTATTGCAGAAGCCAATTGCACATCACAGCAATTCAATAAATTGCATCCCAGAGCTCCTGTGCCACATTCCCCGTATATACATATATATTTATTTTATTTATTTATTTATAAAGGATTTTACCAGGAAGGATACATTGAGATTTCTCTCGTTTTCAAGTATGTCCTGGGTTCAAGAACATTGAGTGGTTACAGAAATACAAAGTAATAAAATGCAAGATATTAAAAACAAAACACAAATATACAGATTAACATATCATGGGAAGGGCTAGAACCTTGGGTTAATTAGGGTGATTTGCAAAGTGAAAGCAGCTGGAAAGTAAAGTACAAATTTCAGACCAGCACTGGGTGGGTGGGACTGCAGTGTCCAAACGCAAGCGCTGTGGCAGTGTGTGATGTGAACTGGCTGCAGGATTGTAGGAGAAAGAGATCACAGAATCAGGGCATGTGGTCTGTATAGGGAAAGCATATTTTACGACATGAGGGGGAGGGGCAGCCATTTGAGAGCATGGGTTTAAAAAAACAGAGCATACAAACAGCCAAAATATTAATAGATAGATGAAAGCATAAGATATTAACAGTAGGATTAAAGTCGAGATTGTGAAGTAGAATTGCAGAAGACATCTTGATCGCTGGTACCTTTAAATGCAGTGTCCAAACGCAAGCGCTGTGGCAGAGTGTGATGTGAACTGGCTGCAGGATTTTAAATGCAGTGTCCAAACGCAAGCGCTGTGGCAGAGTGTGATGTGAACTGGCTGCAGGACTTTAAATGCAGTGTCCAAACGCAAGCGCTGTGGCAGAGTGTGAGTATATACACACAATGGTTCCTGAACTCAGAAACCGAGTCCACAATCCGGTGCAACACCTGGCCCATGTAGTTTTTGTGCACAAACTCATGCTGGCGGCACTCTGGGATTTTAGCAAAATATTTACTTAATTGAGATCCCAGAGTGCCGCCAGCACGAGATTGTGCACAGAAACAATATATCCATTTATTTATAAATTATTTTACCAGGAAGCACAAATTGACATTTCTCTCATTTTCAAGTATGTCCTGGGTTCAAGAACATTGAATTGTTACAGTAGTTACAGAAATACAAAGTAATAAAATGCAAGATATTAAAAAACAAAACACAAATATGCAGATTAACGGAAAATAAATATGTAGAAAATATATTCACTATGTTACATGTTCACTGGTGCATTCTGTATATAGTCACTATGTTACATGTTTACAGGGGCATTCTGTATATAGTCACTATGTTACATGTGTAGTGCTCACTCCCGGAGGAGCCGCTGAATAAACCTCGGGTTAGTCTCACCGCACTAGGAAAAAACTCTGCACCAGCACTGTTGTGGATTTTTATATATTATATTCTTTACTGATCCCAATAAAGCAGCATATATGGTATTTGAATGGCAAGAATTCATAATGCGGGAAAAACACGCGGCGGCAAAAGAAACCGTTAACCCCCTCAGTTCTGAGGGGTAAGTCCCGTGAATAATAGCTCAAAAATGTGTATGTGTGTGTTGTCTCGGGTACCCGGGTACTGTATTCAACTGGCGAGTGAATGAAACAAAACAATCTTCTACAAGTCACCGTTGGGCCCCTGTAGATTTAAACAATATTGCAGTGTGCGTTTCTTATTTTGGGAACTGTGGCCTGGAGGCCTCTCACCCATTCGATAGACGAAACTGTCCAGCACTCTGTGCCACTGGATCTGCTCCCTGGTTGCCGAATCTCTGCAACTGGAACAACGATCCACCGCCTGCACTCCCAATCGATCAGCGCGGTCTCCTAACTCGAGGTCCAACCAGAACCAGCTTGTCATCCAGACCTCTCAGCGCTGTGTAGGTAGGTTTCAGCACAGTCACTGTCCCGATCTCCAGCACCAGTGAGGCAGCATCTGTGCTCCAGCCTGGTCGCGATCCCTGACAGCTCTCAAGTGCATCCTCCACCTTTCACTGCTCCGCATACTCTGACCTTTCCTTCCACAAGGCCGCTGATCTCCTTCCTCCTCCTGTCCCACCCCCTTCCTGTCCTCACGCAAAGGATGATGGTTGGTGTAGTTCAGTTTTTGTCCAACATAGTCCACTATGTCTCCGTCTCCCTCTGGTGGCCATAATAATTAAATGCAGCAGAACACAGTCTTTAAAGTAGCGCTACACATGTTTACAGGTGCATTCTGTATATAGTCACTGTGTTACATGTTTACAGGTGCATTCTGTATATAGTCATTATGTTACATGTTTACAGGTGCATTCTGTATATAGTCACTATGTTACATGTTTACAGTTGCATTCTGTATATAGTCACTATCTTACATGTTTACAGGTGCATTCTGTATTGAGGTATATATATATGTATATATTAGAGAGTTGCATTTGTTTCGGAAAAATTCGGAATTTGGAACGAAATTTGATAATTAGTAGTTTGGAAGTACTTCCGAATAACGTATCGATACGATACGAATTTGAAACTAAAAAGGTATATAACAAATTTATTTCGTTTTACACTGTGTCATCATCATAAAAGAAAAAATTGAATAATTGATATCAACTATCAAATTTGAAATGAACTATCAAATTGATATCAACTATCGAATTGATCTTAACTTACAATACAAGTCATAATCAGCAAAGGACTTTATGAAACAAATTAATTTTGTTTCACTGTTTAATTTGACTCAAATACTAAATCTGTGACACAGCTTAAAATGTAACCCTAGCTTTTCTTTTAACAGCAAAATTTGATTAATTGGGGTTTTATCTAATGATCCAAAATTCGAATTGATATCAACTATAGAATTGATATATGAAATTCTAATCGATTTGAAATTTCAAATCGATCCAAAACTAAACGAAATACGAAACAAAATTAGATACGAAATTCCGAAAACAAAATTATTTAAAAACATAACGAAACTGAACGAGACAAATTTTTCAGCCATGCACATCCCTATATATGCTACCATGGCCTTTGCTGTGAGTAATGTTTTTAAAACCAGATAATCAGAAATTTTCATATAGGTTGTCGGAGTATTTCATTAGTTCAATAGAAGAAAAAACAAGAGCTCTAATTCAGCTAATGAACTAATTTTCTAATTTGAACCACTTGAGCCATATTCTCATTAAAGCTGAATGTCCAGGAACTGAAGAGTTTGTTGACATGGGGACAACATGTAATGTTTCTTAAAAAAAAGCATTTTTTCCAGAAAGCTCAGTGCGTAGGGACTCTTGCCACGTCACCCACAATGCAATATGGGAAATGACTTTATTTAAAAAAAAAGAAACAATGAAACACTGTTTAGGTAAGATCTTTAAAGATTATTTTTTTCCTTTCAATTTTAATATTTCTTAGTTTCTGTAGGTGGAAGTTTCACTGAATAAATGTAACTGTTAACTTCTTATACTTCACAAATTTCTATTGTTTAACTGGATATTTTATTGGAGATTTTAATGCAAAACATTGGATACATGGGGAGCATTTAGTGCCAGGGATACATGTTATTAATCCTCTGTATCTTTCAAAGATTAAATAAAAGTCAGAAATCATTAAAGAATTTTCCCAGGTAACCTTGAGCAGCAATCTGTATTATATGTGTTTGCAATGTTTCAAATAAATGTGTTACTTTTCATATTTGCGTTTTAATTGAAAACACGACCTTAACATGCGGCTCCAGTATTACCATTCAAGTTCTCTATGTATGCGAATACACAGACATGATCCATCCTGCACTGATCCTTTCATGGACTTGTTACCCCCAGATTTCCACATGCAGTCAGTGGGCAATTAATAGTGACCACAGTTGAGTGAGTTACCTGGCTTTATAAGCGCTGTGTGCACACCCAGTCCAGTGCTCGGTCATTCGGAAGCTCTAACTCAGGGATGTCTATTTCCAGGCCCCTGAGCAGTTGGTTACATATTCCCAGACTTCTGTGAATGGCCATTAAATGGCCAGAGAATCTTAGGAGTTGTAGTTCAAAAACATCTGGATGGCCAGAGTTTGAAAGCTTTCCTCTAACTGATGGTACCTGTGTTCATCCCACCTTCTGTTCCTACTATTGTTCTTTCGCCTTTTCACACAAAAAAAACCACACACAACTGAACTCACAGCTTGATAAAAGTCCAGTGGGGCTGAAACGTTGCTGCTGTCAGCATTGACAACTCCATAAATTAAAGGACACATCCTTGTTGGACCTAAAAAGTGCAAGGTTATTCCTTTTTATTCTTTTTCCTATTCACTTCCTGCATATTCGTTCTTGCATCCTACCTTATTCCCTGTTACATGGGATTCCTTGACTTCTTTGATGCCAAACATTTATTTCCAACAGGTCATCAGACTAACCTTCTGTTTTCCCATCACAGATACCTCACTTTAGATGTCTTCTTTTTTGAAGGCCCTCAAGCTTCAATGTCCTCTGAGGTGGCTAAACTCATCCTATCGTGGTTATGCTTGTAAGGTTGTGCTGTCCTGCTGCAAGAGGGTTCACGTTCTTGCCTGGTGCCTCCTGGGACTGTGACACAGAATGGAAAGATCCATTATCCTTAGGCCCCAGTAAAGTATTTGGTGTTGCAGTTCTTTAAAATGATGCCCCTACAAGCAAAATGTTTTGCTGCTCTCCAGTGGGAGCTTCTATGTGTGTGACTTTCAGTTGTTAATTAAAACACAATTGTAAGAGAATCTTATACACATCATGTGACTGGACACATTAGCCTGGGAATATTTCTCACATTCCATAGTTTCACAATATCGTTAGCATGGTGGGGGCAGAGTCAGTGGTGGAATCATAGGGGAAGAAGAACCAAGATTCTACTGAGACTTTAAAATATTCTGCTTTTGCATCCTACAGAGGAGGGAATGGGAATTCACAGCATTTGATTGAAGGGACCCTGTTACAGAGACTCTCAGTGCACAGGCCTGTGGCTCCATAAGGAAGTCAGTAAGCCCAAGCATCCTCTTAGTGGGACCTCAAGCCTTGGCCTTAGAGAGTCTTCCTCCACTTGCTTCATAGATGGAGTCAGCCTGGCTGTCTGATAGACCTACCTGTGAAGCTGCAGTGCAGTCACATGGCACAGCATGGATTGGAAGCACAGGTTTCAGGTTTCCAGACTACTAGAATGAGTAAACTTGGGTGCTAGTGGGACTCAGAGCACAATAATGCACAGAGCCCAGAACCAAGTAATATAGGGGGTCGTGAGACATACAGAGGGGCAGGGAGACACATGTATGGCATATAAGGGCAGTGAGATATATTGGGTATATAGTTACAGTTACAAGCTTTTATAAAGTGCTAACAAGTTCTGCAGCGCTGTACAATGGGAGGCAGAATAACAAATCTACATATAGGTTCAACACACAGTACAGTAGGAGAGAGGGCCCTGCTCAAGAGCTTACAATCTAGGAGGATAGGAGTGACAAACTAGGTGATGGTTAATAGAGAATATGAAGTAGCAGGGCACATGTGGGCTATGTGGGAAGATGCAGTGGGAAATGAACAGAGGGGGATTAGGGAGTGAGATGACAGGCTTCTCTAAAGTAATGTGTTTTCAGAGACTTCTTAAAGGACTGGAGAGACGGGGAGAGTCTGATGTTACGGGAGAGGGAATTCCAAAGAAAGGGGGCAGCTCGGGAGAAGTCTTGAAGGCGGGTGTTGGGGGTGCAGGTACGTGAAGCTGATAGTATCAGATCATTTGCAGAGCGAAGTGGCCGTGATGGGATATACCTGCTAATAAGGGAGGAGATGTAGGCATTGGCGCGGTTATGGAGAGCTTTGTCTGTGAGCACCAGTATTTTGAATTGGATTGTAAAGGACACACGACCCAGTGTAGATATTGAGAAAGGGAAGAGGTGCGGGAGTTGAGGTGGATGAGCCTGGCACAGGCATTCATTACAGATTGCAGAGGGAGAATCTGGGATCTCTTAAGGCCAGAGAGAAGGAGGTTACAGTAGTCAAGGCGGGAGATAATAAGAGCTTGAACGAGCATTTTAGCAGAGTCCTGATTAAGAAAGGGACTTAGAGACCCATTTTGGGCGTATGGGAGGCAGGGAGATACATATTGAGCATTTGAGGGGCAGTGTGTCCATTGTAGATAGAGGGGTAGCAAGACACATATGGGAATGAGTGAGGCATACATTGGGCATATAGAGGAGCAGCAATGCATATATGGGTCCTATAAGGTGAGCATGTGGTATACAAAAAGGCAGGGAGGCACATGGGATATAAAGAGGGGAAATGAGGTATATAAGGGTAATGTAGTAGGTGGTTTTATATAGGTGTTTAGGCTACCCAGAAGAGGCTTTCTCCGAACATACCAATCGACAATACTGTTAGAGGAAAGGGCCGTTACTTGTATTTTAACTTTTATTTAGAAAATAAAGACAGAACGCAGCAAGAAAATCTTACATTAACATCCAGCAGTCAACACCAGTATCTGCCATTATCAATCTATATCATGTCACAGTCGAGATGTAAATCAATATGCAAAGATGAAGGATACCTTTATTCATAGCATATCTGCTAATCAAGCAATTGAAGCACATTTTCTATTAGCATTTTCCCTGCCCTCTACTCTTCCCAAGGACTCTTCTTCACAGTATGTGAAGGCTGGCTGATAGAAAGTTAAGTCAGAATGTAACAACAAACATCCTATCCTTGCTTTTTTCTAGGAGAAAAAAAAAAGGGAGAGCAAGGTGAGGATGAACCATTGCAAATATTTTCAGTGTTGGCGACTTTATCAAAAATAATATGCATTACAACAAGAAATGATCATGAATTTAAATGAAGCGATAATTCAATGTGACTTCGAAAACTTTCACAGGTCTTTAAACTTTAAACAGGTCTATTCGAAGAAAGGTGAGACTCAGGAGAATGACTGGTGAAGTGAACATTCTAGGCAAAAATAGTCAAACCAGAAAAATTCTCCCATTTATCTCACTTTCCAAATCAGCTATTTGGTCTAGATTGTTCTCTTCTCCTGCCAGTTCTCCTGGTTTTCGACTTTCTCTGAATAACCCTGTAAATGTACTTTATATATGCTTAAAAATTAAAACTGTTAGGCGTTCTTTCGCTGAAAATGGATGATATGTAGGAGGGTGCAGGTGTAGTAACAAAGTATAATATGTACGATTAAATCAGCCTTTTTTGCATCTTATGTATTTGTATTATCTAAGCTTACAGCCCATTAGAATAAAGGAAGGCAGGAAATAAAATCATGGATGTGCACCATTCAGAACACACAAAGAACAATCCCTGCATTCAACAAAATATATATATCAGAAATAGTCTGAATCAATCCTCAGATCTGAATCAATTCATCCACTCTTCACACTTACTCCTGCCTAACCTGATCGTTATTTACTTTTATGCTGTCCGCTTTCAGGTGTTTTGACTTCTTTATATGCCTTATCAACTCCATTACATAGAAATCAAAAAGTTAGTAAAGTTCCTCCTTCGCTGCTGCCAATCCACAGAGATCACCACAAGTCTCTTCCAATAGAAAACGAAAAACGATATACGTATTGGATGGCGCGTCTACTCTTATTGTATCATATTTTTTAACGTTGTCGACCACTTTGAATCGTATTCTCCTTCTATCTTTAATCCACCACAGACCTGAAATAATGAGGGTCGGTATATGGTGTAGTATTTTTAAAACACAAATAAATTTATTTAAAATCAAGGAACAAACTCACATTCTGTAGGGCACATACAAAATGTGCATATAAACCTTGGTCTCAAAGACCCAGACCTCCCAATGTTAATCCTCCAATTGGTTCACTAACCGTCCACCGGTTTTACTGGCCGCCTAGATGGATCTTGGGTAACAGTCTGATATTCCTTCTGACCCAATGCAATTGCTCAACGCGTTTCGTGATATCTCACTTCATCAGGAGAATAACTGCAAATGAAGCCCCACTTCTTTTATAGGCCTCACAACCTGAGAAACTAAGCTCCTTCTCAAGTCAAAATTTAAATGGAAGTTCTATCCGGCCTTTGGTCTAGAGCGATATAAACGCTAATTGGTAACGTATTACAATCCCTGCATAAAACAATCCCTGCATTCGACAAAATATATATATCAGAAATAGTCTGAATCAATCCTCAGATCTGAATCAATTCATCCACTCTTCACACTTACTCCTGCCTAACCTGATCGTTATTTACTTTTATGCTGTCCGCTTTCAGGTGTTTTGACTTCTCTATATGCCTTATCAACTCCATTACAGCCTATGTGGATTCTACAGCCTTCTCATGCCCTATCTGACCCGCATCTTCACACTCTACCTGTTCCCTCTGTCTCACGTCCTTTATCCCCGCCAGAGTACAGTTACAAGCATTCATAAAGCACCTACAAGTTCCGTAGTGCTGTACAATGGGAGAGACAGAATAACAAATATGCATGCACATTACAAACAGCACAGTAGGAAAGAGGACCCTGCTCGAGAGCTTACAATCGAAGAGGAGAGGGGTGACATGCTAGGTGAGGGTGAGTAGAGAGCATGAAGTATTGGTGCACATGTGGGCTGTGTGGGAAGATGGAGCAGGAAATGAACCATGGGGGATTATGGAGTGAGCCAATAGGCTTCTCTAAAGTAATGTGTTTTCAGAGACTTCTTGAAGGACTGGAGAGACGGGGAGAGTCTGATGTTGCAGGGGAGTGAGATTCATAGAAAGGGGGCAGCTCGGTAGAAGTCTTGAAGGCGGGAGTTCGGGGTACTCTCCAATAAGTGTTCTTGGGCAAGACACCTAACGGTACATACTTGCCTACCACACAATATCGGCTGTGAAGTCCATTGGTACCATCTCTGCCCTTTGTCCGTGGAGAAGCAAGTCAAATACCATTCAGCACATCCCTCTAATAGATCTGTGGAGAAGCAAGGCTCAAATTTAGGAGAACGGGGTTCAACCAAACCACCAGATCTCTACTCTACAATCATGGAAAGACGACTCGATCCCGATCAGAGGACGCCACCAGCAAGTGTCCTTGGGCAAGACAACTAACGATATGGATGCACCTACCTCACAAAATACTTGTACATCTCATAGATTGTAAATTCCCTTGGGAACAGGGTCCCCCTGAATTAGGACATATCATCCATGTGTGGTATATTAATGTGTCAACTCCTTGTATGTTGATTATGTAAAGAGCTACAGAATTTGTGGCGGTATATAAATAAAGAATAATAATAATGACCTTTGGAATGTAAGCTCATGAGCCATCTGGCAAAACACCTGAATGATTGCTGTAACTCAAAGTTTGTTCCAAGGGCCGGGTCCTCTTTTTCCTTCTGTACCAGTATGCAGTTTGGACAGTGGACACTTCTTATCCAAAATTCTGAAATACAGGTGACTCTGAAATCCAGAATTTTGGAGCCTTCTGAATTTTAGACTTCCTGTCGTTAAGGAACGACGGGTTTTGCTACACGCTGACGCTCCTCCAATGGCTGCAGCATCCCTCGAAAAAAGGAGCTCCTCATTGTCTCCCATCGTGTATGGAGCAGGTGCTGAAGCAGGAAGTGGATCGCTGCTCCCCTACCATGCTACCATGTACCGCCAACATTGGATTCTCCTAGATTTCAAAATGCATAAAAATCTGGAATCCAAAATAGTCACGGTCCCACACATTCCAGACAAGTGGTGCTCAACCGGTATATTTAATCCGCATTGTCTTATTTGTAGAGAACAGTGGAATATGTCCAAACTATATAAATACTTGTAAAGTAGATAGATAGATAGATAGATACAGAGATAGATAGATAGATAGATAGATAGATACAGAGATAGATATACAGAGATAGATAGATAGATAGATAGATACAGAGATAGATAGATACAGAGCTATATAGATAGAGATAGATAGAGAGAGATAGATAGATACAGAGATAGATATATACAGAGATAGATAGATAGATACAGAGATAGATAGATATGTAGATAACAGAGCTAGATAGATACAGAGGGAGATAGATACAGAGATATATAGATAGAGATAGATAGAGAGAGAGAGATAGATACAGAGATAGATAGAGGGATAGATAGATAGATAGATAGATAGATAGATAGATAGATAGATAGATAGATAGATAGATAGATAGATAGATACAGTTATAGATGGATAGATAGATAGATAGATAGATACAGAGATAGATAGATAGATAGATAGATAAATAGATAGATAGATAGATAGATAGAAAGATACAGAGATAGATGATAGATAGATAGATAGATAGATAGATAGATAGATAGATAGATAGATAGATAGAGCTGTCATTTAATACAAATTAATCTAATTTACTAAAGGGAATCCTGCAATGCTCAGCCAAAATATCAGTGGGAGTAAATTGATTAATTAACTGAAATTCTTACTTCTTTGAAAATTAAATTAAAGCTATCAGGATTAGCGATGAGCTGTTCGGGTTCGGATGGTTCGGAGTTCGACCCGAACTTTGGCAGTTCGAAAGTTTGCGAATTTCGAACTTTTTGGGTGTGAATTTTGAAAAATGGATAGAAAATGCTTAAAAAAATACTAAAAAATCTAGAAATAAAGAGACTCTTTACTGCAGAATATTATAAGCAATGGTTTATTAGATATTGAATTAAAAACTAATGTGTACGTGGAAAGATTATCAACTCTAAATGACCTCTGTTCACAAACGGGCATAACACCAGGTGTTTTTAGTCTGGTAATCAATTTGATACATTGTACACTATACTGAGGGTGGGGTGGTGTCTGCTTCTGATTGAGATTTGAGAATTAATTTTCCTAAAACATCCTAATATGCTGCATTTAACCCTTTCGCTGCTGAGGCTTTTCACACCTCTGTGCTGAGGTAATTTTTACTGCTTTCGCTCATCATGTTTAACCGCGTTTTGTAGCCATATTTTGATATATGACCCAGACATATTATATATCGTTCTTTCCGGCAGACTTGGCAGATTCATAATATGTCATTATTATATGTATACGTTATGTCATGTCTGTATATTATAACAAAAAATGCAATAATATTTGAATTTTCAATAATTTATTATGTGTAAAGTGTTTTTTTTCACATTTTAACATGCGATCGTTTGCGGTTATATTTTATATGGGGTGCGCTTGTTAAAAAAATTAGAAATGGGGTCTCGTTACATTTTTTTTTGGGGACAATTTCACTTTTTTTAACAAACGCACCGCATACAAAAATCGTTAGTGCAGCATTATTGTTCACATTATAATTGAAATGGGAACAATATTGCTGCATTAACAAAACAAAAGAAAAACTTTTTTTTTTTTTTTTTCGAATTTTTTTTTAAAACATTTTTTTATTTCTTTATTTTTATTTTTTAAACATTTTTCATGCTCATGTTTGGTATCCTTGGAAAGACCATGCTCTGGCCGATCCAACGATATCAAACATTAACCCCTAGCTGCCATGGATAGGGAGATAGGGGGTTCATTGGAACCCCCTATCTCCACCATTGGTGGCAGCTAGGGGTTAACTCCAGGACTGGCGTCATCATGCTATGCACAATGACGCCAGTCCTCAGACTGAGTTCCTGGAGGCTTGGCCGACATCCAAGATGTCGGCCAGCTCCAGGAGAGGATCACGATCCGGCGCTTTTCAGCGCCAATTCGTGATCCGGCTCCCAGGGGTTAATCACAGCCATCGTTTGGAAGGGCAGGCTGTGCCCTTCCAAACGGTGCCTGGATTAACCCTCTGCCCCCTGGCGATCGGGAGGGAGAGAGGTCCGAAGGACCTCCCCCCCTCCCTTTCAGGCGCTTCCTCCGCACATGCGGGGGGGCGCCTGAATTAGATGTCATTGCGCCGCCGCAATGACATCTAATTGCTCCGCGGGGGTCCCGGAGTGCTGGGCTGACATCCAAGATGTCAGCCCGCACCGGGGGGCGCAGCAATCCGCCGGAATCCGGCGGATTGCTGCCTCCTGAGCATGGAGGCGCTCAGCGCATCCATAGCACAGGAGAACCACTTGGCTGGACGCGCTGAGCACGTCCATAGCAGCCAAGTGGTTAACTGGTGTTTGAAAAATATTCAAAATAACATCTAAAGCAATGTTATTTTTCACCTCGGGATTAAACATTCACAGGGTTATTCAGAGAGCGGTGAAAAGCAGGAGAATAACTGGAGAAGTGAAAATTCTAGGTCAAAATAGCCAAACCAGAAAAATTCTCCCATTTAACTCACTTTCCAAATTGGCTATTTGGTCTAGATTGTTCTCTTCTCCTGCCAGTTCTCCTGGCTTTCACCTCTCTCTCAGGGTTGTTCAGAGAAAGGTGAAAACCAGGAGAATGGCAGGAAAAGAGAACAATCTGGACCAAATAGCCGATTTGGAAAGTGAGATAAGGCTAGGGTCAGCACCCGTCAAAAAGTGCGTCCGAACGCATTGCCGTATTTTTTTCACGGAATGCGCGAAAACGGTCATACGATGCGCATTTTTGTGCGTGATTTTTTACGGATCCAAACTAGGAAACTTTGGGTGTCTGGACGTTATGTTGGCCGGACATGAGCAGGGTCTGACGTCTCCAAATCACGCACACACGCCGCTAGAGGACGCAGCGCACTCTGTGTGTCCGTACTAGCGGTTCTGCGTTCTCGAAAAAATGCGTTCATTTTCCACTTGTGTTACTCGGCCGGACTTTCGTGCGACCGTACTTCGTATATTGGCCGTCATTGCCCATCATTTGCTGCTAGTGAGGCCGTGATTAAGTGCGCCTAAACACACGTTAAAAATTCGCTAGTCTGACCCTAGCCTAAATGGGAGAATTTTTCTGGTTTGGCTATTTTGACCTAGAATTTTCCATTTTCCAGTCATTCTCCTGCTCTTCACCGCTCTCTGAATAACCCTGACAGGGTTATTCAGAGAAAGGTGAAACTCAGGAGAATGACTGAAGAGAAAATTCTAGGTCAAAATATTTGGTCTAGAATTTTCCATTCTCCAGTCATTCTCCTGCTTTTCACCGCCAAAAAATCAGTAAACTTTTTCTGCGTGTCCGAAAATGTCTCCTCTTTTCATACAGACTGCCGCCCCAAGCAGTTGTTTATGGATAGATTAAGGGAAAAGCATTTACCGTCATTTGAAATGTCATTTTTTGGTTTTTACATATTTCTATACATCCTAGAAATCCGCCACTTCACGGGCAGGTTATGGGGACCTCCTAGGCACGATATTTGAAGGAATTTTTCGTTTTTATTTTTAACTCTTATTTCATGGAAAACTCACTGTCCCTTTAAAAACGTTTTTTTAAAAAAATTTTGTCCTTGTTTCCTGTCCCCAGGGTACTACCCGGACCCCCATACACCTTTTATGGCAAATATTTAGCATATATGCCCTTTTGGAGGGCACTCTAAAAACCGAATTTTCAGCCCCATTGACTTGCATGGGGTTCGAGTTCGGGTTCGGGTTCGGATCCGAACATTTGGAAAGTTCGGGTACGGCTTCGAACCGAACTCAGGGAGTGTTCGGCTCATCCCTAATCAGGGTGAGACTAAAAACACATTTTCCCCTCATTAGTTTGCTCCCATGAAATAATTATTAATTGAACAGTAATTTTTGGAAAATTCAGCCCAACATATAAATTTTTTGCTCAGCCATATCAAAGCATATAGAATATCCAGACACTATACATGCTTAACATACAAGGGATATCAAAAAAGTATATATTGGGAACAGGGAGGACCAGTTTATCCAGTGTTAGTGTGTTTTAGCACACCATCTACATCTATGTACAGTAGAATAATACGTTTTTTATTATTATTATTATTATTATCATTTTCATAGCGCCAACAGTTTCCGCAGAGCTTTACAATAACCAAAGGGAACAAGATACAGATAAAAGGGCATAGGATGGAAGCAAGAGGTGTAGAGGGCCCTGCTCCTTGGAGTTTACAATCTAGAGGGATTGGGGTTGAGGAAGACAAGGGGAATTTTACTAGATAGCAGGATCTATCTTTAACATAACCCCATAGAAAGAAGTGGAGGGGAGCAATATCTGGCGAACGAGGTGGCCAGGAAAATTGGGTCACCCCTTCCAATCCACCGCTCTGGAAATGTTTCATTTAGAAAGCCGCGAACATGCAGTCCCCAATGTGGTGGTACACCATCTTGCTGGAAAATGATGGTTGGTTGAAGGTCATGTAGTTGTGGTGCCACGTATTCAGTCAAAAGGTCAAGGTAAACATATGCAGTTTCTATGGGGTTATGTTGAAGATATGGTGTATGGAACAAAGGTACAAAGGGACATCACTAATCTAAAGCAGAGGATCACTGATGCCATTGCCACCATTGATGAGGGAATGCTACAGCCAACATGGCAAGAAATGGAGTACCGTCTTGATGTGCTTCATGCAACTAATGGTGCCCATATAGAGGTGTATTAAATGAGGCAAAGAAACCATAAATATATACGTCTCATTTTGTAATGATTTTCACTTATCTGTCTTTTCATTTGCCTTTGTAATAAATTTTTGAAATTGTAAAGAGACTTTATGGACACTCTGTATATATATATTCTTTAATTTGAGAACATTTAACTGGTTTTCCTTAATGTTAACCAAATTTCCACAAAATCTCTAAGTTTTTCTAATTGTCAGTAACACATTGCAAAGAATTTTAAATATTCCCGATAGCTGACAATGTTTCTGGATGGTTTGTTTATTTATTTAGCGCGAGCTCTCACTGTTCCAAATGGTATAATTTTCATGTCTGTAAACCAGGATGAGAACATCAGAATAATTTGATATCTGCATCACATGCACAGTATCATAGTATTATACACTCATTTAAGCCTTCTCATAATGAAATCAAAATGACATGTCTAGACCTGTTCAATGCAGGGAGCAGAGTTTGATATTTAACAGCTTTAGATAATACAATTACCTGTAAATCACATCGTACTGCAGACCTGTAACTCAATATTCCCAGACCATTACAAGGAATTATTTTCTCTAAACTTACACAGGGTTTGTCTATACTTGAGTTTAATTCCACCAACCCTATTCCAATATATGTGTTAGAATAGCGTCTTCGGCCATTAAAGGGACACTCTTCTCACCCTGACTACTTAGCATTTTAAAGTGGTCAGGAAATATAGAGCCTCCCCCTTCTCCCCCCTCCTCCCTGTTGCCCTCTTCTGGCAGAACTGCTCGGTGAAGTGGAAGAGTTTCCACCACCCCACCCATCGTCACTAGCAGCTGGGATTTATGAATTTCCCAGTTGCCCGTCACCAGATTGGTCACTAGTGACGTCAGAAAGCAGAGAGTCCGCCGAACGGGGGGGGGGGGATACACACTTTTTAAAAGGCTAATAACTAAGGTCCTATGAATATAGGGTTCCCACCCGTCCGGTTTTGACCCGGACTGTCTGGTTTTAAAGTCATGTGTCCGGGTTTGACACCCTCTGCCACCCGGACACATGACTCTGAGCCGGGACCAGGACATCTCCCCATACTTACATTTCAATGCGTGCCCCCATCGCCGTGGTCCTCGCTCCGCCTGTTTCACTGTTCATTGGAGACCAGGAAGGACCGCACCGCCCACTGGCAGTCACGCGCAGGTGCAACGGCTCACGTGATGTTCACGTACTTGCTCGTGCCCTGGCGTGCGGCGATCCTGGGCCGGTGCTCCCGAGACTCCAGAGAACAAGACGTGTCTGCGTGCCTCTCCGTCAGTGGAGTGGCTCTCCAGATCTGCACTTACCTCTCCACTCCCACCGACTCCATGACCAGCAACTCTGTAACTGTGAGTGTAAGCGAGCACAACATCAGCCAATACCAGTCTGCCAGCCATATTACCAGTCTGCCATGTAAAATACCAGTCTGCCAGCCATATTACTAGTCTGCCATGGACAATACCAGTCTGCCAGCCATATTACCAGTCTGACATGCACAATACCAGTCTGCCAGCCATATTACCAGTCTGACATGCACAATACCAGTCTGCCAGCCATATTACCAGTCTGCCATGCATATTACCAGTCTGCCAGCCATATTACCAGTCTGCAATGCACAATACCAGTGTGTTATAATACCAGTGTGCCTAAATACCAGCCTGACATGCCATGCATACCACGTGCCATTATATATACGCATAAAGTAAATATACGCATAATGTATACGCTACAAAAAAAATGTCCGCCCAATCCCAACACTAGAATGTTCGGGTTTGGCTTCAAGAAAAGGTGGCAGCCCTGTATGAATAACATTAAAAAGGTCTGTTACAGAGTAATAAAAAAAACTTAATTTAAAAATAATCGGAATCAAGAACTCCGCTGGAGAAAATAAAGAAAAATGCCTAAAATAATAAATGAATAAAATGACTTTTTGCTGTAAATGAAAAGAATAAATGGTTTAATAAAAAAATGAATAAAAACTGGGATTTTTTATAAAAAGAAACGTATGGGATTCTTCTGTTGAAAGCTAACAAACGAAAGCAATAAAAATCTGGGCATTTTGCCAACTTTTCGATGCTGTTTGGCTTTCTCTGAATAGATTACCCATTACTTCCTTATGGGGATTTAACTGCTGCCAAATTGCAACTTATTTTGCTAGCAATTCGCCAGTATTTGGCAAATCTCCAGCTTTTTGAATAGCCGAAGTACCACAAAATTGCACCTTATGGGGAAATTCACTATTCGGAGCAATCCACCGTTTGGTGCAATTCGGTGGCCAATTCGGCCATCTTTGAATAACCCCTTAAAACTCTGGTAATCCTTTGAATGCAAGAGATGGCCAGAGAATCATGGGAGTTGTAGTTCAGAAGCATCTTGGGAGTCAGAGTTTGAGATCCTTGCACTAGAAAGATGCAGAGGGGCTGAGTACACCTCTACATTTACGTTTGTATTGTTTATATAATATTAAACGTGCTTAAATAACGTTTGATTTCTCATTCTTCTTTCCTTCCCAAAAAAGTCTGTGCAGATTCGCAGCGGTTAATCCTTTGTGGCTGTTATCACTCGATAACATACGACATTAGTTTATTATTTGAGCTAAACAGTCAAGCAAATGAACACGAACATTAAAAATAAATGCTAGAGTGGAGTGTATAGTTTGCCTGTACCCATCCCGTATTTATGTAGGTTTTTTTCATTCACTGAAATTGGCAAACCTAATTCTTCAAATTGTAATTATCTTAAGTAACCTGCCATCTTTTTATTCTTGAATTTGGAGAGAAAAAAGAACAGCGGATGATGCAAATTATTAAAAAAAACAGCATGAATCACTTAGTGCTGGAAGTAATTGCCTGATATAATGAATAATAGAAAGGCATTACATTGCACAAAGAGAGACTGGTATAAGAACAGAAATATTAGGTATGATATCATTACACTGCAGTTTATTGCTGTTGAGAGAAGACAGCTGTTTTAACTCCTTCATTACCAAGTGCTTTAAAAAAAAACACTTTCAGGAACCACTGGATCCTTGGAAAATCATTTCAAATTAATTATACAGTAAGAAATATTTAGGAATATTCCCAGTGTATTCCTTACTGTAATAACCTATTTGACAGGTAGATGTCGCAATCTGCTGGCCAAATGGAGTTACTACACTTGCAACTTCAGTTCTTGGCTCCGTGTTTAATCAGCAGGTCACTTAGACACTAGACACTAGTGGACTTTAACCCCTTCTGGTATGCCAGCTGGTGGTCCTGCAGTAAGGTTTCCTTAACAGAGAGGGTGCCATTCTGGTAATCTGGCTACTAGGACTGCTGCACCTGATCAGAGCCCTAGGAAGCCTTTCAATACCAGTCACTGACAGAGCTCTGAGCCCTGCCGTGGTTTATGTTACCCCTCAGTGTGTTTCTGATAGTCTATGACAGTCTATGATCTCCTGGTATGACATCTGGCCAGTATTCTCGACTGTGATTTCTGTGTTTACTGTATCCCTTCTTGGAGTGTTTATGTTTATTCCGTGTACAGACCTCTGGCTTATATTGTACTACGATATCTATCCTGCCCCTGTTCTCTATGTTTATGTATTGTTTATATACACTTTACTTTATTATCTGGCCATTCTAAGGACCAGCTTCTCAGATTAGGGGTTTCTCGTTTAGCTGGGTTTTGTCTACGTGCTGAGTAACTCTCAATCCTGACACCTTCACTACCGAAATCAAGATAACTGGGGTCTTCAAAGGCGCCATTAGGTGCTGGATATCATGATATCATGATCTGCAGCTGTGTAGGACAAAAGCGAAGGAGATTTGTTTGCTGTAAACTAATTTTGTTTGCTTTTGAGCTGCAGAAGGTGCCCCTAAAGTTTTAGCCCAATGGGCACAATGCCCAAGGTGCTACCTCTTTTTAAACCAGCTGGAAATATGTCTAAATGACATTTCGGACTTTTGGCAGTCGATGCACAGAACCACGGGCCAAATAGTAAGGAATAAATTGGGAATATTTATAAATATTTTTTACTGTACAATTAATTAAAATGATTTTCCATAAAACACTGGTTCCTGGTATCATGCCTACAGTGCTACATTCTAGGGGAATGTTCTGGAGACTAAAGCAAAAAACATTAATTTGCAACAACTAGTTTAATTTGCTCGTTTCCTGCTCAGCTGCAGATCGAGATACCTGGATATTGAGCACCAGATGGTGCCTTTGAAGACCCGAGTTATCTCAGTCTCGGGTGTGAAAGGGGTTAATAGCAGTGGTACCAGTGTAAAGAGCAGAGATTCAAATGTTATAGCATTAAAGCGAGTTTATCATTACATTCCTGGTATAATATAGAAAACAGGTTAGCACAAGGTCAGAGTTGCTCCATGTCGTATTTTATAGCATATGGAGAGTCAGCTGCAGTGCGAAAATATGAAGTCTGAAAATGTAGCCATTTAAATCAGCGGCTGTCATTACAGTAATGTTGATAGTATGTATCAACACGGTATCACCATTTGTAATTTCAGATTAATGATGCCTTGAGTAATGTTTGTTTTTCTTGGGCCCCAATTCCCGCTGATGAGTAGCAAAAATTGCCGCTTGTATGTATAGATTAATAGCTCTCCATTAGCAGCTAAGTAATGTGACAGCCACTTGTGTTGGGTCAAATTTTATCTCTCTTCTGCATGCTGCATCTGAATAACATGGAGTGGCTTTTAACCCCTTCAATACCAATTAATTTCCATTAAAATACAGGCAGGAATCAGTGTGTTTTTTTTCTGGAAAACCACTTTTCATTTATTATACCATAAAAATAATTCCAGATATTCACAATGTATTTCTTGCTGTAGTATTCGTATTTGAGAGGCAGACATTGCCATCTGCTGGCCAAAAAGTGCTACTGAATCAGTTGCAAATTCGTTTATTAGATATTGAATAAAAAAGAGAATATTTTTAACATTGAGTCCGCACAGTCTGTACAAAATGCGCTCATCTGACCCTAGCCTAAACCTGCCGAATTAAACCACCGCACATCAGGGCTGACATTTCTCTGCTGTTCGACATGCTCTGAATAGAATAAACATTGCTTCTCTATGGGGATTTCAGTGCTGTTAAAGAACACCGTATTTCGAATTGCCTGCTCTCTGAATAGCCAAATGGCCCCAAAATTGCACCATATGGAGAAATTCACTGTTCGGTGCAATTTCGTGGCCAGTTCGTCTCTCTCTGAATAACCCCTATAGTGTTATTGTGTTTTCAAAACAGTGTAAAACTGTGGCTGCGGAATTTGCGCCGCTATATAAATAAAAGATAATAAGAATAATATTTGTCCGTTGCTAACTTAGCTCGCTTGGCTCACAAGCATAGAGGTTTGATGACCATTAGGGATGAGCTGTTCAGTTCGATCTGTTCGGACTTCGCATCGAACATCACCCGTTCGGCTGTTCGCCGAACTCCGAACATTTCCGCGTGTTCGGTTCGAGTTCACCCACAATGCACCACAATGGACCACAATGCACTTTTCCACTGGCCTGAAGCTTGTAGTTGGCTACAGCCTTGCACCTGACCGCAGGCTCAGAGTCCTGATTGGGCAAATTTTGCCCAATCATTGGCTCACAGAGCTAAGTCCCGCAGCACACTATATAAGGCGTCCCTCGCAGCCCCAGCACGTGTTTTTTGAGAGGAGATTGTTCTGTTAGTGTGTGTTCTCACTGCCAGCAGCTATTGGGGGGTCTCACTTCTACAAGATATCTGGGAATTGTTGTAATCTGCATGTTCTCACTGCCAGCAGCTATTGTGGGGGTCTCACTTCTATAAGATATCCTTGCCTGAAGGGGAGTGGGGAGGTCCTTCAGGTACCACGTCCTTGAAGCGACATATGACCACCTGCCATGCATCCCGTTGGCACAACACTTTGCATAGGTCCTCCTCCTCCTCATCTGTCTCTACCCCCACTATATGTCCTGCCATGTCATTGCCTACATCCTCCACTGACAGGGATGATGCTACAGTAATGGGTGTACCAGGTCCTTCCTCAGAATGTGACAGCATCCCATCAGCTGAAGATTTACGCAGTCAGATTACGCTGCCCCAGCTGCTGCAGCGTAAGAAAAAATATTGTCCCAGCCATCCCCAAGCACATCGTCTAAATGCCAGCTTAGCAAAATTACTCGCATTACAGCTGCTGCCTTTCCAGCTGGTGGACTCTGCTTCCTTCCGTGAATTTGCTGAATGTGCTGTACCACAGTGGCAGGTTCCAAAATGCCATTTCTTTTCACGGAACGCCATTCCAGCACTATATCAGCACGTGGAAGACAATTCTATGGAGTCATTGTGAAAGGCAGTCAGCAGCAAGGTGCACATGATTTTAGACACATGGTCCAGCAAGCATGGACAGGGCAGTTACATTTCCTTCACAGCACACTGGGTAACTCTGATTGCAGCTGGGAGGGATCCAGGATGGGGCTCTGTGCTGGAGCTTGTTCATCCACCACGCCTCCAGAAAGCTGCTTGTATGAGGTCTGTCTGCTCCACCACTTCTTCCTCCTCCTCTTCCTTCTCTGTCTCTGGCAAAGTGGCAGTTAAACCGACGCATGGCAGGGGCTACGCAATGGCTCAAGCAAAAAGATGCCATACTGTGATTGAGCTGGTTTGTTTAGGTGACAGGAGCAACACCGGGCCAGAAATTATGTCAGCTCTGCAGGGGCAGGTGCAGAGATGGTTAACACCACGCCAGCTTCAGCTGGGAATGGTCGCCTGTGATAATGGCAGCAACCTTCTCTCCGCCCTACGCCAGGGTAAGTTGACGCATGTACCATGCCTAGCACAACTCCTAAATCTGGTGGTACAGCATTTCCTAACCAGGTACCAAGGGCTGGCAGAGCTTCTCAGCCAGGCCAGAAAAGTCTGCAGCCACTTCAGACGGTCATTCCCAGCAAGTGTTCACCTGGCAGAAATTCAAAGAAAATTCCACCTTCCCACAAACCATCTGATCTGTGACATGCCCACCAGGTGGAACTCGACATTAGCAATGCTGCAGTGTCTGCACAAGCAGCAGAGGGCCATCAACAAGTATCTGTGTGAGTATGGCACAAGGACAGGTTCAGGTCAACTTGGTTCCCCCCCGCAGTGGCTGATGATCAAGGATGCATGCACTGTACTCTCAACATTTGACGAGGCAATGAGGATGGTGCGCAGGGACAGTGAATGCATCAGTGACACAATTCCTTTAGTGTTCCTGCTGGAGCGCACTCTGCAGGGAATTATAGATGTGGCACTAGAGGCAGAGCAGAGAGAGGAAGAGGAGGCCTTCCTTAGCTCTCAAGGCCCCAGTCTTTACGCAGACAGCATTCCTGCTTGTCCTCTGATCAGAAAGGAGGAGAATGTGGAGGAGGAGGAATATTGAAGTAGTGGGGGCATTGAAGGTGGGGATTCCTCAAGGGAGGGTTTTTATGTGCCCAGAAACCCAAGGACTAGTACATGGCTGGGAGGAGGAAGTGCACTATGGGATCATCCTCATTGACCAGGAAGACTCGGAAGCTAATACCACCTCCAACCTATGCTGCATGGGCTCCTTTATCCTGCAAAGCCTGCTAAAGGACCCCAGGATTCGTGCTATAAAGGAGAGGGATCATTACTGGTTGGCAAGTCTTCTTGATCCACGATACAAGGGTAAAGTTGCAGAGCTCATCCTGCCCGCACAGAGGGAGGACCAGATGAAACAACTTGAGTACGCTCTAAAGCGACACTTGTGTAACACCTTTCCAGGCACTGGTAGGTTACCAAGTGATGACACAGGTGCTTCTGAGGCTGCGGATGATCAGAGGAAGAGCGGTGAAGGCCGGGGCCACTTGACTGATGCCTTTTTAAATTTTTTTAGTCCACGACACCAGGGATGTCAAATGTAGGTACCCATTGCCAGCGTCTTCACCATATGGTGCAGAACTACCTAGGGGCAAGGGCAGACCTGGATACCTTTACAGCAAATGATCCACTGGCTTACTGGATGTTGGGATTGGATCACTGGCCAGAACTTAGTCAATATGCTATGCAGCTACTAGGTTGCCCTTCATCCAGCGTGCTTTCTGAAAGGACATTCAGTGCCACTGGAGATTTTGTCACAGACAAAAGAATGCGTCTGTCCACCGACTCTGTATACCGGCTGACATTTATAAAAATGAATCAGTCCTGGATCAGCTGTTCCGAAAAATTTCAGCTGAGCGCGTCCATAGCAGCCAAGTGGTTAAAAATGTTTTTTTAAAAACTTTTTGTCCTTGTTTCCTGTCCCCCAGGGCACTACCCAGACCCCCATACACCTTTTATGGCAAATATCTTGCATATATGCCCTCTTGGAGGGCACTCTAAAAATCGAACTTTCGAGTCCCATTGACTTGCATTGAGTTCGGTTCGTGTTCGAGTTCGAACTCGAACTTTGAAATTGTTCGAGTTCGAATGCAAACCAAACACGGAGGTGTTCGGCTCATCACTAATGATCATGAGCCTTTTTATAATCTATATTACTTTACTTTTACTATATTATAAATGCTTTAATCTCTGGTTTGCTTTTGACATTACTCTGCTTTCATTGACCTATAATCTTTTTTTCCTGAAAATAAATAATAACTTCTCTCTCCACTGAATGAACAGACTACAACTGCGATAAGTGCTAATGATTATTAATTTGCTTTCAATAGGTTTGTTTAATATATAATATGGTATCACTGTATTGCTTGAGGTCTCTAGGGCATATAAGAATATTACAGACGCCACTGTGTATATTTCTTTGTTAAGCACTGTGGCGGGATGGAAGTCCGCCTGCAGTCCTGCTCTATCTGACCCCCCCCCTTTGGTGGCGTCCGGCCCGACTACCGAGTGGAGGATGAAATGGCGTTGGTCCGGCGTCTGGAGAGATGGTGCGGTGTTGCCTTGGGGATCCCGTTCCTGGGTTGAGTGGTGATGCAGGAGACCGCTGAGTGTCTCCTGCAATAGTGATTGTAGCTCTGAAATGAAGACACCAGACGTGGCTGTATGCTTTAAAACAGTGAACTGAATTTTATGGGTTTCAACAGGGTCATTTTTACAATTTCACACAAACAGATTACCAACTCCCCCACCCACACAACCAGCACTGATTGGCTCATTTCCCAGCCTCCTGTTCCCTATCAGGTCCCTTTCAGCCTTCCCATTGTCCAGGGATTAGGCAGATGAGGTCTTGGAAAAGCCTCCAATCAGCTGGCTTGCTGTATCCTCTATTTTGCCCTTTCAGGCTCCCCCATTGTCCAGGGGATTAGGTAGATGAGGTCTTGGAAAAGCCTCCAATCCTCTGGCCCGCTGCATCCTCCATCTTGGGGCATGAGATCCTTTGCTCTGTGAAACCATGCTGGGATGAGCAAAATGGCGACGGGGAAAAACACATACAAACGGTTTCTTTCATACTTTTACAGTCACATCATAAAGGGTACATTTTCATTACATTACACCAATAAAACCACATCTAGCAATAAAATAAGAGGTCCATAGGCTCACATGCAAAACGAAAACGAAAACAGGAAAAATGGTCTTTAATGGTCTTTAAAACCCTAAAACCCTCACTAACTCAGTTCCCCACTACCTGTCCTCACTAATCACCAAATACACCCCAGCCTGCACCCTAAGGTCAAACAGTGACCTGCGCCTAGCTTCTCCCCGCATCACCTCTTCCCATGATAGACTGCAGGATTTCTCACGTGCAGCCCCCACTCTCTGGAACGCTCTCCCTCGTACTGTCAGACTTTCCCCTAACTTTTCTTCCTTCAAACGCTCCCTGAAAACATTCCTATTTAGGGAAGCCTACCACCCAACTCACTGACGCAACCATCAATCACTCTCACCTTACAGTCCTCTCCTCCTGTTTCCAACCCCAACCCTCCCAGATTGTGAGTTCCTACGGGAATAGGGCCCTCATCTCCTCCTGTACTGTTTGTCAAATGTTGTTCAATGTATTGTAACCCTGTCTATACTGTGCTTATTGTACAGCGCTGCGGAATATGCTGGCACTTTATAAATAAAGAATAATAATAATAATAAAAAAGGGTTCAGTCTTTAGTCCTGTGGCTCGCTGAAAAGAGCTCTCATGTCCGTTCCGTGACAAGCACATTCTAAATAAATAAAACATATCTGAAAGTATAAAAAATATATATCTCTAGATTTTATTATTGAAAGTTGAAAAATAATAAGTCTTGTATGTGATAATTTGTCACCGATTATAGATAAGTATCTAAGACTATTTAAAATGATACTAAATATTTTAAACCCTTCACTACCAAGGGATTTTCAATAACTCCACTGTCAGGAGCCTGTGTTTTTTTTGTAAAATCATTCTTAATTATAAACTAAGAAATATCTGGGAATAATCTCAATGTCTTTCAAACTTTGGCAGGTAGAGGTTGCCATCTGCTGGCTGAAAGGAGTCACTGCACTTCAGGTTTCCGTGCAGGATCAGCTGGAGAGATGTCACTCAGCCACATTCCCCAGCTGGTTTTAAAAAATGTTAGCACCTCAGGCATCATGCCTATGGTTCTCAAACTATAGGGCCGTGTTCTGAAGCCCAAACACAAATTAATTTCTTTACAATAAATAAATCCCTTTCCATTACTCCTGTGCAACAGCTAGAGATGTGCAATTTGTTTCGTTCAGAATCATAATTCGAACGAGAATCACCATTTTCGTATTACAGGAGCATTTCCAAACATAAATTTCCACCATCGGGAAATTTCAGATCAATCCGAAATTTTGTTGCGATTCGGATCAATTCGGTGATTGGGATCGATACGGTGATTCCGATCGATTCACGATTCGTATCGATGCGAGTAATTCGGATCAGTTAGTTTTTCATTTTTTTATGAGTTATTTTGTTTTTTATTGCTTATTTAAGAATGGGAAGTAGATTACTACCAATCGATTGAAAGTTCCTTTACTTATATAGTTTTTTCTGAGTTTTTAGGCATTTTTTGTTTGAAACTTTAGGTTTTCTAACTTTTTTTTAGAAAATTGGTACTAGTAATCTACTTCCCATTCTTAAATAAGCAATAAAAACGAAATAACTCATAAAAACGAAAAGCTGACTGATCCGAATCAACTGAATCGATCCGAATCGATCTGAATCACCGAATCGATCCGCACGGAACCGAAACAAAAACTGTCCGAAATTACCCTAAAACGAAAAAAAACTACTTTCAATATTGGGGCACCTGTGGAACACCATATCAACAGCAGACGATCTTGGTAGTGAAGGGGTAAAGAAAATAATTTATTTTGGAAATATTCTATTGCTGATGGGAATCTCTGGCGATACCGTAATGTATTTCTTTATACACATTTCATATTATAAGGCTTTCTAGAATACAATGCATCAAATAAATCATACAATCATTTTTTAAAATTTACTGTTGACCAATAATCAACATAATCATCTATTTCCAGCATATGTTGCCAAACGCCTCCTAAAGCCGTGCTCTCATGTCCTTCTAGAAAGGATTTCTTACTAAGCCGAGGAGCATGTAATTTAATTAACCTGAGTGTATTTTGTTGATGTTCCTTAAATGCTAGTCCCAAAGAACAAACCTATTTCGATGTATCTCAGAGTGAACAACACTGGTTACCTTTTTCCATTTACTAAAGGGCACTGCAGTTGCTACACAGCTTAAACACTAGTCACTGGGATTGATATCACTGACGGAAATTGGTTGCAGAGTAATATATTCCGGAAGACACTTTAACGCCTGATAAGCAGAGATTAAACTGTGTACTCCTTAAAACAAAAAGGAAATCTGTTTTGAACTTGAAACAGACACAAATAGCGCGTTTGAATCCTTGCATCTTATACGGTTAACGTTATATTAAAAAAAAGTTAAACAATATAAAATATATAAGGCTCTATTACATTCTTCGCGCAAACGTTAACGCATGCGCAAAAACGCATTAACGCGAGGGGCGAAACCCTTTGCGCAGAACGTCATGTTACAATGTCCGCGCAAGAAATGCGCGTATACGTCTACCGCGAGTGAACCTGCACGATCCCTTTGCGAGCGTAATGTACTTCGCACGTCCTATACTTAACATTGTGAGCGCAAATGCGTTTGCGCGCTGGTACGCGGATGGTATTACAATCTATGTGCAAAATTTAACGGACAACGTTTGCGCGCATAATTTTAACGTCTTTGAAAAGCTGGTGTTAATGGCAAATCTGAACATCCTGGCCGAAACCAAATACACCAGCCCAAAAAAAAAATACAGCACAGTATAGTTACACATTCTACACATACCCAAACAATAAAATTGAGAAGTTGTGCGTTTTTTTATTATTGCTGTAGCATATATACTCAGATTGATTTTTGACAGGCGCAAAAACTTAACGTGATTTAATTGTGGTTCTTAATTCAGATTGGCTGAATCGCGTGAAAAAAACAGTCCGCCCACCGATTTCTGCACGCAACGTTCATGCGCGTGCGTTTTTGCGCTTCTTTTTTAAGCACGTTATTTTTTGACGGATGAAAAAATGCGCTCGGATTGTAATACCAGCGTTAATTTACGCGCGTTAACGTTTAACGCTTCGCGCACAAATTAACGCGCTGCACAAGCTTTTTTGCGCAGGGAATGTAATAGAGCCCATAGTATATTGTGAATGGGCAAAAAAAAGCCCAAATATTTATTTTGACTAAAATCAATTAGTTTCTGGTGGTCCTGCACTATTAATAAGGAATAAATATATTAATTAATTAATTAATTAATTAAACCCATACTCCTCGGCAGCAGGTGAGGAGCTATTTATGAAAGAACATTGAGCAGCTGCAGTTTAGTTTTTGGTTCGTTTCTCAAGATTTCCTTTCATTTATTAATGTTTTGGAATAATCAACGAATTATCTCAGATCTGAAATCGCCCAAAAAACAAATGCACGCGTCATATCATATATTTATTTATTTATAAAGTATTTTACCAGGAAGGATACATTGAGATTTCTTTTGTTTTCAAGTATGTCCTGGGTGGCGAATATATACGTATATATTCCCAAGACATTCCTGTACACCTCACCGTCGTTAACCCCCACCTGATGGGTGATGCCTGCCCATTGTGAAGGGGTTACAAATGTATCCACATCTATTCTTAGCTATTAGGGTCCTGTTATATTTTAGTCGATCCATCATCTTCCAATACTTCATAAAAAGACACTGAGATCCAATCAATAAACTAAATCATATGGGACCAGAACTACTCCCACAGCCAACGTGTGATCTGCAATCATTATCAGGGTTATTCAAAGAGCTCCGAATTGTGGCCGAAAGGTAACCGAACAGTAAAATTCAGAGTACGGTTACCTTTCCTGGCCATTCGGCTATTCAGAGAGCAGGCAGTTCGCCAAATGTTGGCGAATTGCCTGCACATATGGTGCCTGTTTGAGGGCAGTGAAATCCCTATAGAGAAGCAATGCTTCGTCTATTCAGAGAACAAAAACCAGCAGTGAAAAGTTGTCGAAATGCCCTGCCATTCGGTGGTTTAATTCGACAGGTTTATTCAGGCGAATCCCTTAGGCTTCAATGATAAAAATATTCCCGTTTTAATTCAATATCTAATAAACAGTTGATTATAATATTCTGCAGTAAAGAGTCTCTTTATTTATAGATTTTTTTTATCTTTTAGCCATTTTTCTGGATTTTTTTTGCGAAACGTTTTGTCATGTGAGCTGGCAGCACGATCCTCTATGGAGTCCTATGGACGCCATGGAGGGGTGCTGGGGACGTTGCATTAGCGTTGCCCCCAGCATCTGTGAGCTTAGTGATCGCTAAGGGGTAGGCAGCCAGACTCGGCGCGTGCCCCACAATCTGATGGGGAAACCAGGACACAAAGGGGAAATAAGCAAACGCAAATTTTTCCCCTTAGCGTCCAGGTTTCAGCTCAGGGCACGTGTTAGTGCCCATTGAGTTTACTCAATATCGGTGCATCAGCAGGAAACTGAGCAATGCATAGGAATTAGCTTTTTTTGCAAACAGAATTCATTTACAAATGCCCTCCAGAACATAACCCCAAAGCTTTACCACTTTGGACATGATACTCAAAGTGCGAAGACTGTTTAAACAGCTTGGAATTCTTTTTTCCCCCCCGAGGTAAAAAAAAAACAGACCCTGAGCTGAGATGTAGTAATGCTATTTGGCCAGTAGATGGCACCATCTGCCTGTCAAATAATGCATACTGTTGAAGATATGCTTTTCATATTTGACACAATATTTGAAGCACAATCTCAATGTATGTAAAACGCAATTTTTTTTCCATGAATACACTGGGTCCTGGCAGTGGATTTATGGAAAGCCATGTGGTAGTGAAGGGGGTTAAATTAGTAGAGGGGCTCTTGTACCATCCCAGAAATATATAGAGGAAACAGAGTGGACACGAGAGCATTAGCACATGCCAGCATTATAATATTATTCTTTCACATAAAAAAATAATGTTTAAAATGAAAAATGTATTGGTCACACACAGGTTAATAGTGTAAACCTATAGTAAGCGCACGTTCTTTTAGAAGAAATCCAATGAGGCTAATACCCCACTTTGTTACCTTGCGCTGACATTTAATCTAAAAGAAATGGAAACCGAAAAGACAATAAAACGTACACACGGCAGGAGACACAAAGGCATTAAGCACATTATATCTTTTGCGTCTTCGGAGATATAAGCTAAAATTGTATAGTTCATTGAATTGTTGTGATGTTCCAAGACCAATATATTCTCAATTACTAGAAGCTCTTGTTCTAAATGGATTTCTCATTGCCAGGGATGAACAGGACGATGTGCTCTGCAAGTGCAACAACCAAGAGTTTCATTTCCCTGGGTGTAACAACCTGGTCTCAGCTTGTAGACAAGAAGCTATCACATTTCCATTAAACCGTTTCTTTAAACCACAAACTTACTGAAAAGTGTTAACCTCTTCTTTTCCGTTTTATTGAAGGACCAAGTCTACCTGGACCTCTACAATGTGAGAATTAACCTCTTCACTACTGCGATTGTGTATACACGATCAGCAGTAGCAAACGCAGCAGACCGAGATCGTGTTAACACGATCTGGGACTGTGCTGTATGACCGAGAATGAAATTAGTTTGTTGCAAACGCATTCCAGTTGCTGTTGGGTTCCAGTAGGTGCCCCCAAAGTTTTAGCCCTGTGGACATGAATGCCCAAGGTGCTAAAACTGGTTAAAATCAGCTAAGCAATGTCCTTATCGGACGTTCCCTGGATGACAAAACACGGCGCCATGAGCTGCAGTTTTTTGGCGAGTAGGTGGCAACATTTGGCCAGTAGGTGGCAACATCTGCCTGACAAATAGTTATCATACTAAGGAATACATTGGGAATATTCCCAAATATTTCTTACTGTATAATTAATTAAAATAGATGTTCCAAAAAAAAAAAAACTGGTTCCTGACAGCAGATTTTTGGAAAATCCCTTGGTAGTGAATGGGTTAAATATATATATATATATATATATATTTATTTATTATTTTATTGTTTTTTTCTTACAGAGGGTCTTGAAGTTGTCTTCCATGTTTGAAGCAGTGGCCTAGATTTACTATTTATAAACGGTGTATCTCACATGAAGTTGCAAGTTTTGACAAGGAGATGACACATTGAGAAATGTGGTATTCACCATTTTTCATGTTCTAAAGGGAAAACTTCATCTTCTTGTCACTGTGCGTCTAGACAATCAAACTTAAAGCAAAGAGTTAGAAATGCTTTACTTCCGTTCAACAGAAACCAGCTTTTCTAGAGAAAATAAAACTTTTTGATATGATGACCGATATGTAAATGATTGCTTTCATGGCATCACCATGACAACACACACCTCACCACATCCCATAAATTTATAAACAACACTATACAAAACCTATTCAAAACCTAACAATTTATTCGCAGTATCCAAACTAGAAGTGAGCAGTCTCCTCCGAGGTGCCACATGGACCTGAGTGGCCAAACTCCAAACATACAGAGAGAGAAAGAAGGGGTACCCAAGCATCGGTGTAAAAAGGAGCCTTTAATCGGACACATCACACAACGTTTCAGCGGTCACAGCTCTCCACACCAACGCTTGGATGCCTGTCCTTTCTCTACCTGCATCATTTTCAGTGTCCAGTGATGATCAACCCAAATCAGGTGTTTACATTGGGAACGCACGAATGCCATGAGGTCCATCTTCTTACAAGTCCATTCAAGACTTGCAATTAGGGATGTGCCAATCGGATCCCTAAGTCAGGATCAGGACCTCTCTGCCCTGAGTCTTACCAATGTAGGGCAGCAAGCTGGAATTTTATAGACTCTGCATTGACTTGCAGCGTCTTTCCAGGCCTCTCGCAGGTCATGTAGGAGGCAGGGATGATACCACATCCAAGTCAATGAAGAGCCTCTGAGATTCCCTTTTAATACTATGCCACGGATCTGGCCAGGAAAGTCTGCAGTATGTGATTGAGACTCAATATCGGACAATCCCAAATACTGCATGACCGATCAATTCTGTGGCTCGAAAACCCCATTTAGAGCATCCCTACTTATAACATCAATTTCTTGAAATTCTGTATATTAGAAAGTTATCTAAAACCTACAGCGAATATTTGCTAAGTTTAAACTATATGACAACAATACGTTTAATACATCCGCATTAATACTGGGTTTCCAGCTCAGACGGCTGTTGTCCCATATTGCTTTTTTTAATTATTTTTTTGTGTTATTCTCTCAGAAATTATGTGTATGGCAGATTTCGATTTTTTTATGTCCCCTTGAATTACTCTACATTGAACTGTATTCTACAAACATATGTTTTAACTATTATTAACGAAAGACAATACACAATTTATTTATTGCGTGAATATGGGGTCTCTCTGTAGTCTGTAGTATCAATAGAACTGTTTATTTCCAGGCATCAAACATTAGGAAGTTCAGGTTCTGAGCTACTAGCCAGGCTGAAAAGTCTTCGTCACTCCTGTCTCCATCCACCTGCCCTAACGAATATATACTGTATATACAGTATATATATTAAGGTTTATTATTGCAGAGGCCATTTACACATCACAGCAATTCAAAGAATTGCATCACAGAGCTCATGTGCTACATTCCCCATATGCAGCACAGAACTCTGGGTAAGACATGCAAAAGACATCTGCAACTTCCCATTTTTTTGCATCCTGTGTCTGCTTTCACACAGAACCCTTCAATCAATGTCATGCCATACTAGATGGCTTATTTATCAGAGATCAGGTTTATGCAACTGGTCAAAGCCACTCCTATATAATGTGTGGCCAAAACCAGTCACTTTTTGGCTTTAACTAGATCTCACTATGCAAATAGGTGTGAGCCTTTCATTGGATAATTACTGCAGAGATTAATATGTTCCATCTGGTAAAAGATTGAGGTCATGTGACTCCCTGAATATACTGAATGAGCAGGTTTTTCCATTAATGGGTTTTTTCTCCCCTGATGACACAGCGGGCATATTCCAAGATGGCAATGCCAGGATTCATCACGCTCAAATTGAGCAAGAGTGGTTGAGGAAGCATGAGACATCATTTCCACACATGGATTGGCCACCGCACAGTCCAGACCTTAACCCCATTGAGAATCTTTGGGATAATGTGCTGGAGAAGACTTTACGCAGCGCTGCGACTCTCCCATCATCAATACAAGATCTTGGCCATAAAATAAGGCCACTCTGGACGCAAATAAATACTGTGACATTGCATGAGCTTATCAACGGTATGCCACGGCCAATGCGTGCCACAATCACAGCAAAAGGTGTCCAACAAAATTCTGCAGCATGTGACTGTTATTTGGCCAGGCAGTGTATATATAAGAAGACATTCATTTCCATCTGGGCACTTCATTTAATGTTAAAAAGATATTCCAGTGCCAAAATGACATGTCCTATTTTAAAGTAGGTGATCAGAGATGAGGTGATTTAATGTGTGTTCAGTTCACAGGGAATTGTATATAAATATGAATAGATAGAATAGTTGGTGGTCAACTATAACCCACGACGATGCATAATCTAGTAGTTATTACTAAAAGAAACATAATAATGAGATTATGTATTGTTCTTCTCTATACAGTAATCTGAATAGTCACGAATGTAATAGCAGAGGCTTCAGACGTGTTCAGTTGCCTAATAATAATAATAATAATGCCGGTAATGTATCACAGGTGAATAACTGTTGAATAAATAGAAGAGAAAACAAATTCAATTTAATGAACACAATGTAACACGTAATACAGAGAAAAATATGTTTTGAAACACTGTCGATCCCTAAGAGCAAATTTTATTTTTCTCATTAAAGCATTTTAAGTAAACAGCACGACGGAGCTTTTAATCATGTCTCTGACACTGCCACATGATGAAAAGCCATAATGTGCAGTTTATTCAAACGTATTTTTGATGAGAATCGAAATTGTTAGCATGTAAACTGTAAATGCATTCTTCCATTTTATGAAGACACTCGGTGTTTCAATTTGGGTGCTAGATTTAGAGATATTTAATGATATTTTCCTATGAAGTCAACAACACAATGTTTATGCCATAGAAATAAGATAAATATAGATTTTTTGCTCTATATGATTATCCATACATGTTCACCTTGGGAGCAATGTAACTAATAGGGCCAATTACATTGCGTTGCAGAACTGGACACGTACAATTGGCTTTGATGGGTAATAATGGTACAGTCCTATTAGAAATGGGATAACATTGGTAACCTTACATAGTTACATAGTTACACAGGCTGAAAACAAGCTGTGCGTCCATCAAGTTCAGCCTATCACACATCACCTACTGCTGTTGATTCAAAATAAGGCAAAAATCCCAGTCTGAAGCGCTCGTCAAAATGCAACATTCTGTGAAAAAATTCCTTCCTGACCCCAGAATGGCGTCAGATTTTTCCCTGGATCAAGTAGTTTTTACTCACATATTAAGGAGACCCAAGTTCGAATCCCGGCCAGAGCACCTCTCCAGTAAGTGTCTTTGGGCAAGACACCTAATGGTACATACTTGCATACCACACAATGGGCATTATTACATTCTTCACGCAAAAATGCACGGTAAACGCGTGAATTTTTGCACGAAGCGGTAAACGTTAACGCGCGTAAATTAACACTGGTAATTACAATCCTCACGCATTCTTTCATCCGTCAAAAAATAACGCGCGTAAAAAAGATGCGCAAAAATGTGCGCACATTAACGTTGCGCGCAGAAATCGGTGTGCGGACTGTTTTTTCACGCAATTCAGCCAATCTGAATTAAGAGCCACAATTATCTCATGTTAACTTTTTGCGCCTGTCAAAGTCAATCTGAGTATACAGTGGCAAGAAAAAGTATGTGAACCCTTTGGGATTACGTGGAGTTTTGCATGAATTGGTCATAAAATGTGCTCTGATCTTCATCTAAGTCACAACAATTTGAAAAACACAGTCTGCTTAAAATAATACAACACAAACATTATATGTTTTCATGTGTTTATTGAACATAACATGTAAACATTCACAGTGCAGGGTGGAAAACGTATGTGAACCCCTAGCCTAATGACTTCTCCAAGAGCTAATTGGAGCCAGGAGTGAGCCAACCTTGAGTCCAATCAGTGTGATATTTTTGGATGTGTTGCTGAAAGCTGTCCTGCCCTTTAAAAACACACACCAGTTTTGGGTTTACTGGTTTCAAGAAGCACTGCCTGATGTGAACCATGCCTCGCAGAAAAGAGCTCTCAGAAGACCTACGATCAAGAATTGTTGACTTGTATGAAGCTGGAAAGGGTTGCAAAAGTATCTCCAAAAGCCTTGATGTTCATGTGTCCACGGTAAAACAGACTGTCTACAAATGCAGAAAGTTCAGCACTGTTGCTACTCTCCCTAGGCGTGGTCGTCCTGTAAAGATGACTGCAAGAGCACAGCGCAGAATGCTTAATGAGGTAAAGAAGAATCCTAGAGTGTCAGCTAAAGACTTACAAAAATCTCTGTCACATACTAACATTTTTGTTGACACATCTACAATAAGGAAAACATTAAACAAGAATGGAATACATGGGAGGACATCACAGAGGAAGCCATTGCTGTCCAAAAAGAATATTGCAGCACGTTTGAAGTTTGCAAAAAGAGCACCTGGATGTTCCACAGCACTACTGGCAAAATATGCTGTGGACAGATGAACCCAAAATTGAGTTGTTTGGAAAAAACACACAACGCTGTGTGTGGAGAAAAAAAGGCACAGCACACCAACATCAAAACCTCATCCCCACTGTAAAACATGGCGGAGGGAGCATCATGGTTTGGGGCTGCTTTGCTGCCTCAGGGCCTGGACGGATTGTTGTCATTGATGGAAAAATGAATTCCAGAGTTTATCAAGGTTAGGCATGACCTTAAGAGAGCGATTCACACCAGACATCCCAAGAATATTGCTACACTGAAACAGTTTTGTGAAGAGTGGTCCAAAATGACTCCAGATCGGTGTGCAGGTCTGATCTGCAACTACAGGAAACGTTTGGTTGAGGTTATTGCTGCCAAAGGAGGGTCAACCAGTTATTAAGTCCAAAGGTTCACATACTTTTTCCACCCTGCACTGTGAATGTTTACATGTTCTGTTCAATAAAAACATGAGAACATATAATGTTTGTGTTGTATTATTTTAAGCAGACTGTGTTTTTCAAATTGTTGTGACTTAGATGAAGATCAGAGCACATTTTATGATCAATTCATGCAAAACTCCACGTAATCCCAAAGGGTACACATACTTTTTCTTGCAACTGTATATGCTGCAGCAATAATAAAAACACGCACAACTTCTCCATTTTATTGTTTGGGTATGAGTAGAATGTGTAACTATACTTTGCTGTATTGTTTTTTTTTGGGCTGGTGTATTTGGGTTCAGCCAGGACGTTCAGATTTGCAGTTACCACCAGCTTTTAAAAGACGTTAAAATTATGCGCGCAAACCCTGTGCGTTAAATTTTGCGCATAGATTGTAATACCATCCGCGTACCAGCCCACAAACGAATTTGCGCTCACAATGCTAAGTATAGGATGCGCAACATACATTACGCTCATGCAGGGTTTGCGCAGGTTCACCCGTGGTAGATATTAACGTGCATTTTTTGCGCAGACATTGTAATACGACGTTCAGCGCAAAGGGTTTTGCCCCTCGCGTTAATGCATTTTTGCGCACGCATTGACGTTTGCGCAAAGAATGTAACAGGGCCCAATATCGTCTGTGGAGTCCAGTGGTAACATCTTTGCCCTTCGACCGTGGAGAAGCAAGTCAAAATACCGTTCAGCACATCCCTCCAATACAACTGTGGAGAAGTCTCAACATAAGGAAAAGCGGGTTCAACCTAACCACCTGGTCGCTGATCTACAATCATGGAAATCCCACTCAGAAGACGCCACCAGCGAGTGTCCTTGAGCAAGACACCTAACGATATGGATGCGCCTACCTCACAAAATACTCTATACTCAAAGATTGTAAGTTCCCTTGGGAACAGGGAATCCCCTGAATCAGGTCGTATCATCTATGGATGATATTCCAATGTATCAACCCCTTGTACACTGATCTTGTAAAGCTCTGCGAAATTTGTGGCGCTATATAAATAAAGGATAATAATAATGCACAAGAAATCTAGTTACAAGTAAGTGGTAGTGTCTTTTTAATAAGTCTTTCCCTGTTATTATTGCTCTTCCGACATTTTATTTAGCTCAACATACTAAATTCGACAAGCGAGTTCCACCGTGTACCCTTTTTAATAATTTTGACCACTGCTAGTAGACTATCTCTGCATCCATCAACCTTCAAGAGCATTTACTACGCTGTTTTTGATGGGAGATCTTTCAGGCAAAATGTCAAATACTTGAAAAGTAACCCGAACCTCAGCGGAATGTCTGCTTTCCTACCGGCTCAACTAAACATTATTGCTTGTTTTTGGCTTTTTTTTGGTCTGGTGAATTAAAAGAATAAGATGTGGCTTTTCTGAACCTACTCACTGCAGTAGCTCCATAATGTGCTTTAAATTAGGCTGTTTGTTTTATAACTTTGGAATTTCTCATTTCTCGAAGACCACCAAGTTGATGAAAAATAAAGAAAAAATGTCTGTCTAAACACTGGGAAACAGACAAAGCGTGTTTATTCTCTGACCATGATTGTGATGTCTAAGTCATTGAGAGGTTATGTTTATATGAAGGAGATTTGCAACTGGAAAATGGCTAGCCGGTTGCTATCCAAATCATTCCGGTGTCTTCAGACGTAGTAAAGACTGTCCAAAGCCAACAGAAGACACAGTACACTTCATCCCAGCTCGAGGAGGTCTTTTTGTTTTGACTGAACGGAGCACATCAAAATATTTACAATAATAACTCATGGTGTTTGTCTGGCCAAGCCGCGTTAATCTTTCTTTGGGCAATGTTGAAAGGGCTGCTTGTTAAAAGGACGAGCTTGCTCTTCATTAAGTGGAATTTTAAAGCAGCTCTGTCATGTGAAACACAGAGCATAAATGTCTAGAAATGATAAACTGTCAATATGTGTATTTTTTATTTAATAGGGCCACAGTTTTTGAACTTCATTTAAATGTATTCACTATTTTAAAAATGAAATTATATATTTATGTATATAGTACTTATTAGGGTTGTGGTGGAGGGCAAAAAATGAGATAAAATGTCTCCACGCTAGAATTTATATATATACATATATAAAACAAACCAGCTACAGGTACTTATAAAGCACTAACAAGTTCTGTAGCGCTGTACAATGGGTGAGACAGAATAAAAAAATATACATACAAATTAAGCGCACAGAACAGTAGGAGAGAGGACACGGCTCGAGAGCTTACAATGAAGAGAACTCCATTTTAATGATTTTCAAGGATTTTTAAAGCCACCTTCCATTAGAAATATAATGACGGGGTTAACCTAATATAATCATATGATGCTTCACCCTGCCACATTGTCAGCATCACAAATTATGTGACCAAATCCCCATAATTTTGGTATGGTAGGGTGTTTTAAGGTCTCTACAAATCCCCAAAAATCTGAAAAGTCTTTTAAATGGTGTTGTCTTCCTCGGTATGTTGTATTTATCTGTCTTGAGAAGCACCCATATGTTATGCTTAACTTGTATAATATGTATAACTCCTGTATTATATAAATATTGCGGTGTATATATATAATATATATATATATAATCAAAAATCTTGCATCCAGACTTTCGCCATTTATATATTTCCTTTGGATTTGGTACCCGGGCATGTCATCATAATTCAGATGGAGTGCTGGTAAATGGTATGTGTGTGTATGTGTATGTATATATATATATATATATTACAATACACAAGGAGGGTAGCACTCAACCTTTACTAAGCTCAGATTGTGGGTGCTTCTCCAGACAATGTAATACAACAAACCAGAAAGAGAGGACTCCAGTTAACACATTCAAAGACTTTAACAGCAGCTAATACATTTAAACATTGAAAGATTTTATCAAATGTTAACCCTTCAAAGCTTCCAACAACTCTTACCCTTTTCAGGATTACAACAGTTCCTAACGTCATTCAAGACTTTTTATAGGTTTTTAACCCTAAACTCTGTTGAAAAATTATGGAAATTTGGTTCACAATAAATGGTCATAAATTGCTTAAGCCTGCCAACAAACGCCAATGTATCCCACCTTTTGACAGGTCCTATCATTATCACCTAATGACTGCTATTATGGGATGAATTCACTTACCAAGGACTGAATCCTTTCTGGAGCTCCCTGCAGTTCAAGGTTAAATAGAACCTGTGTGTGAAACACCTGAGACAGGGGGGGGGGCGGGGGTGCTTACCCAACGGGTGTCATCCCTTTTCATACAGAATACACAAGGAGAGTAACATTCAACCTTTACAAAGCACAGATTGGGTGATAATGATAGGACCTGTCAAAAGGTGGGATACATTGATGGTGTTGACAGACTTAAGCAATTTATGGCCATATATTGTGAACTAAATTTCCACCATTTTCAACAGAGTTTAGGGTTATAAACCTATAAAAAGGCTTGAATGACGTTAGGAACTGTTGTAATCCTGAAAGGAGTAAGAGTGGTTGGAAGCTTTGAAGGGTTAAAATTTGATAAAATCTTTAAAAATGTTTAAATGTATAAGCTGCTGTTGAAGTCTTTGAATGTGTTAGCTGAAGTGCTCTCTTTCTGGTTCGATATATATATATATATATATATATATGGTTTGATAACTAAATTACAAATTATATATATATTTATTATTTTTAGGTGACCTATATATACATATATACGTATATACAGTTGCAAGACAAAGTATGTGAACCCTTTGGGATTACGTGGAGTTTTGCATGAATTGGTCATAAAATGTGCTCTGATCTTCATCTAAGTCACAACAATTTGAAAAACACAGTCTGCTTAAAATAATACAACACAAACAAACACAAAGGGTTCACATACTTTTTCTTGCAACTGTAGATATATATATTTATATATATATATACAGTAATGTCACATAAAAATAACTAAATTCCAAATTATATATATATTTATTATCCCTTATCTGAAATGTTCCCAAAAAAATTCCAACATGCCATAATTCCACACCTGAATTCACCTGAAAAGGAGAGGATTAATAAAAATATTGAGAAAAAAAAAAAACACCTTCGGGCTGTGTGTATAAGGTATTTTTGAAACACACATGAATTTTTGAGGTTGAATATATAAAACAAATTATAGGAGAGGGGAAATATCAGTTGTGTTCTCTTGTAATTTCATTATTTTCCTGTGATCCATTCTTAACCTCTATTTCTATTGCCCTAACACATACACAAACATACACACATACACACTTGACACTTGAACCAAAATTTATTGAACAGAAGCAGACACACGCGCACGGGTCACACTTTCTGAAGCTTTTATTTCAACTTTAATGTACGGTACATAGAATCATGTTTCAGAAACCTTGACACAATTACATTATGAATTGCAAAGTCAGTCTACATAACAACTTAGATTGGGAAGTGTCAAGATATGGGGTGAAGGAACCAAAAATGATTTGCATGGGAACAAATGTTGTTTGGGTGAATTGTTGTGGTTTGTAGCAGCCAAAGAAAAGAGGAACCAGGTACTCCGTATCAACACAGAAAGCACTTTATTCAAAAGAGCAATGTTTTAGCTGTATTGACCCCTTTATCAAGCTTAGGTTGCTGTTTTTAATTGCTTATCGTTACCTTTGGTTTGAATTCCATATTGTTGACGGTCTGGTGTTATTGGCCGTTTCTGGTATACTCATATTGCGTCTTGCTGGGATCCTCAAAATCAAAATAGAATGTTACTTTGCAACTGTATCCAAAATAGACGGATGCTCAGTTGATCCCCAGAGGAATCAGCTCCTTCATACAGCAACAAGCTCATGATGACCCTGGACACTGTAGATTCCCACTTTATTGGGAATGTTACCTTTTAGCTGTCTCTGAAGTCCTTGACTTAGGGTTGTCCCTTACTGGTTTCCTACCAGTTACAGTATACTCTTCACTACTGCGGGATTTCCCATGAAACCACTCTCAGGATCCAGTGGTTTTATGGAAAATCACGTTCCATTCCATTATAAGGACCGGTATAGGTTTCCTACCAGTTATACTCTTCACTACTGAGGGATTTCCCATGAAACCACTCTCAGGATCCAGTGGTTTTATGGAAAATCACATTCCATTACCCACACAGTAAAACTATACAGACACGTCTTTTATTGTATATATTTTCCTTGCAGGTAAGCCCTATTTGGCAGGCAGAGAGCTCCCTCTGATGGCCAAAAGGTGTTACTACATTTGCCGCTCGGGTTCTGTGGTTCCTTTAAGGAATTTACAGGCTTCCAAGCTTTCCAAAATTCAACGCATCAGCTGTCATGTTTAATGTTTTGAAACTTTAGTTGCATGTTCTGAACCAGTTTTGCAAATTAATTTCACTTGAACTGTCCCAAAATAAGAGCAGATACACTCGATATCAGGACACCAGAAGGTGTTTTTGAAGATCCCGCGTAGTCGATTATGGCATTGAAGGGGTTTATTACTGTATGTTATGGTTGACTACCGTAACAGCCTGTTAGATGTTGACAAACACAGTCTATCATACAGAATTGCTGATACAACGCTGCATTACAAAGGCCAGAGAAGAAGTGGGGGTTTTGTTGAAAATAGTGTTTTATACAACAGCTGCTAAAGGTTTTGAACGCCTGCTTATGTGGATATGTTGAATAAGGTAGAAAAGATGATTCAGTCGAGAATAAATGTGCTGAGTCAGACGACATCCTCTTTCCACTAGCAAAATCATTCTTCAAATGTCTACCGCTAGAGAAACATTTGCTGTGTGAGAAAGTATTGTGCGTTAGCTCGCTCTCATGACTAAACCATGAGCGAGCTGATTTATACGCCTAATTTGACTTTTCTTGCTAGCTTCATATTTTGCATGCAAATATGAACGTCTCAGCGTATCTTTGCCTTGCTCTTACAATAACATGTCATTGCGAGCTCTCTTTTCCTTGTCTGTGAACATCTGAGAGAGAACCTGCTATTGTTCTACAGTGTTTGCTGTTTGTGAATGCCAAGTGAAGGGGATTAGAATCTCCAGTGATTCTCTTAGTCCTCAGTACTGAACCACAGATGTATGATGCATGCAGCAAGAACACAGAAATATTATTTTTTAAACACTTGACAAATTAAGAGCAAAGTAAGTGTGAGCTCCCGCCCCCGCACCCGCCCCCGCCCTGCCATATTGAATTCAATCTGTATTTGGGAAATATTGGCAACAAAATATAATTTGACATTCTAATTCTCTTCTATGACTTCTGCAGGGTCGGACTGACCATTAGGGAACTAGGGCACTGCCTGAGGGCCTGGCCTATGAGGGGTCCTGCCCTTTCAGTGTGGCTGCTGTTAAGAGGGATGGTGCTTGACCTCTGTGCCTACGATTCAGAGTAGAGATGGCTATATTTTCCTTTTCAAAATAATAACGAGGATACATTCTGTAATACCACAATGTACATATGGGTGGTGCTTACATTTGGGTGTCGCGTGCATGTGGGCAGGCACAATGGGGAGGACCCCTTAACTCCTATAGCCAAGACACCTTGTGAGATATCAGTCCGCCCCGCAGACTTCTGTCTTTTCCCCTAGAGACTTACAAACAGGACTTGATCCTCCCTTATTTCAATGCTTTGCAGCTGGAAGTCTCAGCAGGATCTGTCGCTATTACCCACGAGGAACCCTCCTCATATTTCCATAGCTGCAACGCATTACGAGCCTTCACAGAAAGGACTTTGTTGTTGTTATGAGCTTTTGAGTCACAACCACAACTTCCTGCTGAAGCATCCTTTGGTACCATGGAATTTGAACATCTCTACCTATAAGATACCTTCCTTAAAGGTCTCATTTTCTTCGCATATGCCTTCGGACATCTATGTTGGACTGGAAAAGGCTCAAATACGTATTGGCATGGGAGGCCGATATCGGTAACACTCTTGAATCCAATGATTGGCTGGACATATGGGTAGCATCACAAAAGGTGCCCATTTGCCTCCATTTACTGGTAAAAACCATCATGAGGGGGTAAACAACATCAGCATAGAAGGTGAAGATGCAGTGTGATTTGGCAGACACCTGCTTGAAACTGTGCCCAGATAACATACTTTCATGGGTGTTGGACATGTGCTACGATTGCTCAGTTTTGATACAAAAAGCACAAGCTTATTGTAGATGTATTAAATAATCCAGTCCCCCTGGAACCATGGATTTACTTCTGGCCCAACCTTTGGACACTCATACCATGAAAGAAATGAATCTCCTTGCAAAACTCACCTTGATACTGTGGTGTACTGTCACTTTAAGAAAGGACACTCTGGAACTGTTTACGGAGAACTCTATGATCGGCGGCCATTTTAGGTCCTGTTGTCAGTTATTCAGTTAGTGTTGTATTGGATCTGAGCTGAATAAAGAGCTGCTCTATGAACACGTCACAAACTGGTGATTGCTCCTGTTAATATGCACACAGAAAACACTACATGGTGTTAGAAGTAATGGACCTATCACCTGCCTGAAGAAAGCCACCGTGATAAGGATCTTGTTTGCAGTTTATCCAGCATCAGCATGGAGATTTTCAGACCGCCAGAAGCTCTCCAGTTCACTGGAAATGTGAGTGAAAACTGGAGGAGATGGGAGCAAAGCTTTTTAATTTATGCTGAGGCAGTTGAGCTTCATAAAAAGGAGCAGAAAACCCAGATTGCCATAGCCCTGCATGTTCTGGGGGAGGAAGGCCAAGAAGTTTACAACACACTGGAATCAACCATTACTGCTGAAAGGACATTAGATTCAGTGCTCAAGTTATTCAGGGACCATTGCAATCCCAAGAAAAATGTTGTGTTTGAACGACATCAGTTTTGGACACACCCACATCTGGAGGAGCAAGGTGTTGAAAGGTATATGACAGAACTTCGACTAAAGGCCAGAGACTGTGAATTTGGGGCCATACTCAGCGACATGTTAAGAGACAAATTAGTTTTCAGTGTTACTGACAGGAGACTTAAAGAACGTTTACTCAGAGAGGCTGAACTCACACTACAAAAGGCAATGGACATATGTCAGGCTGCTGAAGCTACTAAAGCACATGAACACGTCACAAACTGGTGATTGCTCCTGTTAATATGCACACAGAAAACACTACAGATACCAGGGCGGCCATGCTCCGTTGCAAGAAGATGGTTACAACAAGGACCACCTACTATGGCAATGATTACGTTCTCCATCACGGAACATCAGCAGCTGAACTTCCTTACGGAGACACTTCACCACAGCCCCACAGCTTACTATAACTTTTGGAATCCGTGTTTGGAATTTGATCGCTAATTATCTTGGCTTTTTTAATCTCCCTGACTTTTCTCTCGTCTTCCTTTCTCCTGGTCCTTTTCTGTGCTGAGATTTTTTCTCTTTATTTTTTGATTAATGCTTACTTGTGTAGCTTTTTCGATACTGTTAAAATGTTTCTTGAGTGCGGTTTGAAGCCTACTGTGAATCCTTGAACGCTTGCTCTTGATTTATAAATAGAGTTCTTAAGAGAAATAAATTTGAGCTTAAAATGAAGAATATTATGAATGCCAATGAGTTTATCAATCGGAGGAACTTGGATTGCAGTAGATAAGTTTTATGGTGGTCCATCAATATGCGTTTCATCTTTGATGGTCGTTGAGGGGATCCACCGTGATATTTTCATTTTGTTTTGCAAAAGTAGGGCAAGAAACAAATGTGTATTATCATGCTAAAGGAAATTCATTAAATAACTGGTAATAAAGGCAAATACATAATTGTAATCTATTTATCATCTGTCTATCTTTTTAAATTATTGATCTTTTTTAAATACTAGTAGCAACCACTTTTAAGACAGAAAGTTTACGTAAATAAAGTAATGCATTTTGTAGCATGATTTGAAGAATATATTTCTAGAAAGTCAATATAACCAGCAAATAATTGCATTGTTCATGTTACACTAGAGGGGTTATTCAATGACTGCCGAATTTGCGACCGAATTGCACCGAACATTGAATTTCCCCGTACTGTGCAATTTTGTGACCATTTGGCTATTCAGAAAGCTGGCAATTCGCCAAATATTGGCAAAATGCCAGCGCAGTACAGTGCAATTCAGTGGCAGTGAAATTCCCCACAGAGAAGTAATGGTTAATCTATTCAGAAAACACCGAACAAAAGCGAAGGTTTGGAGAAATGCCCAGATTTTCAGTGGTTTCATTCGACAAGCGAATCGCATAGGTTTTAATGCAAAAATACAATCCTTTATTTTTCCGGGAAATTTTTGATTCAGATTTTTTTTCTAAAAATTATGTTTTTTTTTTTTATTCTGCAACAGACCTTTTTATTGTTATTCATAGGACCTTATATATCTCCATGCATTTTCATGCATTATTTTTGTTTAAAACCACTTTTAAAAATTGCTTTTTTTTCCTACCCATGTTCGGTGGCTTGTCGGCTTTTTTCGGTGACGTTCGGCGGTCTTTTCTGCGTCGTTCGGAGGATAGTTGGCTGTGTTTGGCAGGTTTATCGGCTGTATTTGGCAGTTTGCGGCTGTGTTCGGCAGATCCATTTGGCGTACTTCGGGGACCCTGCGGTGAATGCTGAACTCACCGCAGAGTCGACAAATTGAACTCACTGAGTCGCACCGAAGTGCACCGAACGAAAGAGCACCGAAATTTCAGTGCTCTTCGAACCCCTTATGTTATCTATTTCTTGGTGTGAGGAGAATGTCACAGGGACATCACAGCTTCCTTTAAGAATGGTCCAGTTGGTCACTTAATCCCAATTAACCTACATGTGCTGTGATTCCAATAGAATTTTCAGCAAGCTTCATGAACCAGTCCTCAGGATTAGTTCCTAGTATTGTAATCAAACTAGATGCTTAGAAAAGTTTGAATATTAAGTAACTCATGTTTCTGGGATATGGCGCATATATTAACATACATTTACTCTTTGCATTTCAATCTATGCATTACGAATGGAGTTGTTGAGGACAGATTATTGCAGTGAACATAAAGGCTATTGGAATGGAAAATTCTGATAGCATCACTGGGATCTTTTGGGAGAACATGGCTGAATCACTACTACCAAGACAGCAGTGGCTTTTGAATGCAAATCTCACATAAATGGGAGCACTTCCACATACAGCTCTGTGCAGATCAGAGCTCCATGAGTAATTAATTCCAGAAATTCATTATTGCACTGCACAAGTAGTCATGCTTTGGGTCAGGATACTATATTAGCAGAGTGTGTTGGTTTGGTGGATCGCAATGCGTGCATTGTAGCAATGGACTAATCATATGAAAAATGCAATAAACTAGCTAGAGATCCTTTCCACTTTCATTCTTCCACGTATGTCTTGTTACTCTGTCCTGATCTGCATAAAAGGCTAATGATACTGTCAGTTCTTTCCTCTAGCTCAGGAACTGAATGTGTCAATATGCCTGGTTAAACCACTGCTAGCAGACTTCATTCAGCGTATGCTAAGGAAGCTCCTTGTGAGTTAATCTCCATCAAGAACACCCAGCGTTATAAGAATGTGCATGTTAGTAAGAGATTAATGCTTTGCCTGACACCTTATCTCATGGGAAGTCATGTCTAACCCCTTCACTACCAAGTGATTTTCCAAAAAAAACATTGACAGGAACGAGTGGATTTGTGAAAAATTATTTTTAATTAAATTATACAGTAAGAAATATTTGGCCTTATTCCAATTGTATTTCTTAATGTAATAAACCTATTTGGCCAGTAGATGGCGCAATCTGCTGCCAAATTGAGTTATAGCTTAACTTTTTTTTTCCTGCACCGGCTTGCTGATTGTCTGATTTCAGGCATTTTTCAGCTGATTTTACAGTTTTAGCTCTTTGGGCATCATGCCCAAAGGACTAAAACTTTGAGACACCTTCTGCAGCCCAAAAGCAAGTGAAATTAATTTCCAGCAAACAAATTTAATTTGCTTTTGGGTTGCAGATCGAGATATCTCAATATTGGGCACAGATGATGCCTTTGAAGCCCAAGATATCTCAACCTCGGTAGAGAAGGGGTTTACAACGGCTGGCTTGACATTCAGACGTGTAACCTGCACGTCCTGGCAGGAACGTAAGAATCCAATGGTCCCTGACTTGGTAGGATCTCTTTCCTGTCTATATGCCTGGGACACTTCAGCCAATAACATTTAAAAGTGAGCTGTTCATTAAAAATGGCCCATTTTGTAAATGTTATTGGATCCCCTGATAGTGCAATCTCTGCTCAGATCGTAATATTAGAGGTGTGTTCAGTTGCTCTACAAGCTGGTAAAAATACCACCCTGAAAGGTGCATTTTGCTCACACAGACTGGGTCGCCTGAGCAATGCTCTGTTACATTCAGGATAGGCAGGTTTGTAAGAGAGGAAGATCACTCACTCCAGCCAATTGTCACTGTATCAACCCAAGCTCCAGCCCAGAGCACAAACTGCCTTGAAGTACCTGTCTGGTTTTAATCTTGGATTTCTCCCAACTGCATCATATATTTCTTGTAACTTATTACCGTGTTCTGTTCTTTGATAAATTGGTTCATTTGATTATAAGTAGTTTTTACATTGAATTATTGGTTCTGATGCCTAAATTCTGAAACAGTTGAGATATGCTAATTAACTGGATGATCTGAGGTTGATAGCTTAGAAGGAAAGACATTTATTGTCTAGAAAGATAAGAAAATAAAGTGTTTAGGTGTTCTCTTACCATTTTTGTTATTGATACAATGGCCAAGGGAACATATACAGTACGTTGATTTCTCACCCAACATTGTGACATTGTTCAAGTATTTTGGGCTCACTTGTTCAGTTCGGTTCTTTATTTCTCTTTTTTTAAAGAAAAATCATATCACTATAATGATTTTTAGAGCCATTATAAATGTTTTATTTTTAAATCTCTATTTATCTGGTCAAGAATGACAACATGTAATTATTCTGGCCAGTTGGGTGGGGCTTGGGTAATTTCGGACATTGTATCTGAGATAAGTCCCTGGATGGGCACAAGATTTGGTCCTGGTTGTATCTAAATCCAAGTATGGAGTGCCTGGTGGACGGTGTGATAGCTCAACTCCTTTACGAGTACAAACCAATATCATTCCAGCACATAGTTATCTATAGATAGAGTGGGCATTTCAGTGTTGCTGCTATGGTGCTCATACAACACAATATATTTAATAATATCCAGGTCACCAGGTTATCCAAAATGAAGGCCACCTGCAGCAGTATGGAGGCATGGCTAGCTAGGAAGCTTTGATCTCCCCTATTGTCCTTTGGTCTTTGGCACAGGTGGCTCTATAATTAGGCTAACAAGGCTGCTGCCTAAGGCCTCACCCCAACAGGGGCTTCACTTAAAGGAATTTGTGCTTAATGTCAATATGTGTATGAAATTCAAATACACTCCTACATTCACATACACCTGTCAACCAAGAAAAATGCATAGGCCATCAATAAAAATAATATTGGGTTAATGTCTGCATGTTTTGCATAATTAGAGGGGCTTAACACATGAACCTTGTGAACTTCCTTCGCATCATGGCGTCTAATGCTATGTCATTATGCTCTATGGACACCACAGTCCATATAAGAATTAATGGTGCCTATTATATACCATATGCCATAAAGATATCCCTTATCATTAAATGAACATACATTATCTTTGTTGTTTTACTGTTTCTAGTTTTGAATTTTAACTAAAATGTACAAGCAGCGATGGTGCTACTTTTGCGAAAGTAAGCTAAGGATTAAGAAGTCGCCTGCAGTCAATGTCAAAGCTTAGCTTGTACTTCTACACCATTAAAGACTGATTCCTATTTTGCACATGCACACACACAAATGCACATTATAATTAGACTAAATGATGTGCTAAGCGTCATAAAATATTAAACATAATTCCCATCATATGAGTGGGATGCCAAGTGTAATGAAAAAGTCATTTACATCCTAATTTAGTGACTTAAGGTTTGGTCGTTTGGATGGAAGCCAAAGACACTCTGTCAATTCAGTTGATAGTTAAGCTGTTTTTCTTTTCTTGCTGCAATGTATCCAAATCGGATTATTTAACATGTATGTAAGAGCATGTGTCCACTTTATAACAAACAGAGATGTGCAAAAGAATGCTTAAAATTCTTGTCACCATCACCACTGGCATTTAGTAAGTAATGTTTAACACAAAGATAAATGTATAAACCGGGCTTGATGTCATTCCCACGTGGTCTGCTTACATCTATTTAAATAAGATTTGCATTATTAAACCCCTTGGTTAATATATTACAAGTATTTTCATTGAAACTGATCTGTCCTGCAGACTGGAAATGATGAGTAAATAGATGGAAGGTGAGGTTTATGGTTTCACGTGAATAATAAGGCTTGAATTCAGAAACACAGAAAGCGTCCAGGAATTCACCTTCATGCCTTTCATAGTAATTAGTATCATTATTATTTTTGTTATCATTTATATAGCACCAAACATATCCATAGTGCTTTACAATCATAACCAAAGATAGCCAATGGAAAAAAGACGGAATTAAAACAAACACATGAACAGAGACTAGAGGAGCAGAGAGCCCTGCGCAGATAAGTTTACAGCCTAGGGGAGTTGGGTTGGTGGAAGACAAGAAGAATTTTACTGGTCATCAGGATCACTAGCACACGTTTCAGAAATGGTGAGGACATGGAAGTGGTTCCTAATGGTTCACGCCGCCGGTGCAAGAGGAGGGGCAGAACTGGCACTACTCTGCCATAATCAGCAGCATCCCAATGGCTCAGACCTCTGCTGTTGGCAGTGACCAGGTGCTCCTAATTCACTCCAGAACCCTTTTCCATTTAAGGAGGGCACACCCCTCCCTCCAGTGCTGGTTCATTGTGTGTTTTGTGTTTTCATTTGCCTCTGACCTGCCTGAAGCGATCATCTGTCAATTGTCTCCTGTGTACCAGACCCTCAGCATACCATTGACCTGCTTGATGTCTCCTGTCCATTGACCACGGCTTACCACAGACTACGCTCCTGGATCCTCCACTGGAAACTGTTGTTTACCATAGACTTTTCCAAACTCCTGCGGTGCCAAGATCCCCTGTGGTGCCAGATCCCCTGCGGTGCCAGATCCCCTGCAGTGACAGATCTCCTGTGGTGCCAAGATCCCTGGCTGCTCCAAGACCTCTGCGGTGCCAAGATACTCTTTGGTGCCAAGATCTCAGCGATGCCTACAGACCTACCTCCAATGCCCACTGTCCCATCTGTCTCGTGTCTTGTGTAAGTGTTTCCCTCTTGTATCAGTATTCTGTATTTCCCTGTGTCTTAAATATCCAGCCACAGTATTCAGCCAGTCCTGTTTTCCTGTATTGTCTGTTCATTATTCCTGCTGTGTTTGTATATATCAGCAATAAACAGGACTGTTTATGCACCATATCCTGGCTTCCTCCAATATATCACCGCATCCTGGGCTCGCACCCTCGCCACCCCGTGACAGTAAGTGAGGAGAGGGATAGGTTGAAATCAGTAATGTGGTATGTTACTATGAAGAGATGGGTTTTAATGGATTTCTTGAAGGCTCCAAGATTAGGGGAGAGTCCCATAAGGTGAGGTAGGTCATTCCACAGGACCAAAACAGCTTTTGAGAAGTCTTAGAGACGTAAGTTGGCAGTGCGGATGGAAATAAGAGAGGAAAAGGTTGATCTAGAAGGTATGCGCTTGTGGAGTAAGGAAAATATGCAGAGGGGTTGAGTTGTTGAAGGCTTTGGATGTAAGCATCAGTATTTTAAATAGCATCCTGATGGTACAGGAAGCCAATATGAAGGGACCAGCAGAAGGGTAAGGTATGTGAGGCATTAAAAATATAAGCCTGGCAGCTGCTTTCATTACAAATTGAAGGGAGCAAGGGCGGCCAATAAAGATCGAGTTACAGTAATCAAGTCGTGATATAGTAAGCGAATGGACAAGCAACGTTTTGGTGCAGTAATATTATTTAACATCATTGTATGTTATAAATAACATTCAAATTCAGAATCAAATAAAAATAAGATAATCCAACTGTTTTAAAAAGGTCATTTTAATATATAAATATTTAAGGGGAACAATCTAGACAAGAGGAGACAAGAGGCCAGCCATCTTGGACCTCCAGATCTTTTGGAACTACATCTTCCATGGTTCTCAACCAGTCATTAGGTTGACTGCGCTTCATGGGAAATGTAGTTCTAAAACATCTGGAGGGCCAAGGTGGCTGACCACTGACCTAGATACTCAGCAGAAATTAAAAAAAAAATAGTAAGTTAGAGGGGATGTCCAAAAATGTTCAAGACAGATCTTTCTGGGCGTCTGCATTTTATCCTTGTTTTTATGAGTGTGTTTCTTGAAATTGTTGTTGTTGTACATATACTGGCCATGCAAAGGAAGATTGCATTGTAGGAAAGATTAAAATGCCTTTGAGAACACACAATGTCAGGCAGAATTAGTCCATAAAATTGAAGCACTTTTTAAGAGCACTTTAGTGGCACTTTAATGTGGTTTAAGGTGGGTGACAGAGCTGAAAAGTTTCTTGAATTATTGCTCTAAGTATCTTTTACTGATAATTTTACTGATATCCTTTGCTTCTTGAGTGTGAGGAATATCCAGGTCTTTAAATTCCTGCGGAAAGGATGTATATAAATCTGATGAATATCCACATTAAATGAGGATAAAGAGAAGGATTGTGACAATAAGCTTTCCTTGATCTTAAAGCAAGTCTTCCATTTTTATGAAAGTAAAATAGAATTTCTAATACATTTCACTTGAATTCACTGCATGTTTCTGAGCCAACAAAGAGCTTCACATAACAATACTTTTATTAAAAATTGTAATGATAGTAATAATAATAAAATAAACAAAACGATAACATAAATGAAAAAAAAAACAGATATGAAAAACAGGCAGAAACAGATGAAAATTTAATCTAGAGCAAGAAAGATTAAGGTTTAAAGACAAACTTGTTGGCTTTAGATGTATTAAAAAACCGAAGCTCTGAATGTGTCTTAAAAAATGTTTAAATAAAGTTTAAAAAAACTTAAGCTCTCCATTTGTTAGTTAAAACACAGCAGCTCTCAGTAAGCGTTACAAAAATTTAAATAAAGACTTTAACCCTTTCGCTGCTGAGGCTTTTTCCACCTCTGTGCTGAGCTCATTTTTACCGATTTTGCTCATCATGTTTAAACGCGTTTTGAAGGCTTATTTTAGTATATGACCCAGACATATTATATATCGTTCTTTCCGTCAGACTCGGCAGATTCATAATATGTCATTATTATATGTATACGTCATGTCCTGTCTGTATATTATAACAAAAAATGCAATAAAATATGAATTTTCAATAATTTACAATGTGTAAAGTGGTTTTTTTTCACATTTTAAGATGCGAGCAATTGCGGTTATATTTTGTATGGGGTGCGCTTGTTAAAAAAATTAGAGATGGGGTCTCGTTACATTTTGTTTTGGGGAAAATTATGCGATTTTTAACAAACGCACCGCATACAAAAATCGTTAGTGCAGCATCATTGTTCACATTATAATTGAAATGGGAACAATATTGCTGCATTAACAAACCAAAAAAAAGAAAAAAAACTTGTTTATTTTCTTTTTATAATTTTGTTTTTAAATATTTTTTTAGTTTTATTTTTTATTTTATTTATTTTTTAGAACTTTTTTTATACTCATGTTTGGTATTGTTGGAATGGCCAGGCTCTGGCCGATCCAACAATACCAAACATTAACCCCTAACTGCCACAGATCGGGGAGATAGGGGGTTCATTGGAACCCCCTATCTCCACCATTGGTGGCAGTTAAGGGTTAACTCCAGGACTGGCGTCATCGTGCTATGCACGATGACGCCAGTCCTCAGGGGGCATTCCCGGAAGCTTGGCCGACATCCAAGATGTCGGCCAGCTCCGGGAAAGGATCACGAACCGGCGCTTTTCGGCGCTGATTCGTGATCCGGGCCCCCATGGGGTTAATGCCAGGTACCATTTGGAAGGGCAGGCTGTGCCCTTCCAAACGGCGCCTGGGTTAACCCCCTGCATGCCGCCGATCGGGAGGGAGAGAGATCCGAAGGACCTCCCCCCTCCCTTTCAGGCGCCTCCTCCGCACATGCGGGGGGCACCTGAATTAGGTGTCATCGCGCCCCCGCGATGACACCTAATTACTCCGGCGGCGGTTCCGGGTGCTGGGCTGACATCGAGGATGTCAGCCCGCACCGGGGGGGCCAGCGATCGGCCAGAACCCGGCCGAACGCTGGCCCCAAAGGGAGGACGCACTCAGCGCCTCCACCGCATGGAACGCTAACTGCGGTTGGACGCGCTGACCGCGTCCACCGCAGCGAAGTGGTTAAAAAACTAACAGGGTAATTCAAAGAGATCTGAATGGCTGCCAAAGGGAACCAAACGCTGAAAATCAGCATTCCGTTACCTTTCTTGGCCGTTCGTCAGCCAGAGAGCAGGCAATTCGCCAAATCCTGGCGAATTGCTGGCACATACGGTGCCTGTTCGGTGCCTGTTCGAGGGCAGTGAAATCCCCATAAAAAAGCACTGCTTCGGCTATTCAGAGAACACAAACCAGCAGTGAAAGGTTCCTCTAATGCCCTGCCATTCGGTGGGTTTAATTCGGCAGGTTTATTCAGGTGAATCCCATAGGCTTCAATGTTAAAAATATTCCGGTTTTAATTCAATATCTAATAAGCCATTCATTATAAAATTCGGCAGTAAAGAGTCTCTATTTTTATAAAATTTTTTGAATATTTTAATAATTTTTCTGGATTTTTTTTTTTTTTTTTTAAAAATTAAGATTTTTTTTAAGTTTACTTATTTTTTCTGTAACAGACCTTTTTATTATCATTCCCTGGATCTCATATGTAAATTTCAGACATTTTAGCTCAGTAGTTTCTTTGCAAACAGCGTTTCACTTTTCAAACATTCAAGCAAACTGTTTTTCTAATTTATTCACTGCATTCGTCTACGGTGTCGGCTTTTTCCGGCGGCTTTGCTGCGTATGATCGGCTCCTGCTGGGGTTTTTCCAGCGTTTTCGGCGGGTTAATCCAGATGTTTTTGCGGGTTTTCGGCGTGCGTTCGCCCTCATTTTGCGGTTCGTTTTCGGAGGGTTTGCAGCGACCTTTCCCTGCAATTCCGGGACCCTGTGGTGTTTGCTGAATACACCGCAGGGTCGCCGGAATGGGATTGGCAAAACAAACCGAATTAAAGAGAACGAAATGTCACCGAACGTGCGGTGACTTTTCGATTCTCTTTGAATTACCCTGTAAAGCTCAGTTAAGAAAATTGCTGGTCTTAGAGTGGCAGTTAACAAAATTTTAAATAAAGATTTAAATAAAAATTGAAGCTCTCAGTCTGTCACTTAACGTTTGAATCTGGCCTGATGGCGGGTTGATCAATGAAAGTCTATGGGGCGTTTTGCGTTTTCGGAAGCCTGCCATGAATAATCTATAAATCAGATTGGTTAGGAAAGATGTAGCATACCGAGACAGAATATTCTGAAGGTCCATGCAATTTGGTGGTCGTAGCTTGAGACTTCTAGGAGGACTTGTCAAAACTTTGGTATCGGAAGGTAAAGAAAAAGAAAACAAAAAGTTTAGAATGGATAACAGTATGTTGACTTTGCCGAACCAACATTATTACATTGGAACGTTTTTAAGCCCAGATAAGACGTGAAGATGCTTTTGGTTAACCACTATATAATAAGTTCCAAATTTCCAACGTATGAACAATCAAAAATAGGGACACGTACACACCAAAAGGAATAACAATGTTTCCATTATCATTTGACCCTAGGGATTCTGATCCTCCCCTTCACTGCAGATGAATAACAATATAGCAATTAAAAGTTAACCTTGATTAAGCCTACTCTTTACCAACACAACAAGATTTGTGGTGTTATGGTCACGTTTTAACCTTATACATATTTATGTAACATTTCATTAGCTATTTATGAAAATGACAAACACTCGATACAGTTATCTCTCCGAGCTTCACGGAATTGAGCAACTGAGGTATATGATGGGAGATTATACATTCATACATTATGTATGATGCCTATTGTGTTGTTCATCCTTGGTACTTTAATTCGTGTCATGTAATGACAATGACAATACATAGTATTATATCACAATTAAATAAATTGTATGTAAAATGATACACTTTTATTTAAAGAGATCTATCATACACATCTGCTAAAATAATTGTAGCACAGACAATGGAACTGCATGCTATTTTGGAGTATTCTCCTGGTACCTAACAGAGGTACCTGGTTTCCACGACAACCACATAGCAAGATTATTAGAAGTACTGGCCAGATGTACCACATACGGTGCAAGGACGTGGGTGCACATCCAATACTATTCCTAAGGGGGAAAAGAAAAGATAGTTTGAAGATGAAAACTGGCATTGCTTTTCCTCCTAATGATGTTCTTCAAATATCCAACTTTGGGAAATGAAGCTTAAGGAACATCTCCTCACACTGGGTAAGTTGATTTAATGTTACTGACATGTTTTCTTGTACTGTCATTTGTTTATCAAATTCCATTGCAACGAGAAAATAAACATTCTACCAACACCCATCTATGGGCCCTATTACATTTATCTGCGCTATTGCGCTCGCGCAAATTTTTTTGCGCACGAAAAAAAACTTTATCGCGCTAAAATTAACGTGGTACTATGATCAGAGCGCATTTTTTTTCCTCCAAGATTTTTCGTGCTCAAATACGACGCGCAAAGCCGTTCACAAATGAACGTTGCGTGCAGGAATCGGTGGGCAGACTGTTTTGTCACGGGATTTGTCACGTGATTCAGCCAACATCAATCACCCATTTCCATTAAAATATTTACAAACTAAAAAAAATTAAGAAAAAAAAAAATTAACAACCACCAGCCAAAAAAGGAAAAAATTTACAATGACGAAATTTATAAAATGTAATGTTTGGGTATGTGTAGAATGTGTAACTGTACTGTGCTGTATTTTTTTTTGTGCTGGTGTATTTAGTTTCGCCCAGAACGATCACATTCACAGTTACCACCTGCTTTTCAAGGACATTACGAAAATGCGCGCAAACGTTCGTTGCGCGAAGATTGTAATACCATCCGCGTACCAGCGCACTAACGCATTGGCGCGCACAATGTTAAGTATGGGATGCACGCACGAACTTGCGCTCGCACTGGGTTCACGCAGGGTCACTCGCGTTGGACGTTAACGCGCATCGCTTGCGCGAACGTCGTAATACGATGTTCTACGCAAATGGTTTTGCACTCGCGCAAATGCGCATTTGCGCGCGCAAAACAAATGCGCGAAGAATGTAATAGGGCCCTATGTGTTTAGAATGATTTCTCAGGGTGGTGCAGAACAACATCAACTTTTAAAAACAACACACGTAAAAGAAGATTCAATACATTATATAAATATATTGATATACATATTAAAGGGACTCTACTTGTGCATTATAAAACACACGCTGCTGTATTTTCTCATTTTTTGAAGTAATTGAATGTAAAAAAGAAAAATAAAGATTTTTAGGTTCTAATTACATTTTGTGGATTTTTCCCATGATGCACAATTACCAAAATATGTACAAAAGTTTTACTTTACAGCTGTGGTTTAGCTTCTGCAGTATTTAAAAGTCAATGGTGTGGAAGAGTGAATGTTTACACAAGTCTGCAGGGGTCTATTGTGTGGTGTATGCTACATGAGATAAGCGATGACAGCTGAATAATTTAAAACAGGGAGTTTAAAAGACTTCTAATCTGCCCCCTGGTAATGTCTTTTGAATACATCCCACACAATACAATAATATCAGTCGGTTTCCATGACTACAGACCCATTGATTCCATTCTATGACAAAGGCCACACAGTGAGGAGTATATTTTGTAAAGACACTGGAGGGGAGGGGCAGTATACAACACAAAATATCACATCAAAATGCATGCACCCAGTGAAACAAATAGAGTAAAATATTTCCTTAACTAGACATAGAGAAAACAAAGCACATGTAAAATATCCGCAACATGAAATAAACATAATAAGGACATTTAATTTTTTAGTGATAGTGCACATTTAATTATATCAATAATGAGGACTGGTGATGTATCTGATGTTCCTACATGTAGCAGAGGTTTGGCTTTCACTGAGTTGCTGCTTTTGTCACTGTCAAACTTACTATATTTGCCACATCAAAGATGGCTGCCCAACTGTTTGGATTCTCTGTAAGCTCCACCCACTTGATGACATGTTTGTATGGAAGCCTCAGTGTGCCATCCAAGCAAACCAGGAAGTAATCGTAACACTACACCTCTAATGAATGCTATTGATTCTAAAAGAAAATATGTGATTAGAAATACCCTACTTATCATTTTTATTCACCTCCTCTCCTGACCTGAAACGCCATTTAACAGCGTGCATTAGCTCCTTTAAGAACTCAGCAGTATGTAAAAAAATAAGACTAAAGTCTAAATCCTTCAGTCTAAAAGTAAGGAATCTGCATTTTTCTATTTTTTCTGATATACTGGCAAAACATTTTGCGTTGAAACTGTCACAAAGTATTTAAATAATTCACTGCTAGCAAGGCAAGTGTCATTAATCATCCAAGGTGTTGGGAGTGATGCAGACGTGCCACCAGTAGTTTCATAATAATGTGAAGAAATATGCATGGGTTGTGAGCTAATGGGCTCAGTGGAGAATAGAAAATGTGGCATTTGCAGGCAAATCCAGGCATCGCTATTACCTCCATTTAAAATGACGTGGCGTACGTCCAAGAAGCGAGATAACTCAGAAGAAACACCATGAGACTACTGAATAAAAGGAACTTGTTCAATGCCAAAGCATCAGCATATAAACAACATCACAAATGTTCCATTTCCAATATATATTATATATATATATTAATATATATCATATTTATATTTTTCTTCTTAATCAGTTTAAATATCAAGGAATAGCTAATTAAGATTGTAAAAAGCTGTATTTATGGTAACAGCATTACATGTGTCAATTCCCGTAACTCAAAGTGGAAAACGGATCTTTAGAAATATGTGAAACTAAAGTTGCTTAGGGCTGGATTTAATTTGGCCCTATCGGGTATAATTTGGCCATCTTTCATTTGAATAAATTTAAATAAGGGATTACCGGCATTTTGATTCCCAATATATATTTGGTGTGAATGTCGGCTCTCGCGGCTTTACCTTTTAATGTATTTTTCAGCTTCCGTGATTCAATTCGAGAATATAGGTAAATCTATTTCCAAAAATAAAAATGCAAGTTCTGAAAGGAGATGATACATGTACTTTAAGGCAGGAAAACATTAAATATCAGACTTAAACCTTTTTTTGAACATCGGATTTTTAAAATACTTTAGGCATGCTGAATAACACAAATCGATATGATGCTGGCCCGAAAATATGCTGTTTAACCGTCCCACATTTTTTCGGACCAGCAACATTTTTCAATTTTTGGCTCTGGCTGAATCATTTCAAAAGAATCAGCTGATATTTGAAAACAATATCAGTCGAAACTCACTGATATGTTTTTGAAAAACAATGTCAATAGAATTAAATTGAGCACTTAGTTTAAAATGTGATTAGAATGGGGAGGATTAGTAATTTACCTGTCGGGCGTTCTGACAAGTCATAGTGTGAAATTAAGGGGAGCACTGTTGCATGTCCATACCGATCTTCAGGGGCTGTTAGAATACTTAAAATGGGCTTCAGGCTTTTCCATTACTAACACAAGGTATACAGTCTAATAATGTTAATTGCTAATCTTTTTACATGATAAACTCAATAATCATGCAGGAAAGTGTCAATTAGGATGGGTCACTGGCTCCATTGGCCGGTACTGGAGACTGGTCAATTTTCATACCTGGATGGTACATTGGTGCCGGTTTTGGGTCGAAATCCCTACAACCAGGTTCCCTAATGCCAAAATCCCGACGGCCAACTTCCCTACCCAGACAACTCCCTGATGGCCAACTTCCCTACACAGACAATTCCCTGACGGCCATCTTCCAGACATCCAAAATCCCAGTGGCTAACTCTAACCCTACTCCCTAACCCCTTAAACCTAGCCCTAACCCCCTAAACCTAGCCCTAACCCTGACCCCCCTAAACCTAGCCCCAACCCTAACCTCTGAACCTAGCCCTAACCCTAAGCCCCTAAACCTAACTCTATGCCCCCTAAACCTAGCCCTAACACTAACCCCCTTAAACCTAGCCCTAACCCCCTAAACCTAGCCCTAACCCTAGCCCTAACCCTAACCCCACTAAACATAGCCTTAACCCCCCTAAACCTAGCCCTAACCCTAACCCCTCTAAACCTAGCCCTAACCACACTAAACCTAGCCCTAAACCTAACTCCATAAGGACAAGGGTGTTAGTATTAGGGTTTGCCGCTGGGATTATGGATGTCTGGAAGTTGGCAGTGTAGGGAACTTGGTATGTCTGGCACTTGTTCTGTCTAGAAGTTTGCCGTCGGGATGTTGCATTAGGGAACCTGGCTGTAGGGATTTTGTCTGGCACCCATTGGTGCCTCTACCAGGGGTCAATATGCACTTAAAGAGTTAGGGGCTAATTCACCATTGCCTGTGTAGAGTCTGCTGGCATTGAACTAAGGTTAATGATCAGCATGTAATTGTGTCCTCTTTTACAGACTAACCTGCATGATGGTTCTGGTAGACCACTATCAAATTTTATTTAGTAGATTATTTCACATAAAATATATATGTTATTCTCCCCAATAGAGATTGTGATGATAGTCACTTGGGACTCTGGGAATCTCTGCATGAAATTACTTTTGAAAGGTGTGGGACTTTGTGTTTTGATGGGTCTAATATTTTATATTGTTCCCCAGTCCTCTCCAATATCTAAGTCACACTGTGCTGATTGTAGGTACAGGGTGTCCATGTTCTCTGTGTCCTATTCCTTGACGTCTATTGTGTACCTTGGGAGATGTATTGCTATTTAATTGTCATACATTTATCCATGCTCCCATCTAGTCACCAGAGACCTGGGTTAAACCAGACCTCTCTGCCACCTCCACCATAAAATGGTGGAATCTAGTTCTGGAACCGGGTGTCTCTTCTCCCAGCTATGATGGAGAGAGGAGTGCCATGCTTTTGTCTGTTACACTAGGAGTATCGGGTATATTATAATGGAAAAATTAAAATGGATGCCTGTAGCCATCTTGTTTTACTGTAAAGTCTTTTCTTTTTCAATTTTCACCTAGTTTTAGAAATGGACAGAGATCTTTTTTTTAAATAGTTCATGGCTAGGTGAACCAGAAGAGTTATGAGGGTTTCTATAAATGCCAGACATGATGTTATAGACGATAAAATGTCTTTATTTGATATAATGCTGAGCTAAGTGCTAGACATGTCATATTTAAATTTATTGGTTTGTTTTACAAGTCCTTGAATTAAAGATATTTTCTTTTTGGGTATAGGAACAAATTTAAAATCTCTTTGTAAGCGTATAATTATATTTACGAAATATATTCTTATAATCAATATATATTTTATTATATTTACAGTTGAAAATAGATGCTCCAAATATTTGTAGAGTATAACTGGTAAATACTGAAGAATAGAATTTCTGTTGATTTTAACTAGAAAGGAATTTAGCTGATAAAAAGTACTCAGTAAAAACTTTGAGAGGAGTAGAGATATTAATTTAATTTTGACAGGAGAGACTCAAAGTCTAGGATTGAATATAGGGTCTTTGTTAAAACAGATTGACCTTTGATCTGAGATAAGATATATTAAAATTAAATTGTGAAATTAATTGGAAGAGCAACACTGCCCTCTTGAGGCATAGTAAATATTATATTAATATAGAGAAAGTAATATTTAAATGAAAGGAGTAGATTTTCAGTGACGTCAAATTGACTATAACTGGATCTGTACTGTTTGTCAGTCAGGCAGATCATCCCAGGACACGATAATGCATTGATTCAGATTGCAGATCATTCCAACACCCGATGCATTCAAGATATTACATATCACTTAATTAGGTCCACACCTTTAAATCACATGCATTGATATCTGACATTGATAATTTTCACATATTGCAAAACAATATACTGTATTACACAAAGAATATTGCGGCTGTAACTTGAATCCAGATTGGACAGGTAATGTATGAAAGCAAATTAAAGTTAATGTAATTATATATATCTGGAGTATTTCTTGCAACAGATAGACTGAGATATCTCAGATTACTGTTAAATCCAGAGTCTTCAAAATATTTCTAAATCTGCAGATAGAGATATGAAGATGAATCGGATATAAGGATTTTACCCTAAAGAAATTGTTGCAAAGTTAAATACAAAGATAAATATATATATATATATATATATTGAATTTGGAAGTTACTGTGATTGAAATTAATAAGCAAGGAATTATATAACTACAATATAAAAAAACAGAAGATTAGAAGCTTAATTCTCGATATTAGGGGAGGATTCACTAAATAAGTTTTTTTTACTTATCATTCTATAAATAGAATAAGTGATAGCTCATCTTTTGTCGATCCACGTAGCATAGAGCGATACATATATCTCTACAAGATCTAGCTTGTTAAACATTGGTTTGATGGGAAATACATGTTAATTGTTTTCGTTAAGCAGAAATGTTTATTAACCATTTGTGTATAGTTACTAACTGATAAAGTAAATGATATTAATCATATATGCAGTTACTAACAGGAGATACATTTATTGTGAAGCTAGTGTCTATGTGCTGATGGATGGATATGTTGTTTATCAATCTTTGTTTATGATATGAGATTTGAAACTTTTTTGTATACGTAATAAATATATATATGTTTTTATCCGGTTATTGATTATTGTATTCTTAAAAGCAAAACACATACAATTAAAAGAATTTAGGAAAATTTCTAGGAAATATAAACGATTGATATTTATATCTCGTATAAGTTTCTTATTGAATATATATCTCGACAGGAGTGAGTGTGGCTATTCAGTATGGTAATACCAGGGCATGTTTTACCTTTATTCTACCGTCTATCCCCAGTGTGATGTCCCATTGAAATCTCAAAGTACAGCATCTACGTTTTGTCTTCAGCCTACAATGAGCTTCAGCTTTTGAATGGATATGATTGGGCCAGAATCACTACAAACCTGATTGCTGATCTCCATAGCATAGCTCATGTAGATCTTCACAGTATGATTGGCTTCCCCCCCACCACAAATATTTATTTATTTATTTATTTGAATAAGATAAACCTGAAATATTCACTTGATGTAACCTTTAAATAATGATATAGACATTTACTAAAGTAACTACTTCAGCTTTCTTGCTTTTGGTGTTGTAGTAAGCTTTTAAACTCCTGGTCAAGGCCATTCATATTTTATGGCTTTGCCGTACACAATCACTAAAAGTAGTTTTTTTTTTGTTGTTTCTTTCGTTTCCCTGTGGTTTTTGATGAATGAATTGAAAACATTTAAGTGTGTGACTGAGTTTTGAAAACATAAATGAATCAACACAAGTTTGTTTGTTTGCTTTCTCTATTTTTTTGTGTGTGTGGCTAATGTTCACGAGAAGGCATCATTAAATTCAAACTGTCGGCCAAAAAAATCCACTTTACAGTCCTGTGGCTACATTTTATTCTGCTCTTACATTTGTGCCGCCTAACACTCAAGGTTCTTCAATCATGTTTGGCTAAATAAAAGCTCACACGGTATAACAGGAATTTTAGGTATAAACCTTTAGCTTTTCTCAAGAAAATAATATTTCTACCACAAATAGTATATGTGTTCGTAGCCTGCTCCACCTTTTAATGGACCCAACCAGCAGTCTCTGTATCCGAGGATAATGTTTGCTTCACTATCGAGATATGTGTCCGATGTGATTAGAGCGTGACCATTGTTCTGGTGTTTTTGTGTGTTTACTCCTTGTCTGGGAGCAGTGTTTATTGTAACTGTTACTTAATTGGATTATTCTTTTGTTTTAGTTAAAGGGACACTCTAGGCAACATGACCACCTAAGCTTTTTTAGGTGGTCATGATGCCCAGAGTATGCCACCCTCTGTCCCCCCTCCCTCCGCTCAGCGGTTCAGCTGTAAATGCTGAAAACAGCTGAGAGAGGCGGAGAACTTTACTCCACCCTCCCAGCTGTCAGTCAGCAGAGCGGGAAACATATTTCTCGCTTCTGCCAACTTTTGCCGAGTAGGAGACGTCATCGCGCTTTCAGCACGATGACGTTTCCAACTCACCGCAGAAGCTGGCGGCTCCCTCTGAGGGTTAGTGTTGTGCGCATCCTCTTGCGCGCAACACTAATCCTCAGAGGGAGCCGGGAGGAAGCCTACCGATTGGCTGGCTTACGTGAGAGGCGCTAAAAAAAAAAGGACGCCGCTGGAAACAAGAGGATTTTAGGGTAAAAAAACCCAAAACAAAGCGAACGATTTATTAAGGGAGTAGGGATAGATTAAGGTTAAAAAACGGGGGGGGGTGATTTTTTATTAGAGTGTCCCTTTAACCTGTGAAAGGGAATATAAGGAAACCCTGGGTGTGTCTGACTTTTGTTATGGGGACTCTGCTTCTCTGGGTCACCTCTCTGTAATGCCTCTGGGCTACCAGTCGAATAGTCTGCAAGGTAAAAAGTGGTTCCTGTGTGGTTTCGGGACAGAGAAGGAGAGAACCCCCAGTGTGCTCCTGTTACAGTATGTTTGCCAAGATCATTATTTGTCGGGCTGGTCATTTGAGACATCCTATGTGCTTTAAATAAAATATGGTGGTAAGAATAGCCACTGGGCCAACTGGGCAAATGGCCAGAAGGCTGTGATCTCCGGGTGCCATCAGATGAATAAGGACCTCAAAGTATCTCCTCAAATGTGCCATGTAGAGCCAGTGCTATCATAGGACCAAAAAATGAGGACGTCACATCCTTGGTGTCATAATCACTGGTGGAAAAAACAGCGGAAACTCCGGCTGACCACCTCCAACAACTTCGTATCCACTTTCGATCTGAAACATATGTGGACAATATATGGTGTAGTATTTTAAAACAAATAGAGTTTTATTAAAATCCAAAAAACAAACTCACACTTTGGACAGCACATAAAAAAATGTGCATATATGCATTGGTCACATTGCCCCGGGCCTCCCGATCAGACTCCCCACATGGTCCACAAACCGTCCTCCAGTCGATTTACGCCATCTGGGTAGATCCAAATACAGTCTTTTTTTGGGTCCAATATTGCGTTCCTCTGCACCACTGCTCAACGCGTTTCATGATACCTCACTTCATCAGGAGGATGTTGGAGGTGGTCAGCCGGAGTTTCTGCTGTTTTTTCCACCCGTGATTATGACACCAAGGATGCGCCGTCCTAATTTTTTGGTTGTTTTCATGAGCTAAGAGACTTGGGGTGGTCTTTTGGACTGGCTGCAGGAAAGAAGAGATTTTTACAATTCTTTATCTGTTCTATCATAGGACCAACCTGAAAAGGACATTCTATTTTTTGGACAAATACAGGGGCCGAATGATCATTTTGAATGGTCATGCACCTATTTACTAGTTTACTGTCGAATGGAGGTTGGCCGAAAAGTTGCTTTCACGCCGAAGAGCGGATGCTTTTATCTGAATTTGAGAAGAATACACAGAAGCGTAATATCCTACAGAATAAAATGTCATAGGAAGTCCAGAGATTGAAAGATCTAAAGAAGAATCTACTACATCTACTGTATCCAAAGTTTGAAAGAGCTAGAAATGTCTGCAAGAAATCCTGGCGAATTGAATTTCTCATGCAATAATGTCTTGCAGAACTGATTGTGCTTTAACAAATTGCCTCGTATAATCACATCTTTCATTCTTCTGGGTTTATTTTTCTCTTACCAAGGACAAAAGGCCTTTGTATTATGTATAGGCACATCTACATATTAGCGTGTGTTTTCACCTCCCTCTGCCTACCAGGTGTCATTAATCCACGCAATGCGACAGCATGGAAGTATGCATATTAATGCTTATAAATATTTGCATTCTAGACAAATGCTAGCTTGATGAATCAGCAGCGTTTACACTTTCCATGAATAGATTTGTGTGTGCTGGATGGGGAGATAGGGTTAATATGGTACATATAAAAAAGGCCTTTTAAATGTTCAAGCAATGTCCAGTGCATTAAGATCAGATAATGTAGAAGACAATATTTATACATACACACACACACAAAACAGTAGAAAGGTTGCACTCATCCTAAACAAGCAACAAACGTGGGTGCATCTAAGACAAATAATACAATATACAAAAAAAGAGCAGTACATATCAACGACCACATTCCATCAGATCATTCTTTTTCAAAAAAAGATCACCATTTTTAGGAATATTCAATCACCTGAGGGAATAAATGATGGGAATTTAGTTCACAAAATATGATCATACTTTGCTTAAGCCTGTCAGTCGCCAACGTATCCCATCGTGTGATAAAACCACTGGACACAGGGATCAGTGCTTCACGCTTTGTTTTATTAGGCAGCCCCAGTACTTGCAGGGTACACCATAAACTCGAAAATAAAAATGGATACAAATGTCTACTCCTTTATGCAGAGTCTAACTAAACATTCAGGATTTCCTGACTGAAATAATGGGCGGCTAAGCCGCTTACCAACAAGCAAAACAAAATTGTACTTTCTTTTATGTCTTCAGGGTTTTTGCTCCCTTCCGTGCTGTACTCAGCACCAAGACTGCTCTCTCAGAGGGAACCACCTCTCCTATAAGGACAGGGCAGACTTAATCAGGCATTAGCTGTGAGTTAACCCTATAGTGGGAAAAGGGCCACTGTGGGGTGTTGGATTCCTCTGGATCCTATAGGTTGCTGGTAGCAGGGCAAAAACAACAAAATACAACTTTCATTTTCACTTTTACACCAGGACACTTTACTTCTTTCCATTGAGGCACTATATAATCTACCCTTATGGCCTTTAAGAACTGCTGACTGAGGAAGGCATTTCTTATTGCTGAAACGTGTCTCAGCACCTGCATTTGCAGATATTTATATCTTTTTAGCCTATTGTTTTATCTGAATAAATTACCCCTGACTGGCCATTACTCTATCATTTGCTCCCGTTTTCTTTTTTTTTGCCCTGCCACCAGCATCCTATAGGATCCATAGAAATCCAGCACCCCACAGAGGGTCTGGTACCCACCTCAGGAGTGGACCAGACGCATTCTTACACGAGCATACAAAGAATACCGGAATTGGTGAGTGTAACTCTATCCTCTACATCAGTGGTTCCCAACCGCAGTGGTTCCCAACCACGGTCATCAAGTACCCCAACAGGTCAGGTTTTTCAGATATGTGAAGCACAGCACAGGTGATATGATTTGCCTCTCAGTGATTGCAGGATTCAGTCTGCATTTCCCCAAGGTGATCCTTAAAACCTGGCCTGTTGGGGCTACTTGAGGACCGTGGTTGGGAATCACTGCTCTACATACATCTCGTGGTAAATGCAGTATTTCACTATGGGAGCGCCGCTTCTCTATGTCTTGTGCTTCTTTTAAGTACCCAGCACCACTAACGAAGAGGGGGGTGCCAACCTCTATTTGACTAGAGGCGCCTAATCCTAGAGCCGGGACCATTCAGGCTCTAGTAAATGTGAGTGTTTGCCTTGTACATATAAAAATAATAGGATTTTCTGTCTGCTCTGCACAATAGTTTTTTATGTTTGTCTTGCTCTTATCCTTGAGAAACGCCAAGAAGATAGAAGGATTACTCCCCTGTTTTACCATATAAGCAAAAGACAATATATTCTCTGCGCTTCCTTTTTTTTCCCTTTTATCCATTGGACTTTGTTGACCTATTTATGTGATTTGATCACTGTCATACGGTTTGTGTAATTCAACCATCGCTATATGCTTTATTCGCATTATTGCATGCAACACTTTACACTCATGTTTATTTATGATGGCTTATGTGTAGGCTTGTGCACTGATTTTTTTTTCGGTTCGATTCGATTTTTCGGATTTTCAAACTTTCCGATTCAGCTCGTTTCGACCGATTTCTGTTTCAATTCGGTTCAGCTCGACTCGTTTTTCGTGTACATTTTTTTTTCGGAATATCGACCATTTTTCGTATTTTCATGTCACTTAGCTCGTTTTTTGTATCGACTTTTCGTGATTTCGGAAATTTTCGTTTTTTTGGAACGTCTGTTCTCCTCGTTTCAAAGCAATAAATTTCGATTTGACACATTTCAAGTCCATTCGAAAATTCCGAAAATATTTCGTTTCGGCTTGGAAAACTTTTCGGATCTGCCATTTTCGGATCTAAAAATCTTCGGAAAATCGGCCGCATCCGAAAACACGAATCGGGAAATTTCGTGAAAATTCCGAAATTCCGAAACCCGAAACGCACATCCCTACTTATGTGTGATGCTGCTGATTCCAGCTGCTACACAGTTTTGCACAGTGTACTTTCTCGCTTTATATTAGTGTTATTGAATTGCTTCTTTCAAACATCTACTTAAATCATCTTTATAGCAATTGTAAGCGCTGTTCTGGATACTTTACATAAAACTTTTACATACCTGTATTTGGGTGCCTGGTACAGAAGAGAGAAGAAATAAATATGTGGCGGGGAGAAATGGTGATATATTATATATATATATATCTACAGGTGAAACTCGAAAAATTTGAATATTGTGCAAAAGTTAATTTATTTCAGTAATGCAACTTAAAGGGTGAAACTAATATATGAGACTCAGTTCACGCCGTGATTTGTCATAATTGTGATGATTATGGTTACAGCTCATGAAAACCCCAAATCCACAATCTCAGAAAATTAGAATATTACATGCAATCAATAAAACAAGGATCTATACTATAAAAGGATAAGCTAAAAACTGTCCGTCGCCAAAACCCTACTGCGCATGCGCGACGGACATTTGAAAGCGGCCGTTAGAACACACAGGTAGCTGCGTGTGCCGGCCGCGTGAAAAAAAAAAAAAAAAAAACGGCACGAGCCGCGCGCAGCTACCCGTGTGTTTACACGGCCAGATGCCCCGATCCTCCAGCGGTGACCGTCCTCCGGCTGCCGGCGGGCCTCCAGGCTCAGGCGAGCCCCCGGCTCGGTTTGGGCCTACAGGCCCAGCCGAGCCGGGGACTCGCCTAAGCCTAGAGGCCCGCCGAGCACCCAGCGGCAGCCGGAGAAGGTCACCGCTGGAGGATCGGGGCCGAAGTTCCCAAACAAATACACCCCAAAATCGGCCCTGAGCTCCAGCGGAGACCTCCTCCGGCTGCCGCTGGCTGCTCGGCGGCCCTCTAGGCTTAGGCGAGCCCCTGGCTCGGTTTGGGCCTACAGGCCCAGCCGAGCCGGGGACTCGCCTAAGCCTAGAGGCCCGCCGAGCAGCCAGCAGCAGCCGGAGAAGGTCACCGCTGGAGGATCGGGGCCGAAGTTCCCAAACAAACACACCCCAAAATCGGCCCTGAGCTCCAGCGGAGACCTCCTCCGGCTGCCGCTGGCTGCTCGGCGGCCCTCTAGGCTTAGGCGAGCCCCCGGCTCGGTTTGGGCCTACAGGCCCAGCCGAGCCGGGGACTCGCCTAAGCCTAGAGGCCCGCCGAGCAGCCAGCGGCAGCCGGAGAAGGTCACCGCTGGAGGATCGGGGCCGAAGTTCCCAAACAAACACACCCCAAAATCGGCCCTGAGCTCCAGCGGAGACCTCCTCCGGCTGCCGCTGGCTGCTCGGCGGCCCTCTAGGCTTAGGCGAGCCCCCGGCTCGGTTTGGGCCTACAGGCCCAGCCGAGCCGGGGACTCGCCTAAGCCTAGAGGCCCGCCGAGCAGCCAGCGGCAGCCGGAGAAGGTCACCGCTGGAGGATCGGGGCCGAAGTTCCCAAACAAACACACCCCAAAATCGGCCCTGAGCTCCAGCGGAGACCTCCTCCGGCTGCCGCTGGCTGCTCGGCGGCCCTCTAGGCTTAGGCGAGCCCCTGGCTCGGTTTGGGCCTACAGGCCCAGCCGAGCCGGGGACTCGCCTAAGCCTAGAGGCCCGCCGAGCAGCCAGCGGCAGCCGGAGAAGGTCACCGCTGGAGGATCGGGGCCGAAGTTCCCAAACAAACACACCCCAAAATCGGCCCTGAGCTCCAGCGGAGACCTCCTCCAGCTGCCGCTGGCTGCTCGGCGGGCCTCTAGGCTTAGGCGAGCCCCCGGCTTGGCTTGGGCCTACAGGCCCAGCCGAGCCGGGGACTCGCCTAAGCGTAGAGGCCGGCCGAGCAGCCTGCTCGGCCGGAGGAGGTCACCACTGGAGCTCAGGGCCGATGTTGCCTAACACATACTCACCGACATCGGCCCTTAGCTCCTCCAGCGATGGCGGTCCCGCTTGCAGCATCCTCTCTCCGTTACTCGCCGGAATGATGTCACGAAAGCCTTTGACCCCGGGGGTCAAAGGCTTTCGTGACGTCATCCTGGCGAGCAACGCAGACAGAGAGGACGCTGCAAGCGGGACCGCCATCGCTGGAGGAGCTAAGGGCCGATGTCGGTGAGTATGTGTGGAACCGGTGGAGGACTCGAGGCCGATGTAGGTGAGTATGTGCTCTACACACACACACACACCCTGCTTGCTCGGCCGGTATCCAAGCTTAGGCGAGCCCCCGGCTTGGCTTGGGCCTAGAGGCCCTGCCGAGCCGGGGACTCGCCTGAGCATGGAGGCCGTTCGAGTTGCATGCTCGGGCGTCCTCCAGGCTCAGGCGAGTCCCCGGCTCGGCTGGGCCTCTAGGCCCACGCCAAGCCGGGGGCTCGCCTAAGCTTGGTCGGCATCCAGGCTCAGGCGAGCCCCCGGCTTGGCTTGGGCCTAGAGGCCCAGCCGAGCCAGGGACTCACCTGAGCCTGGAGGACGGCCGAGCATGCAACTCGACCGGCCTCCATGCTCAGGCGAGTCCCCGGCTCTGCTGGGCCTCTAGGCCCAAGCCGGGGGCTCGCCTAAGCTTGGATACCGGCCGAGTAAGCAGGGTGGGTGTGGAGAGCACATACTCACCTACATTAGCCCTGAGCTCCAGCGGTGACTGTCCTCCGGCTGTCGCAGGCTGCTCGGCCGGCCTCCAGGCTCAGGCGAGCCCCCGGCTTGGCTTGGGCCTACAGGCCCAGCCGAGCCGGGGGCTCGCCTAAGCCTGGAGGCCGGCCGAGCAGCCTACGACAGCCACCGCTGAGGCTCCGGCCAATGTAGGGGGATGTTGCCTACACATACTCACCTACATCGGCCCTTAGCTCCTCCAGCGATGGCGGTCCCGCTTCCAGCGTCCTCTCTTGCTCCGTTGTTCGCCGGAATGACGTCACGAAAGCCTTTGACCCCGGGGGTCAAAGGCTTTCGTGACGTCATCCCGGCGACCAACGGAGCGAGAGAGGACGCTGGAAGCGGGACGCGGGACCGCCATCGCTGGAGGGCCGATGTAGGTGAGTATATCCACGAGCGGGGGGGCCATATCCACGAGCGGGGGGGCCATATCCACGAGCGGGGGGGGCGATATCCACATGCTGGGGCAGTATCCACGTGCTTGGGCAGTATCCACGAGCTTGGGCAGTATCCACGAGCTGGGGCAGTATCCACGTGCTGGGGCAGTATCCACGTGCTGGGGCAGTATCCATCCACGTGCTGGGGCAGTATCCACGTGCTGGGGCAGTATCAATCCACGTGCTGGGGCAATATCCACGTGCTGGGTCAATATCCACGTGCTGGGTCAATATCCACGTGCTGGGTCAGTATCCACGTGCTGGGGCAATATCCAGGAGCTGGGGCAGTATCCACGAGCTGGGGCAATATCCACGTGCTGGGGCAGTATCCATCCACGTGCTGGGGCAATATCCACGTGCTAGGGCAGTATCCACGAGCTGGGGCAGTATCCACGAGCTGGGGCAATATCCACGTGCTGGGGCAATATCCACGTGCTAGGGCAGTATCCACGAGCTGGGGCAGTATCCACGTGCTGGGGCAATATCCACGTGCTGGGGCAATATCCACGTGCTGGGGCAGTATCCACGTGCTGGGGCAGTATCCACGAGCTGGGGCAGTATCCACATGCTGGGGCAATATCCACGTGCTTGGGCAGTATCCACGAGCTGGGGCAGTATCCACGTGCTGGGGCAGTATCCACGTGCTGGGGCAGTATCCACGTGCTGGGGCAGTATCCATCCACGTGCTGGGGCAGTATCCACGTGCTGGGGCAGTATCCACGTGCTGGGGCAGTATCAATCCACGTGCTGGGGCAATATCCATGTGCTGGGCAGTATCCACGTGCTGGGGCAGTATCCACGAGCTGGGGCAATATCCACGTGCTGGGGCAGTATCCACGTGCTGGGGCAGTATCCACGTGCTGGGGCAATATCCACGTGCTGGGGCAATATCCACGTGCTGGGTCAATATCCACGTGCTGGGGCAGTATCCACGTGCTGGGGCAATATCCAGGAGCTGGGGCAGTATCCACGAGCTGGGGCAATATCCACGTGCTGGGGCAGTATCCATCCACGTGCTGGGGCAATATCCACGTGCTAGGGCAGTATCCACGAGCTGGGGCAGTATCCACGAGCTGGGGCAATATCCACGTGCTGGGGCAATATCCACGTGCTAGGGCAGTATCCACGAGCTGGGGCAGTATCCACGTGCTGGGGCAATATCCACGTGCTGGGGCAATATCCACGTGCTGGGGCAGTATCCACGTGCTGGGGCAGTATCCACGTGCTGGGGCAGTATCCACGTGCTGGGGCAGTATCCACGTGCTGGGGCAATATCCACGAGCTGGGGCAATATCCACGTGCTGGGGCAATATCCACGTGCTGGGGCAGTATCCACGTGCTGGGGCAGTATCCACGTGCTGGGGCAATATCCATGAGCTGGGGCAGTATCCACGAGCTGGGGCAGTATACATGAGCAGGGGCAGTATATCCACAATAGACTGCCCTCTGGGCAGGCTTTACAACTAGTTGTACATAAAACAATATGGGACCTCTGAAAAGTACAAGCGGCATATGTACTCCGTACTTGGTTTGGGCTCCTTTTGCAGCAATTACTGCCTCAATGCGGCAATGTGACATGGAAGCTATCAGCCTGTGGCACTGCTGAGGTGTTATGGAAGACCAGGATGCTTCAATAACGGCCTTCAGCTCTTCTGCATTGTTCGGTCTCATGTCTCTCATCTTTCTCTTGGCAATGCCCTATAGATTCTCTATGGGGTTCAGGTCAGGCAGGTTGTCTGGCCAATCAAGCACAGTAATCCCACGGTCATTGAACCAGGTTTTGGTGCTTTTGGCAGTGTGGGCAGGATCCAAGTCCTGCTGGAAAATGCAGTCAGCATCTCCATAAAGCTCGCCTGCAGAAGGAAGCATGAAGTGCTCCAAAATCTCCTGGTAGACGGCTGCATTGACCCTGGACTTAATGAAGCACAGTGGACCAACACCAGCAGATGACTTGGCTCCCCAAATCAACACAGACTGTGGAAACTTCACACTGGACTTCAAGCATCTTGCAGTGTGTGCCTCTCCATTCTTCCTCCATACTCTGGGGCCTTGGTTTCCAAATGAGATGCAAACGTGGCATCTCAAATCAGAAAAGAGGACCACTGAGCAACAGACCAGGTCTGTTTTTCTTTAGCCCAGGTAAGACGCTTCTGACGTTGTTTGTTGTTCAGGAGCGGCTTGACAAGAGGAATACGACATTTGAAGCCCATGTCCAGGATCTGTCTGTTTATGGTGGCTCTTGATGCACTGACTCCAGCCTCAGTCCACTCCTTGTGAAAGTTCAAACACTTTTGAATGGCCTTTTCCTGACAATCCTCTCCAGGCTGTGGTCATCCCTGCTGTGCACCTTTTTATTCCACACTTTTCCCTTCCACATAACTTTCTATTAATGTGCTTTGATACAGCACTTTGGGAACATCCAACTTCTTTTGCAATGACCTTTTTTGGCTTTCCCTCCTTATGGAGGTGTCAATGATGGTTTTCTGCACAACTGTCAGGTCAGCAGTCTTTCCCATGATTGTGATTCCTACTGAACCAGACTAAGAGACCATTTAAAGGCTCAGGAACCCTTTGCAGGTGTTATGGATTAATTTCCTGGTTAGAGTGGGACACTTTGAGCCTAGAATATTGCACCTTTTCACAATATTCTAATTTTCTGAGATTGTGGATTTGGGGTTTTCATGAGCTGTAACCATAATCATCACATTTATGACAAATCACGGCTTGAACTATCTTATATATTAGAAGAAAATGGTAAGCGCCCAAAGAATGTGACAACACCAGTTCCCTGATGCCAAACCAGATGTGTAGAGGTTTCCCCTAAACCAAGTGCAACAATCAACAAAATTATACGTATCTGGTAGCGCGATGTCAATCGCTTCTCAGGACCAGGGTGTTTCTCATATATAGTACATCATCCACATGGGTTATATATACAAAAAACAGAAAGAATATAATAGTGCAAACTGTATTATTGCAATGTTAGGAATGTTAGAGGATAATCCAACTCACAAGTACAGAGCCCTATCACTGGCTCTGAGTGGTTTAGTGCGTCTGGGTTGCTTTTCTTCTATTCCAAAGGTAGCCCACACCTTTAAAGCATATGCGACTTTTCTTGCTCATTGGCTATAAAAGAAAACAGAAAGTGTAGATCAACTAATATTCGATCGGAATAGATGAAGATGAGATGTTAACTCACGTTTGGTAGAGCTTTTAGCCACGTTCTAGGAAATCAGGCATGTGGATTTATCAGTGGGTTAAATCCATAAAAACTCCAAACGGTCTTCGGGACATGGAGGCCAAGAAAATCCAGAGTAAAAATTAAAATTAAAAAAGGCTTAATTAGGCCTTAATTTATTAAGGATTAAAATTATAAAAGAACTGTATATAACAAGTGTTATATCCACCCATGTTAACCACCCATGTGGATGATGTACTATATATGAGAAACACCCTGGTCCTGAGAAGCGATTGACATCGCGCTACCAGATACGTATAATTTTATCTCATATAATAGTTTCACCTTTTAAGTTGCATTACTGAAATTAATGAACTTTTGCACGATATTCAAATTTTTTGAGTTTCACCTGTACATACCAGGCTAAATTACAATCTTCGCGCAAACGTTTGTGCAGGCGCAAAAAAACATTAACGCAAGGGGTAAAGCCATTTGCACCAAATCCCGTATTACATAGTCAGCGCAACAAACGCGTGCAATCGTCTACCGCGAGTGAACCTGCGCGAACCCTGCGCGAGCTTACTGTACTGTGCACGTCCTATACTTAACATTGTGAGCGAGAAATGCGAATGTGCGCTGGTACGCGGATGGTATTACAATCTATTTGCGGTAATTACCGCATAGCCTTTGTGCGCATAATTTTAGCAACTCCTAAAAGCTGGTGGTAACGGCAAATCTGAACAACCTGGCCGAAACCAAATACAGCAGCCCAAAAACAAACTACGCAGCAAAGTTTAGTTACACATTCTACACATACCAAACCAATAAATTTGAGAAGTCGTGTGTGCATGTATTATTGCTGCAGCATATATGCTCAGAATGACTTTGGCAGGCACACTTTCTTAACGTGAGATAATTGTGGTTCTTAATTCTGATTGGCTGAATCGCGAGAAAAAAACTGTTCGCACACTGTTTTTTGCGTGAGACGGTACTGCGCAAGCATTTGGCCGCGTCCTGTTTGCACATGGTATTGATCGGCGGATGAAAAGACGCGCGAGGATAGTAATTCCAGCGGTGATTTCCGCGCGCAAAAGTTTAACGCTTGGCGCAATTTTTTTTCGCTTTGCGCGAGGGTTTTTGAGCGAAGATTGTAATATAGCCCTGTAATTTTTCTTTACATTAACATATCATTGTTAAATCTCCATTCTATTTTGCAGCATACACTGACCATCACAGACCCAAGATTCTCCACTCTGCAGTCCCACTCTCCCACCCAGGCCTGGTCCATAATTTAAGGGCTCCTTTACAGCTGTTTCCACTTCTCTCTCTAATTACCTTTACTCAGCCCAACCTTCTGGTCCTTCCCATGCAACCGTCACAACATTTCTTGACAAGTTTTTGCGCTTGTCAAAGTAAATCTGAGTATATATGCTGCAGCAATAATAAAAAAAGGCACAAATTCACAATTTTATTGTTTGGGTATGTGTAGAATGTGTAACTATACTGTGCTGTATTTTTTTTTTTGTGGTGCTGGCGTTTTTCGTTTCGGCCAGACCGTTACGATTTGCAGTTACCACCAGCTTTTCAAAGACGTTAAAAATATGCGCAAACGTCGTTCGTAAAAAGTTGTGCATCGATTGTAATACCATCTGCGTACCAGCGCACGAACGAATTTGCGCTCACAATGTTAAGTATAGGATGCGCACAGTTCGTCACGCTCATGCAGGTCCATCCGCGTTAAACGATAACGTGCATCGTTTGCGCGAACGTTATAATACGACGTTCAGCGCAAAGGGTTTTGCCCCTCGCGCAAATCCGCATTTGTGCGCGCAAAAACAAATGCGCGAGGAATGTAATAGGGGCCAATGTATACAGCATGGATTAATAATTAGCCTCAAACTCTAGATAAAACTAAAGAATAAACCTTAAATTTGCCCTTTAAATCTGCAAGATAATTTGTTTTTAATTAGCCAAGATAAAACCAGATCTCTTTAGTCTTTACCTTTTTCCTGTAACAAAGAGGTCTTGTATGGAGTGTAATACTTTGTAACCATGTGTGTTTGCACGTGCGATTATTTTTATGCCTAAATAAATATCTATCAGTTTAAGTTGCCCTTAATGCATACATGAGCCTAAGCATGAATGATTTAGTCTCTCCTTAACATTTTCATTATGTGTTTAGAATGAAGTACTAGCTGGCTCTCGGTGTTTGCGACTCCAGCGTTGGAGCAACAGCAGTCGATGAAACACTGTGACATTTTTATGTCAGCATGGAAGCTTGGCCCTTTCAGATATCATTGGTAAAAATGTTCTATTGCCTGTAGCAGAGAAATAAGCTGTTATCGCTGTCACTCTGTCTCAATAAAACATTCATTTTAACTTCAGATATTCCATGATGAGTTATCTACACGCAACACAGATAGGAAAATGCATAGAAGTGCTTTAATATAATCATTTAAGGTGTCTGGTTGCTCATCTTCAAGGGGTCTGCCTGTTTTTTGGTATTCTGCAGTTGCTAGGAGTGATGGCAAATGCAGGAATTAGTGTTCCAGGGGCCGGTGCATGTGGATAATTATTGGAAACTATCAGGGTTATTCAGCGTTCGGTTACGTTTCTTGGCCATTCGGCTATCCAGAGAGCAGGCAGTTCGCCAAATGTTGGCGAATTGCCTGCACATACGGTGCCTGTTCGGTGCCTGTTCGAGGGCAGTGAAATTCCCATAGAGAAGCAATGCTTCGTCTATTCAGAGAACACAAACCAGCTGAGAAAAGTTGCCGAAATGCCCTGCCATTCAGTGGTTTCATTCGGCAGGTTTATTCAGGAGAATCCCATAGGCTTCAATGTTAAAAATATTCCCGTTTTAATTCAATATCTAATAAACCGTTCATTATAATATTCTGCAGTAAACAGTCTCTTTATTTATAGATTTTTTAGGATCTTTTAGGCATTTTTGGGGATTTTTTGCAAACTTTTTTTCCGTTTTTTTTTAAATCTTTTTTTCTTTTTTTTTGTAACAGCCCTTTTTGTTATCATTCATTGGATCTTATATGTAAATTTTCATTCTGTAGTTTGTTTGCAAACAGCATTTCACTTTTCAAACATTCAAGCGGACTGTTTTTTTTTTCTTCGCTCCATTTGTCTGCGGTGTCGGCTTTTTCCGGCGGCTGCTCTGCGCTGCGATCGGCTCCTGCTCGGATTTCTCCGACGTCTTCGGTGGGCTAATCCAGATGTTTTTGCGGGTTTCGGTGTGCATTCGCCCTCGTTTTGCGGTGAGAATCAAGATAGATAGATAGACATTTTGAAAAAGGGATGAAAAGATGGATGGATACAGGGACATTAAGATAAAGAGATAGATGATAGATAGAAGGACATTATGATGGATGGATGGATGGATACAGGGACATTAAGATAAAGGGA